>CM065746.1:7423314-7455814 GCA_033310375.1 Conus canariensis
GCCTTTTTTTTAAGTGTGAGAGAGACAGAGTGACTGAGAAAGTGAGAGAGAAAGAGAGGCAGCAAGAAAGGGAGAGGGGGAGTGTGTGTGTGTGTGTGTGTGTGTGTGTGTGTGTGTGTGTGTGTGTGTGTGTGTGTGTGTGTTATGAGGGGAAGGACGCGGACGGTCCAATTATATTACTAAGCTGTCCTGTGTGGGGTGTGTGTGTGTGTGTGTGTGTGTGAGTGTGTGTGTGTGTGTGTGTGTGTGTGTGTGTGTGTGTGTGTGTGTGTGTGTGTGTGTGTGCGTTCGTTCTTTGTTTTTACGTCTTTTCACCATAAGTGATATTAGACCAAAGTGTGCGTGAGTGAGTGCATTCTGTCTGTGAGTGTGTGTGAGTGTGTGAGAGTGTAAATGTGTGAGGTAATGTAAAACTGTGAACACTGCATTAACGGTAAAGAGGTAATGTTAAAGATACATATAACAAACAAAATGCAAAATACAGAAACGTGGGTGGGTGGATGTGTCACTCACCACTAATCTACACTGGCAGAAGAAAAAAAATCTACAGGAATGACCTGATGGGGGTGTGAATTAGGGATTCAGCAATTTGTAGTAAAACCTTTGTATCATATAATAAATCTTCTATGTTTTCTAACCTGAAGATGATTTTGATATTTTTCATAGATACGTG
This sequence comes from Conus canariensis, assembly GCA_033310375.1. Classification (NCBI taxonomy): domain Eukaryota; kingdom Metazoa; phylum Mollusca; class Gastropoda; order Neogastropoda; family Conidae; genus Conus; species Conus canariensis. Next base: position 7,423,988 of record CM065746.1, read on the forward strand.
TTTTTGCAGTTGAATTCATAACATTTATATTTTTTTTCTTTTCTCAATTTAGAATAGCTGATATCATATGACGGTCTGAATGTTTCCCATGGTGGTATAGGCGCGAATGATGGTCTTATTGACATGTCTTTGATGCTTATTCCTGAACTTTCAATTAAATTAGAAGTATATGTTGCAATTGACATTAGCGACGATATATTGTTTGCCCTTTTAGGAAAATCATACTCAGTTCTTAGTTTCAATAGTTCTTAGTTTCAATTCTTCCCCAATGAAATTGTCACTTGTACTTGCTCTCAACACAAATTTTGAAGTAGCAAGTTCACGATAATCATCAAATGGTAAGATTCCAGCTGCTCTGTATGTTTCTTTGTTTGACGCATGACTCGGAAGGCCAAGAGCTAGTTTGTAGGCTTTACAGTGTGTGTGTGTGTGTGTGTGTGGTGTGTGTGGTGTGGTGGATTCAGAATGAGTTCCAGGAGGAAGGGAACGTGGTGGTGGGGAAACACACCATCTGTGGACAGGAATCCACGTCACGCCGCTACCTGAAGGACGGACAACTCTGTATGGTAAGAACCAGTGAGAATGTGGCCACACGCCACAATTAGGATTTGTCACTAAATCATTATATAACCCTTGCAAGCGTTTTAAGGCCTACATCGAGCAAGCATTTAATGTTAAACTGATAAGTGATCAAAAGACGACCCCCCCCCCCCCCCCCCCCCCCCCCCCCCCCCCCCCGTCAATTGTATTCCTTGTCTTGGGGGATTTCCACTGAAGACATCGCATACAATGTCCAAATACATGACCTACATACACGCATGCGCTCTTGCATATATGTTTCCTATGACTGTGTGTATATTTTCATGTGCGTTTGTACGTGTTCATGATTACCATGATAATAAATGAAAGACGTTGATAACATTTGGGGAGTCAAAGATATAGACCGGACAGGATCAATACCCATGCCTTTCACCAGTTGAGTCCCACTGCGCATTTGTGAAGGCAATCACCACTTCTCGCTGATCCGACTGGCTCTCTCTGTCTGTCTTCTGTTAACGAACAAGCTGTCTTTTCACTGCACTTTACCCCTAATAGCATCGAACTGACAAGTTTGAAGCACGCATAGTGGGTCAAACGCAATCAAAGCCTACTAGCAGGCAATACCCGACCTCCAAAAGCAGTTAGAGAACCAGCTGAAAGACACGGTAAGCCGAGAGGGCAACCAGCCCCGCCAAGTGAACACTTCTCTTACCTGGACCTTCGCTAGCGAACGGGACTCCGACAAGGGAGAATGGTGTTGAAAACGAGATGAATTACTGATCCTCTTCCTTCAGTGTCTTTGACAACGTTTTACCGATTTCACAGTACCGCTTAACTCTGGCCATCGTTTCTTTTGTCGTCAGGAAAACACTGGGAATGGCGCCACAATGAAAAGCGTTATGAAGCGATGCTGACCTACGTCACTATGACACTTTGATGATGACGTCAGCAAGATTCCCATGTGGTGGTGACGATGGTGTCCTGTGTCGCAATCTGTTACCCTCAGTGTGTTATCGCTGAATGATCGCTCTAACTTCAGCTGATCTTCACAGATGTTTGCTGATTCATCAATAAAGACAGCTCTATGTTGCAGTTTCATGAGTCTGAGTGTTTCACTCTGTGTGTGTGTGTGTGTGGTGTGTGTGTGTGTGTGGTGTGTGTGTGTGGCCGCGCGCGTGCGCGCCCATAGGTAGGTGGGTGGGAGAGAGAGAGAGAGGAGAGAGAGAGAGAGAGAGAATGAGCGTGTGTGTGAATGTTTCCGTGTGATGGCTGAACCGGAGGAATCATTAAACGTAATATTAGATCTGTAAACTGTATGGAGTAAAACATCCCCTGCTTTGTAGTGGACAATGAATAGAACCCCAAACCTCTTAGGTTAAACAAAAATGTTCTAGAATCATACCAAAATAATAATAATAAAATGAAAATTTAAAAAATATATATATTAATATATATATATATATATATATATATTTACCTTGAAAAGATTTTAACCATTAAACAAGACAACTGCTATTTTCTTTTAAAGAGGCGAGACTTTTGCTTTGTTTCGTTTTTTGTTTTTGTAGACAAATGTTTCACTGCCTGATTTTGCGGGCTAGGTTGTCCCCTTGTTTGTCTACTTGTTTACGATGCCAGTTTTGAATCCTATCAGAATGCACTCCATCATACGCAAGCTAAATGCTAAGTTGTGGGGTGCATTTTTGCGTGCCAGACAACGTTTGTCATTTTTCATAACGAAAATTACCTTAGCCCCAATAATTTATCTTAAGAACCTTGAACGCAGCTCCGAGAAGAGGAAAAAGGAGATTTCATCAGTTTGTGCACTATACTAGTTCTTACAGCAAATGTGACATAACAAATTGTTCACCCGTGCAAACAAAGTATCATGTGAGTTAGCACAGTTCATATTGACGAAAATAGACAACAAAAAAACGAAGTAAACACACACACACACACACACACACACCAACACACAGCAACAGTTGAAATTTTGGGCCCGACTGCCTGACTCCCTAAGTTCCCAAGCCTTAACCGACGCTTCCTTTGACGTCAAACCTTGAGATGCCCATCCCATCAGACCCTTACACCTCATGAATATTTATAAGGGCCTTACATTTCAAACAGTAGCATTTAAATCCAAACTCTATAGTACATACATATCCGTCTAAACATACATCTTCTCAAATATTGCGTGATCCTAGGTCCCAACAATTTTGAAATAAGAAAATTAGTAATCAGAACTAGTTTCTTAAAACCCCCAGATGAATAACATCCCTATATAGTAAGCCCCTCCCACAATAACAGCCTGATACCCCGCTGACACCTCCATAAACTCTCCCCTGTCTCTTCAAGAGTATTCCCCCCCTGGACCTTCCGGTCTGTCGCCAGTCAGTTGGTCATTCCCCGGGGCCATCGAGCCTCCCACGTCTGTTAAACATTAACCTTTGTGCACCACAGACACCAGACTTAACTCATGGTGAGAGGAATACATAAGAAATCTCTGGTACACCTTATGGGGGTGCACAGGCATCGTAGGCTACATCTACGGATTAAATCCTACCAACCTTGATGACTTGCAAACCAACTGCAATGGAGGAGAACATTGGCGTTCCAGATGCCTTATTCCTCTCAGTCTTTGTTGTTTGGGTCCATGACTCGACCTGATAATGCTTTTTTTTTCTTCTTCTTCTCTCACGTTCGATGTAGGCAATGAAACCAAATTGTAATCTTTCCCTTCCCGAATTACACTCAACATGCACCAAGTAACGTTGAGTTTGTGATGATGCGAAAGCAGCCATTGTAAATATGATGAGGTTGCGTGACGTATTCAATTGGGGGATTAATTCCCAGCATTCACCATGAAGTTTAGCTGTGTAGAAATCTCGGATTTTGCCTACGTCGCATTGTAACATTATGTAAAGGGCTGCACGTTTCTGACGTCACGTGTCGAATAGGAAGAATACTGTGGGTTACTAATTGTGTTTCTTGATATTCTTGTGCTCAGTAAGAATGCGACTTGTTCGCGTTAAATTTCTAGGTGGTTTTATTTACTTTTGTTTTTAAGGTGTTCTCTTCCGATTTCTCTAAGGCTGCAGCTTTATCACAATGGCACGCGCGCACGTGTGTGTGTGTGCGTGTGTGTGTGTGTGTGTGTGTGTGTGTGTGTGTGTGTGTGTGTGTGAATGAGAGAATGTGTGTGTGTGAATGAGAGAGAGAGAGAGAGTGTGTGTGTGTTGTGTGTGTGTGTGTGTGTTGCGTGCGTGCACCAGCATGTATGTGTGTGTAAGTGTGTGCATGTGTGTGCGTGTACGTGCACCGGCATGTGAGTGTGTGAATGAGTGAGTGTGCGTGTGCGCGCATGCTGGCATGTATGTGTGTGTGTGTGTGTGTGTGTGTGTGTGTGTGTGCATAGGCGCGTGCGCGCGCAGGTGTGTGTGTATGTGTGTGTGTGTGTGCATATGTGCGTGCATACGCACCAGCGTGTATGTGTGTGTGCGTGCGTGTGTGGTACGGTGGAATATCGAGCAGGTGTATCATTACGCTTCCAGCAGTATAATTGAACGAGTTTGCAGCTCAGTGCAAATCAGACTAATCCACCCGATGTAGCTCTCCACTCAGTCTTGCCGTTGTTATTAACGGTTCAGCCACTTTTCACTTCCTCCCTCAGCTCAAAATGGCAAAGGCTTTGTGTAAAAACAGTTGTTAAAATTGTGATGACTTGCTTGGGGCATTTATTTATTTATTTTTTATTTTATTTTTATTTTATTTTATTTTATTTTTTTTAGAATTGCATCTCTCCAGGGCACAGCTACCTTGTAACTGCTGCCATCCAACTCTGTTGATGTCTGAGTTATCTCGAGGCACACATTCTCTTCGTCTGATCTCAGAAAACTATGTGATTGATGGAACAGATCACTGAGCTACACTGCTGAGCTGTTCTAAGACAGTCTTGCAACATGTGTGGCAAAAAGATGACTTGACTGAGCATGCGCATGAAGCAATGAATGCACATGAGTAAATTCCACAACATTCTGTATGTAAGTGAAAACACTTTGCCACCTGGCACCTCCGGGATCAGTCAGAAGGCTGAACAGTGTAAACCAGCATGAAGACCACAGGGCCCCTGAACTCCACATTTGCCCAGGAGCTTTCAGTTCCCCACTGTTGAATCAGTCTGGGCTATGAATAATAAGAACATAACATAAAAGCTTAAAATTCTAACAATTACTGAGTCCAGCGCAGCTCAGACACAAATACATACACACACATGCCAGTTTGGATTATAAACAACTGCTATTTTTTTTATTATTTCATATTTGCTGAAATAAACCAGTATAACACATATATTTGAACAGGTAACAGGAACAAACAAACAAAAAAGAAAAAGAAAAAGGATACAGGCAGGTTTTACATCATCAAGAACTTTGATAACATACAGAAATGTTCTAATATATATATACGCAAAAAGTGATGAATATATTGGGAAGAAAAATATATGTAGATATTGCCTGTGTTATAACGGCAGAGTGGTTATTGGAGAGTATGTCTCAAGATTGCTATTGATCTACCAAAAGCAAGGATTATTGTTTCCAGGTTCATACTTTAATCATTGCTGCTATTACCCAAAATGTATAAGATGTTCAAACATGACAACTGGACGAAAATGATTTGATTGGGTGTACTCTTCAAGATGTATTCCAGGAGAAAAGAACATGGCAGATTTCCTTAGCGTGCATGTATGATGATTAAAATATGGTTTACCAGTGTGTGTGTGTGTGTGTGTGTGTGTGTGTGTTGTAAGTGCATGCATGTGTACGCATGTGTATGCACATGCACGATGTGTGTGTGCATGTGTGTGCATGTGTGCATGACGTGTGTGTCTGTCCTTTTATGCATTCATTACAGATGAACAGGTTTTTGTTAGTGTTACTATCTGTCTGTGTGTGTGTGCGCGTGCACATGTGTGTGCAGGCACAACTGATCAAACATCTATCCATGAAAGGTTTTTTCTATTATTTCTGTACATTGTGACCAGTACATACCCAGGACTTAACATGAACGCCACACAAATCTGTTCAATTTCTTTTGAATCAGACTTCCGTACAACACAGTATTATTTATTGTTAGTATTTCTCATTTGGATTCTAATGCATATTCTTTTTTCATAATCTTGGTAAGTATAATACAAAATCGTAAACCTGCAAAAAAAAAATCTTAAATAAAAAATGTTTATGGATGAACACACATTTACATACTTTACACTTAAAAAGAAAAAAAAGGGGGGAGGGAATGGATGGAATGGTACATCAACGCTTAATCAACTCCCCACATACAAATATTAACAAACAAATCATATGAATTAGACAATTTCAAAAGCTTTCCCCATCGTAACTGGATTAAAAAAAATCACATCATATATCACGTCACTGTTGAGGTAATGTGTATCCATCACAAAAATGACATCAGCAGACACCATGGTTTCGATGCAGTCAGCTATCACAGTTTGCACCTTGATATACCACATGGAAGACTGTGCATAAATGAAAAGATCACACTATTTTTACTTTGATTTAAAAAAAAAAAAAAAAAAGAAAAAAGAAGGCAAGAGGAAAGAATGAAAATGCAGATTTGCCAAAGGACAGACACAACATGTGAAACAGGTAAGGGACGGAATCAATCGTACAGAAAGGTCAGATTAATACCAACCTAACAAACGTATACACAGAAATATTAAGATTACATTTAAACAAATACACATATTGCGAAAATGTTGTGAAAAAAAAAAAACTATGCCAACTCCAGGCAAACTGGCCATGCATTTCGTGACTTACGACAGAAAAGAAATGCAAAAGAGTAGTTACATCAGATGAATTGCGACTGAGAGACAAACTGACCTGGTCTGGTTCATGATCGGAAGAATCAAGGTGAGGAGGATAACAAGAATGACACAGCTACAGAGAGATCAAATTTGTCCTGTTTTCACTCCATTCCTGTCTTTTTCCTTCATAATTGGTTCATTCATCCATTTTCATTGCGCCAACTTTCCCTACTCCACATTCAGGAGTTAGGGTATGCTGAGGGAAATCTGGCTTTCGACTGAACAGCTTGAACAGATGAAGCACAGCCTCACACAGAGCACATCATCCAGGGCATGGACTTTCTGGCACTATTGTTGCTGGACTATGCAACACCCCTCCCCGATCTTGTTTTCTTCTTGGCACTTCTGTTTGCGACGACAATACATGCTTTCACCTGCATCTGTCATTCTGTTGTTTGTCTGTCTGTCTGCAAACAAGATTATGCCATGCTTTCACCGCATCTGTCATTCTGTTTGTTTGTCTGTCTGTCTGCAAACAAGATTATGCCGTGCTTTCACCGGCATCTGTCATTCTGTTTGTTTGTCTGTCTGTCTGCAAACAAGATTATGCCGTGCTTTCACCAGCATCTGTCATTCTGTTTGTTTGTCTGTCTGTCTGCAAACAAGATTATGCCGTGCTTTCACCAGCATCTGTCATTCTGTTTGTTTGTCTGTCTGTCTGCAAACAAGATTATGCCGTGCTTTCACCAGCATCTGTCATTCTGTTTGTTTGTCTGTCTGTCTGCAAACAAGATTATGCCGTGCTTTCACCAGCATCTGTCATTCTGTTTGTTTGTCTGTCTGTCTGCAAACAAGATTATGCCGTGCTTTCACCGCATCTGTCATTCTGTTGTTTTGTTTGGTCCCTGCTACTGTCGGTTTTCGCAAACAAAGATTTAATGCCGTGGTCTTTCAAAACCAGCATCTGTCATTTTGTTTGTTTGTCTGTCTGTCTGCAAACAAGATTATGCCGTGCTTTCACCAGCATTGTCCTGTCTGAAAAATATTGTTTGATCTGTTCGGGCTGCTAAAAAAGTATGATGTCAAAACAGCTCAGCTGGTTTTGATGAAAAAGGTGGAAAGACAGACTATGACCGCAGGACAAACCCATTAAGTTTTGGACCAAAGGACGGATTCAGCAAGATTTTACAAGAAAAAACTGGATGAATTTTAACGAAACTTTGTGTAAAGATGGAAAATAAACCCTGTAAAGTTTGGTGCTGACCCATGTTGACCATCTGGATAAAACAGCAAATCTGGTCAACGATGGCACACATCTGTGTTCTCCACAGTGTCTCTCTGATGACTCCTTAACCCCCATTTTTTTCCCAATAAAAATGTGTAAAATCTTCAACACTTCCACACTTTTCCATCAAATCTGGGGTTTTGAGAATGGTTTTTAAAGCAGGAAAATTCCTATAAAAAAAATTAGAGAATGTCAGAAGATATGCATTTGGATCTCTGATGAATATGTGACAATATAGTGGGACCATTGAGAATGAATTCAAACCCCCTAGAAATCTTACATAAGAAATTAAGGATGGATTCTTCGTTGGGAGGTCATTATGACAAAGTCAGAGTGTTCACATATTTCCAAAGAAAATTTATCTCTAAAGGGAACAGAGCCTTTGTTTGAAAGATCATTACTTACAATTTTCAATTTATAACTAACAAAAATCTTAAGAGTAAGAGAAAAAAGATCAGTCATCAATGGGACATATTCAAACAAAATCTAACAATCAGAAGTGACTGTTTTCTGAAGTTTTTCAACTTCATCCACAATGGCAAGGTCATCTCCCTCTCCACAAAAACTTAATAATAACAGTCCATAAAATCACAAAGCAATACGGAAGCATAATACAGCTCTTATATTCAAAACACATTTCAAACTGCCCATTCAAATTTCAAACAATGACTTTATAATGAAAGATTTTTTTTTAATTGGTTAAGTGAAAGAAAAAACTACATACAGTTTCAATTTTTTTGTAAATCTTAATACCCCAGTGAACCACAGGGATCTTTTCAGGGCTGCCATACAAGAAAAAACGTCGCATGAAAAAAGTATGTATGTAAACTCATCAACTTTTAGCCACTGCCAGCGGCTCTGCATACTGCACATATATAAACCTGCAAAGGTTTACACATCTGAGAACACACACACACACACACACTGCTGTTTGTCGTTTATCCTTCACAGGCAAAGATGACCACGACTTCTGCGATCACACACACACACACACACACACACACACACACACACACACACACACACACACACACTATGCAAACTCAAAATGGACAGCGCCTTTTGATTACAACTGAGAGGTCTGACTTTCCAAAATGCATCACAAACCAAGAACTGCTGATAAACTAATGTAACATCAGGAAAAATAATTCAATATCAAGTACACACACACACACACACACACACACACACCACACACACACACACACACAAAAGAAAACACCAGGAACTATATCACATTAATTGCTGGATCAATATCATCAAACAATGAGTTTCTGTCATTGCTGTAAAAAGACAACCATATAAATCCTTGCTTCATACCACCTCCCGCTTTGTGCTGCCCAAAGGGGCATAATCCTACAATTGTACTCCACCTGCACACACTCTCAGTCTACAATCAAACTCTGTAGTTTCCATTATGAACACTGGCTGCCAGCGGTAATCAAAATCTACCTAGATCTTTTTTCTTTTTAAAACTAAAGAAAATTCTAAGACCTTTGCATCAAAACTGAAAGGGAAGGGCTAGGAGGTGGGACAATCAGCCGCTATGGGCAGGCTGCAGGGCAGGAGGTTGTGAGTTCAAGTCCCATCTGAGACACCTCTTCATGGGATTTTTCATCCAAAGCCAGCTCCTCCCAAGAGGTCAGAGTGATATGAGGTCAAATGGAAAGACTGGAACTGCACAGCTGAGTTTCATCCCTGACATGGACGCCATCTCTGACAGTGTCGCTCAAATTTCCTGACCAACACAGCAGGTGTCTGTATCTCTCGGACCTGGTTCTACCTGGATATGTTATGCAAAAAAAAAAAAACATAGACCACAGCCCTTTCAGGTCATCGCAAACCATACTGAAACTGCAAAGTGTTTTCAGCATCCTCAACAATCAATTAAATTTAAAAAATAAAACATGAAAACAAAGTCAAGGGGGAGACAAACTTACATGTTAATGTGACCGGCTTTTCTTACAGTCAAACAGAAAGGCATCAGCTGAAGAAAAAAGATGTGCTTCCATCACACTCTGTAGCTGTCTCTGAGACAATACATTTCAGCAGTATAGCTTTCCCTGATTCGGTTAACAATTCAATCAAGAATCCTTGACAGCATGCAAAGCTGAGCATGAATGCATCATATACACACTGAAATCAATAAAAGCATTCTGGAACATCAAAGAAAACAGATCACCACAGAGAAACATCTAAAAGGAAGAAGACCAACACAGAGAAACATGCTGACAGAAACAGACTCACATAAACAAACATCTTAACGGAAGAAGACCAAACACAACAAAACATCAAAGAGAAAGTAGATCAACCCAATAGAACATTAAAAAGGATGTAGCCTAACACAATAAAACATCAAATAGGGCAAAGACCAAGGAGCAGACCAACACAATAAGTATAGAGGAGGTAAACAACTCAACCATACACTAAAGAGGAAGCAGACCAACACACACACAAAAAATGTCAATGAAGAATTACACCAGTGCAATAAAATTCTTCCTGATATGTTCAACCACATCATGAAATTTCAAGCACATTACAAACCACAACCTCAAATTAAAACTCTGGCTCTTTCCAGCAATGTGTGTAACTCCACATACTCAAGTTGTCGTTGTTGTTGTTGTTGTCGTGCCCTGGCTAAAAGACTCCAGGGATCATCCGAACAGCCGAAGTACTTGAACACTATGGTACAAATGCATCAGCTGGGGATGAGAACATTACGTGTGTGACTGTTTTTGACCACCCCGCCACATGGGCAGCCACCCTCCGACTTACAGGGATTTTGGAGACTGATAATGTTATGCTAGGAGCTTGTCACAACTGAAGACAATCCCTGCATAACTATGCAGAGCATAACATTTTGATGAAGCCTTGTGTTCTAGCCTATGTAAATTGGCCTGACACAGCCTTAAGCCAAGGCGGAACTCATGTTGTCAATCATCCATGCAATCAAGACGTCAGTCTCCCGGGGACACGTGTGCACTGGAACCCTTTGCAGCACTTCTACTGTTATCAACAAACATGCCACATACCATACAAGCATGGCATGTCAGCTAAAGTGTGTCTGATTCCATTCTAAGAAACTATGGACTGGACTGGATTTAGGATTAACTATGGACTGGATGTGTTCTTACTCTTTGGGATTAGGATTAACTATGAACTGGATGTGTTCTTATCTTTGGGATTAGGATTAACTATGGACTGGATGTGTTCTTACTCTTTGGGGTTAGGATTAACAATGAACTGGATGTATTCTCACTCTTTGGGATTAGGATTTTGGAGTACAGGTATCCTCCATAAAGGTTTCAGATGAACTCTGAATCTTTAATCAGAGCGTGGACCATGAGTTCTCTTTAAACAACACAACATTTAAGCATGTATCAACCAAAGTTGACATGACTCCTGAAATATATGTGTAATAGAAGGTCACACTGTTGGATTTTTGTTTCATTATAAGCCAGTGATTATCACAGATGTTTAGGATATTTTCAAAAATATGAAGGCCCAGGTGCATATCACATCACTGACACTGTGGGGAAGGGCAGTGGGGGGTGGGGGTGGGGGCTGAGGTTCTCCCACTTCTGAGCTGTCCAGACCGCTTTGGTTGGAACATGTTAAGTGCATTAGCCCCATAATTTGTTTTGGAGAGGGGTGAGGGTTTGGGACAATGCTTCATCCAAAACGTCAATTAAAAAAAAAAAAAAAGGGGGGGGGGGAGGGGGGCAAAGAAAGAATCAATGCCATTATGAAAACTAATACAGAACATCCCAAACTTGATCAAACTTATTTCTGGAAGAGCAGCAGTGAAAAAAAGCTAAGAGAGTTACTGAAAGCCCTATATCACCAATATGCAGAGCCAAACTCCTTGCTTCGGGAGTGACGTCTAAGCTCCCCTCTCACCGTTCCCATCATCCTCTTGGTCAGGTGGCCGATGTCCTCCGACAGGATCAGGGATTCGTTCAGGTCCATGTTCTCCTGCATGCTTAGCTGGAATGATGGCAAACAACAAAAAAAAGAAAAGAATGACAATACCATACGATGACAAACAGGTCATAGCAAGGGACAACGATATTACTACAACCTGTGTGTTCTTCACCTCATTTTAGCTTACATCCTCAAACTAAGCACCTCCCATGTCACTGGGGAAACGAGGTGGTCATCATTGTCCAGAGGATGGTCAGCAGTCCCTGTTTGGATATCACTCCACCTTCTGTGCATGATTTGAAGATCACACACCAAATGGTCTGTGACCAGTTTTGTTTTGGCCGTCCTCTTCATCTTTTGCCTGCCAGTGTTCGCTAAAGCACTTGGTTTGCCAGACAAGAAGGGGGGAGGGGGGGGGGGAGTGAGAGGGAGTAGAGGGGGGGGGGTAGAGAAGATGCAAACCTTGCTTAAACAGTTGCCTTCTTTGTATTACTTTTTGTCTCTGTCGGATATTTAGGATAAACTTGTCACTGTCGGAATTTAGGATAAACTTGTCACTGTCGGATATTTAGGATAAACTATCATTCTACAAAACTGAGACTTCTCAGTTTAAATCCTGTTAACACTTCCATTTCTATGGTAATCACAGCTGAAAGTCAACAAAAATTATAATTCAATCATCTGTTTCTACACAATATTAAGTCACTTACAATGTGAGGTGACTGCAGGCAGAAACTGACATTGAACGCTCATCTTGTGCCGAATTTGAGAAGATAAGTGATGGCTCATTCTTCATGTTCATTGTCCTGAATGTTGTTTATCTTGCCTGAAGAAGACCTAAGAGGTCGAAACACATGTCGTGTTTTGTCTTACTATTTTTTTGTCCCCTCTGTCTGGCAGTTCAATTCTAACTTTTCTTTAAAAAATTTACACAATATATAATTAGCAAAGACAGTATCAAAAGCTTGTGTCAGCAGTTGGGCAGCGGTTGTGTTTGTGCTACTTTTCAAAGACAAACAGCTCTATTCAGACAGTTTAGGACAATCAATTTATAGGCATGAAAAGCACAGAACGCCTGCTATTTACTTGTTATAACGATGCTTTATGCTCCTTAGTATCTCTTACCACAATGAGGAAAAATGCAACAAAAACTCCCTAAAAGCGGACTCATTCTCTGGCTTTGATTGCCAATAATTCAATACAACAATAAGATTATCAAAAGTGACACACTTTGTCTTTAGTTAATGTGTCTGAATACTTTGAACAGACAGCAAGCCGGCCAACAAAGAAGCTGCGACAGAAAGCATACATTTCTGGCAGTGTCATCTTCATGACGCCATTTTGTCTGCAAACACTATGTTGCTACCTTTGCAGTCCAGACTTCTGCTATATACAAAGCGCTGTTGGCTGGTAGTACTGGGATTCTGGAGGCTGAATAATGGGAAGAGACTCCATTTTGTTCCCTCTCTATTTTTCTTGACTGGATGAGGTCCCTTGGTTCCTGAGCCTGCCATCATCTGTCGGTTTTCGCTTGCTATCAACCTTGACTCTCCACATCTTAAATGAACTCTTCTGCAGAGTTAGTTTCAAATACATATAGAGGCTAAGCCCTGTACTTGAATAAATCATCTGAAACTCTCTCCTCTCTCTCTCTCTTTTGATCATTTAGCTGCCAGTGTCACATGGTATGATCTTTCATGATTCATTCATTGCACAAAGTTTCAACTCACTTTAAATCATTCAGTTAATACGCCCCCCCCCCCCAATACCTGCTTTGTCCTCAATGACATGACGCCTCACCTGTTCTTGTTTACGCCGCCGGCTCCTGTCACGTCGCTGTCGAGTCAGAGAACGCCGTGGCTGCGAGCGACTCCTCTTCCTCGACCAGCTGCGTGAGCTGCACAAATAATTTCCTTTGTACTAACACGTGACTGAACGCATCACATTCTACGTGACCATCTTCACTTCTTCTTACCAACATCCATCATTTTATCGTTATGCCTCCAAGCCAAGGAAAATATCGAAACCAGGGAAGGCTTACACATGCTGTCTCCAAAATAAAGCAGTTATTGTCATTCACAAGTATTTCAGTGGGTGGGTGTCAGGTGTAGGCTGAGGATAAAGGAGTTATTGTCATTCACAAGGATTTCAGTGGGTGGGTGTCAGGTGTAGGCTGAGGTGTCATTCACAAGGATTTCAGTGGGTGGGTGTCAGGTGTAGGCTGAGGATAAAGCAGTTATTGTCATTCACAAGGATTTCAGTGGGTGGGTGTCAGGTGTAGGCTGAGGATAAAGCAGTTATTGTCATTCACAAGGATTTCAGTGGGTGGGTGTCAGGTGTAGGCTGAGGATAAAGCAGTTATTGTATTCACAAGGATTTCAGTGGGTGGGTGTCAGGTGTAGGCTGAGGATAAAGCAGTTATTGTCATTCACAAGGATTTCAGTGGGTGGGTGTCAGGTGTAGGCTGAGGATAAAGGAGTTATTATCATTCACAAGGATTCAGGGGCAGGTGAGGCTGAGGATTCAGGAAGGGTGGGTGCAGTGGCTGAGGTAAAAATCATTTACAAGGATTCATGGGTGGTGTCAGGTGTAGGCTGAGGATAAAGGAGTTTTATCATTCACAAGGTTTCCAGTGGGGGGTGTCAGGTGAAGGCTGAGGAAGAACAGGCCTCACTGATCAGCACCAGAGCTGGGGCTGCAGGAAGGACAGTATGAGTGACTAGCCACCGTGGCGAAGCGGTTAGTGTCACGATTCCCCGGGTTCGATTCCCATCAGAGCCATGTAGCCCACCGGCTCCTACCCGAGTTGAGTTTGCTATGGGTACAGGTTGAGGAAGACTGGGACCACACAGTTGAGTTTCATCCACTGAATGGATGTGTCTTTGAGAGGGTTGCTCAAATTTCCTGACCAACACTACAAGTGTCTGTATTTCTCGGGCCTGGTTGACGCCAGGATACATTATGAAAGTAAGCGTAGAGTACAGCCCTGTCATGCAGTCTCAGACTGGAATGGAAGCATCATCGTCATCATCCTCTTTGCTCATTGATCAGCATTAACACAAAAAAAAGTTTCAAATTCTGTGGCCCTTCATGCCCTGTTCTCACGGTGACCTCACTTTCGATGACCCCTCCATGTCCATGGCCTTGGTTTTGGCAAGTTCATCGGGGCTGTCACTGGGCAGACATGATGGCACCTTCTAGAGGGAGAGCTCACTCACATCAGCTCCACAACAAAGCAATTATTGTCATCAGTAGGGAGCTTAGTATGTGGTGTTTTGCTTATGTTGGATCAGAAGAGGCGCCACTGAACACCACCGAAATGACCTGGCAGTAGTGCAGTGTCTCCTCCAGTGGGTTGCCTCTTGATGACTTGACATTGACTGCTCCCTGTGGATTGCCAGTGCCAGAGCTGTGGCTATGGACTGGGAGGGGGTGGTGGTACTGGAATGAGTGGTGTGGGTGCAATGTCAGTGAGGTGGCCAAGAACATGGGACAGAAAAAACAAAAAAAAAAGAACTGCACGAGTGTGACAAGGCGTTGACAGCAGAGCGGGGTCAGGCCACATCCAACACTCCAAAGAGTCCAGTCCCGGGTCAGAACAATGAAGAACCACAAACTGTCTCCAGGTATGAGCTGTACAAAGTCTGCTCACTCAGTGGCCTCTGTTTCAAATTTCAGTTATTCTTCGTGTGTGTGTGTGGTTTTTTTTTTTAAAGTTCCTTGCCTGGAAATGCAAGGTTCGCCATTTGAAAGCTCCGTGCACCCCCCCCCCCCCCCCCCAAAAGGGTTTCCTGTCAGTCTCCAGCACCAGAGGTTTAATGGGGACTCGCAATACAGAGGACATGGCGGCGGCAGACTCCAGTCTACAAAAGGGAGCACACTCAGCCCCGCTCTGAGGCTGGACAGACTACCGGCATCATCAGCAAGGAGCTGCGAGGCAGGTGGTGTCCCGAGCAAGTTCAACGACCCGCAGACTCTGGCCAACCATCACCATTGAGCTTCAGCAGCGCGCAGTGTCTCCTGTGGTGGGTTATCTCATGGCTGTTCTGATACTGACAGCTCTGTAAGGAGTGCTGGCACTGACAGGGTGACGAGATGAGCGTGGGAGTAGCTGTGTACGGGCAGCTGGAATGAGGAACTTTGGAGTGTTGGCACTGGGAGGGAAAACAGGCCAGCACACAGAACTCAACTAGAAGGGCAGTTGGGAAAGCACAAACCTCCGCCAAGGCCAAAGAGATCCTGGATCCTGGCTCTGATCTGGATCTACACCAACATGCAAGGTGAAAAGAGATGGTGCATGTTTCGCAACATGGGAGAAACAAAACTGGGTTAGCAAGCTTTTCTACTACCCCGTTTTGAAACTTCTGTGTGAAAGTCAGTTCATAACTGAAAATAAAATTATCAGTCCATCAGGGGAAGTAACAATAGGTACAAATTAAAAGAATTACTTCCCATGAACTTTTTGATGACAGGAGGATATGGAAAAATGCATAATCTCAACACTCGCATCACTAATAAGTTCTGATATCCCATGAAAATAAACTAGTTCACAGATAGTTATCGATTTGTAGACGGTAACCTCACTGTGTTCAGGTTCTGTAACAGTTAGCAGAACAGATACCAATCTGCCCTTTGACCCGCATCTGCATCACTGACCCACAGAAAAACGCAATGATTTGTCCTCGGTCCACCTTCCATTATTCCAGTGATTTTCATCAAAACTGGTTCAGTAGCTTTTGTGTCATTTTGCTAACAACCACACAAACAGACATGGGTGGAAAAATAAACTCCATAGCAGAGGTCACAAAACTGAAGTTCCCTCGAACTATTCCCACTCACCGCCGGTGCTCTTTGACCCACTCAAACTGATCCGACTCTTCACTGTCCGTCTCCCTGACCTCTCTGACACGGTATTGATGTCGTGACCTCCTGCCCTCTGGAGAGTAGTGGCGAGACCTTGGCACTGACCTTGTTCTGCGCCTGGAGCGACCTTGAGACGGATATCTGAAAAACAAAGATTTTTCAAAACATGTAAAGATTTCATGCAGGGTTCATACAGACTTGGAGAAACAAAATACCCCAGCTTTTCCCAACCTTTCCCAACCCAAGCACCAGTTTTCCCAACCATGTTACATCTCATACACATATGGTAACGGCAGGTAAATTTTGATTTAGAATGCGAAATGTCGATCAATGGCGATCTTCTTGGCAAGAACAGAAACTCTTGACAACAAATGATTACACTCCATGGTTACTTGCACAGGCTGAAAGAAAGCAAGCCGCGCGCAAGGCTAGAGCTACCTCCACCTCCACTGTAGCACCCACCCACATGTGTCCCACATGTGGGCGTTCCTTCCGGGCCCAGATTGGCCTCACCAGCCACCTGCGGACCCACACTCAGCGATCTTTCATCTGAGATTGAAGTCATGGTCAACTTCGAAATTGAAGGACGAACAACAACACTCCATAGGTAGAACAAACTGTCAGTTGTGATGTTGGCGATTTTCGGACGATTAGAATTGATTTGTTGTGTCTTTGTTGTTTGGTTTTCCATCTCTTTGGTTTTGAAGATGCTTGTTTGAGTTTTTGAAGGTGCTTCTTCAATTTTCCCAAACCTTCCCAACCCACAGACACCAAATGCCATTTTTCCCAAACTTTCACAACTGGGAAAAGGACCATCCATTTTTCCCAAACCTTCCCAACTATTCCCAACCTGTGGGAACCTTGTCATGGTGGTTGTTTGCTTCTGCAGTGTGTGTGTGGTGTGTGTGTGTGTGTGTGTGTGTGTGTGTGTGTGTGTGTGTGTTTTGTATATGTGTGTGTGTGTGTGTGTGTGTGTGTGTGTGTGTGTGTTTGTGTGTGTGTGTACATGCACGCACAAGTGCATGTATGTGTTACTCATTTTCAGGAAATAAAGTAGACTTGTACACAATGCAACGATGAGACATCTTAGGGCAACAAAGTGAAGAGTACATTAGATGTATCCTAATCTAAAAATTTCAGCTGACTGAAAAATAAAGTTGTGGAAAGATCCTTCAATCAACACCAAAGCAGCAACACGTGCAGAATTTTGAGCTGAGATGACAAGACTGACAGATTCCCGCAGAAGTAGAACTTTTCTACCTATCTATTTTTCTTTAAGGACTGTATTGAAAAAGTTTGCAATGGCAGCCACTTCTGTAACACTTGCTGTCTTCAAATGGCACGTCTTAATTCTAAAAGCCTCCCAAACACTCTGTATGGGAAGCAAATGTGGAGTCACCCATGACAGATGGCAATGGGCAGATCAGCACTTAAATGGAGCTTGGCACACTGGTGCTATTGGGAGCAACAGTAATTAAATTCTGAATTGACATGACAAGACTGACAGGTTCCCACAGCAGAATTTGGCTGACTTAAAAATTTGATCAGCCAAAACCAAACACTTGAGTCCCTTCAGTTCTGTGTTTAAGTTCTGTATCATATCACTTTTGACTGCGTAGTATACAATGACTGTCACTAACCCAAGAAGAGACAACATCATGATGAACTGATCAACTCATCAGCCCTAAACACTCACCTGTACCTTGTAGCAAAGTCTTCCGCACTGTACCCTGATGCTCTCCACTCGTCTTCATCATGCACGTGCATTCCCGACCCTCCGCACATCGGACACACATCCGTCCAATATCCAGTAGCGCCCCCTGGTGCAGTGGCTGATGACTCAGAACTGGGATATGTGGAATAGTATCCACCGTCAAGTACCGGTTGGTAATATCCCTGGTGATCTGGCTGGTAACCCTGCGCATGGGCGTAGTTCGGTTGGGCAGTGGCTGAGGTTGGCCATTGTGTTCGACGGATGGTGTACCACGGCTGAGGCTGCCTATGGTATGCAGAGGGCTCCACCCCTGCCAATGTCTGAGACAGATTGGGCTGGGAGGCAGAGAGAGGGGTGGTGTGCTGTCGATAGGGGTTAAAGTTCGGGTTGGGAGCCACCCCATCTGCCTGTCGCTTGTTCCTCTGAGGCACGTAATAGTTGTACATTGCCCTAGGGTCTCTGGCAGGGGGCGGGCGATGACGCGTTTGATCCGGAGCGCCGGATGGCAAGGTGAGATTGCCAGGGGAGGGGGGAGTGGCAGTGGTGGTGGGGGCATGAAATGCTGTCCCCCTCCCAGCCCCCAGCCTCTCCTCCCCTCCGTTGAGAATCTCTCTGGGTTCGGGTAGGTTAGGGGGCACTTCGCTGCCATGCCTGCGCCGCTGACGTAGTCGCTGCCTTGTGGCTTCTGGAGTCTTCTCTCGATAGTGACGATTGTAGGCGTCAGCAGCTGCATACCCAAGCGGAATGTCATCGTCATTAGGGCGGCGCTCGTTGGGCAACGCCCAGTACCACTCGTCAAACTCCCGCACCCGTCCCCCGGAGAAGGAGTTGGCACGGCGACGGGGCATGCGCATGAAGCCGTAAGGGTCGTCAAAGGGGTCGTAGTATTCAGGGCCTTCTGGCTGCTGCTGCTGTGGTGGTAATGGGAGGGATGGAGGCTCCGGTCGCTCGGAGGCCTTCTCATGAGCCAGCTGCACGCCCTGTTTGAGTTTTTCAATCTCGTCCTGCATGGCACGCAGTCTGGCACTGAGGGGAACAAGAGATGTGACAGGGTAAGTGCTGGGCTAGGCATCTGAAGTCACATACACATTCATACTGGAAAATTCACTTCCTCAGTGCTCTAACAATGACTGTCCATGTTCATGTGATATCAGACACTGGGAAATATTTGTGCATGCCACTCTTTGTTTTTGTCTGTGATGCTTCACACTGCAGGAAGAGTGATGGAGATATCCATCCTTTCCTGTTCAAAGGATATCTGATCATTTATACACATGCACTCACAGAGTCTGTTTTAAACACATTGATGAATACACGTAAATGTAAGTGACAAAGCTGCACACAACACGAACACACACACACACACACACACACACACACACACACATACACACACACACTCACACACATACTCCAGAGTCAAGCATTGCAAACTGACAAAGAACCCAACAAAGAACCCAACAAAGAGGCATCCTTCACCTGTGGACAGAAGAGACACGGGTCAGGTCAGATCCGACCTCTACGTCTGACCCCACCCCTCGGTCCTCCCCTTTAGCTTGCAGGGACGCCTCGCTGCCCCGCCGACCTCGAGCTGACCCTGGTCTGAAAACAGATTAGTAGTTGTATCAAACATCAGTTTTCAAAGTGGGTTGTGTGTACATTTCCTTATTGCTATCTTTGCTTTCTTTTTTTCTTTTTTTTTGTTCTCTACTCAATGTTTGAGTGGCTGACAGGTCGCTGACCCATTTGATCGCATTGCACATAGTTAACAACCTTCACACAGCAAAATTAGTCATCCTTGAAGGGGTGAGGAGGAAGGGCAGGAGAGTGAGGGGGAAATTGCCTCCCTTCTGAGATCACGGTATTGGGTGAAGGTCATCAATTAATACAGCATTGTTTCATGAAAGGGTAATAACTCTGTACACATCCAGAACACTACACACACAGTAGAACATGTGATATGCAACAAACCAGTGCTTCTTTCACTTTCTTCTCTTTTTTTTTTTCTTTTTCATTTTCCCCTTTTTTTTTAATTTTTGTGTTGATTTCAAAATTAATTAGATAGGTGGAAAATGATAAGTATTAATCTCTAAAACTACTTTCTAAAATTAACAACAAAAAAAGGTAACAGTGCAATTATGCATTGAAATCATCATTGATTATCTCATGCTAACCAAACTATACAACAACCATTTATCTTGTTAAATGTGGGAAAACACCCCAAATAACATCCACAGCACCCAATAAACAATTCAAGGGCGTTAAACTCATCCACCCTCCTTTCCTTAAACTGACTAATCTCCCTTGAATACAACATCATCTCATTACTGGATTGATTCAGGTCCGTCTTCCTCCCCTCCCTGGTTGTGGAGACATGTACCTTTCATGCTCGCCGCTGTTCTACACACTGAGTCGTTACAGTGCCACACACGAAAACTGCCATCTCTGACACCTGGCCACTGCGTATTACACCTACCAGCATTAACACACACAAAAATAGGATTTGGGGTTCAAAACTCTTCTGATGATTTTGGACAGAATGAACAGGTTTCTAGCTTTACATTCTGGTATTAGTTCTACCTTACCTGGAGGATTCTATTACAACATTAGTTCTATGTTATCTAGGTGACTATGTTCCAGTGTTAGTTGTATCTCACATCGAGGACTTCATCTCGTACAAGTTCTACCTTACCTGCAGGCTTCATCTGGTATTAGTTCTACCTTACCTGGAGGACTTCATCTGGTATTAGTTCTGCCTCACCTGGTGGACTTCATCTGGTATTAATTCTACCTTACCTGGAGGACTTTATCTGGTATTAGTTCTACCTCACCTGGTGGACTTCATCTGGTATTAGTTCTACCTTACCTGCAGGACTTCATCTGGTATTAGTTCTATCTTACCTGGTGGACTTCAACTGGTATTAGTTCTACCTTACCTGGTGGACTTCATCTGGTATTAGTTCTACTTTACCTGGAGGACTACATGTGGTATTAGTTCTATCTTACCTGGTTGACTTCATCCGGTATTAGTTCTACCTTGCCTGGAGGATTCATCTGGTATTAGTTCTACCTTACCTGGAGGACTACATCTGGTATTAGTTCTACCTTACCTGGAGGACTCTGTTCTGGTATAAGTTCTACCTTACCTGGTGGACTTCATCTGGTATTAGTTCTACCTTATCTGGAGGACTTCATTTGGTATTAGTTCTACTTTACCTGGAGGACTTTATTGTATTAGTTCTACCTTACCTGGAGGACTCCATTCTGGTATTAGTTCTACCTTACCTGGTGGACTTCATCTGGTATTAGTTCTACCTTATCTGGAGGACTTCATTTGGTATTAGTTCTACCTTACCTGGAGGACTTCATCTGGTATTACGTCTACCTTACCTGGAAGACTACATCTGGTATTAGTTCTACCTTACCTGGAGGACTCTGTTCTGGTATAAGTTCTATCTTACCTGGAGGAATCATTCTCAAATCAGTTCTACCTTACCTGGAGGGTTAATTACTGGTCTAATTATCAGTTCTATCTCCTAACCTTAAGGACTCCATTCCAGCTACAGCTCCACATTACCTGGAGGACTCCACTGAGGTGACACTTTCAGCATAGCGACTACGCTCTCGTTTCCTCTCCCGCTTCGGTCGTGTGTGGTACAGGTCCGTGGTTGGCTCCCCTCGACTCTCCGGTCGCTCTGGTCTGGGCTGGGTGGGTTGGGTGGCAGTGACAGTTTGTGACTTGGGTGGTGCTTGCTGCTGTTTCTGTTCTTGGTGTGACTTTTTGTGTATTGTCTGAAACAAAAAAGATTTTTTTTTTCAAATTGCTGGAATTCTTCTTTCTTTCCTTATTTTCTGGTTTGTTTGTTTTTTTTCCAAATCATCCATTTAATTCATGAATTGTGATTTTTGATGGAAAAGTGCTGTAAAGCAACAAAATCTGGTATGTGTTGTCTATATGAGTATGTGAGCAGGGAAAATGAGGTGGGGTTGTGTAAGGGTCTGAACTACTGAAGTGCAAGTCCGTTCATGCATAGATATATGTTTATTATTACATGATATATATGTCCATGCATTTGAACCTCTGTGCATGTGCGTGTGAGTGTTTGTGTATTAGAAAGAGAGGCACAGAGTGAGAGAGAGTGAGAGAGAGAGAGAGAGAGAGAGAGAGAGTGTGTGTGTGCGTGTGTGTGTGTGTGTGTGTGTGTGTGTGTGTGTTGTGTGTTGTTGTGTGCACACATCTTCACTGACATTGATAGCATGAATTTTCTTTTCTAAAACGTCTCTCAAATTCTACAGCCTTGCTCTCACAGCAACCTCAGTTTTGACTTATTCTCCATGTCTATGCCTTGGTCAGGTTCTGTCAGGGCAAGCAGGTTCAGCATATTCTTCAGGACTGCCTTTGCACAGACACGGTGGAGACCTCTAGTGGGAAAGCTCACTCATGCTAGCTCCGCCACTGAACAAATATTGTCATCAGTATGAGGCTTAGTAGGTGGTGTCCCACATATGCTGGGTCACACCAGACATCACTGAATACAACCGAAGTGACTCGGCAGCAGCGCAGTGTCTCCTCAGGTGGGTTGCTTCATGATGACAAGACATTGACCGCTCCCTGTGGATAGGTAGTGCCAAGGCTGCAGCAGGACAAGCCAGGCTGTGGCTATGGACATGGAGCCAGAATGAGCAGTGTGGGTGCAGTGTCACCGAAGTGCTATGGAAGATGAGACAGCAAAAACAAACAAACAAACAAGACAAGCCTCCCTATACGGAGATATGCAAGGTAGCAGATGGGACACACGAGATAAGACAACAGTGTAAGTTTAGTGAAAAAATCAACAGAACAGCTGTCCTCATGATGCCAGAGCGATTCTGAAAAGCTGACGCCACTGCTAATGACAAAGAAAAAAAAAGAAAAAGAGTTCCCACCTCCTCTACAGAAGGTGCTTCTCCCTGGCTGGTATCCACCTCCACCGCTTCCTCCTTTGCTTCTATTCGATATGGAGTTGGGGGTCGGGGGTCGCAGGCGCCTGAGGGGTGGGCGGTCTGGGTGGTTGAACCTGGGATGTCTGGGAAGGTGGCGTGGATGACTTCTTGACCCGGGAATCGTTTGTTGGAGGTTCGACAAGACGCGGGGTAGACACGTCTGTTATATCTGAAAACAGGAAAAAAGTAACATTAATTCTAAAAAGAACGAGTAATAGGAACCCACAGGTTGGATTATCATACCGAGGATACGACTGTAAAAAAGACATGGCACTGACAGTCCTATGCTCATAACGGCAACTATGCAAGTGAAGTAATGAAACAGACAAAGAATAAAGACTCTCTCACTTCTAACTCTTCCCGATGAATTACGAATAACTGGAAACAAGATGGCTGCCACACCAGCTGACTTACAAAATAACTCACAATAGCGATTGTGGCCAAAATGCTATATAACAAGTCCAACTGTCCTCAGTTTTCATGTTATCTCCCTTGCACAACGTCCTTCACTACGTCCAATGTGAGTTGTCACTGCGTTGGCAGTGTGAGACTGTTACTTCTTCCATTGCACTGTCTTCTCTGTGTCATCGTCAGCTTGTTTTGGAAATCTGAGTGAGAAATGAATTAACCTCTTTACCACCAATGAAGCAAAAATCCCCCAGCAACGCTCAGTATCAATGGTCCTGCCTGTTTTGGAAATCTAAGTGAGAAATCAATTAACCTCTTTAACATCAATGACGCAAAAATCCTCCAGCAACACTCAGTATCAATGGTCCTGCCTGTTTTGGAAATCTGAGTGAGAAATCAATTAACCTCTTTAACACCAATGAAGCAAAAATCCCCCAGCAACACTCAGTGTCAATGGTCGATGTCGGCACTGTTTCAAGTGATGCTACAGAAAGCCTCAACAGATCTTGACGACACACAATATGAGCCTCCATACATCTCGATAAGGAACCCGTTTGGCCTGGCGAGGTGTCGGACACTTGTTTAAAGTGATGCTACAGAAAGCCTCAACAGATCTTGGACGACACACAATATGAACTCCATACATCTCGATAAGGAACCCCTTTGGCCTGGCAAGGTGTCAGGACACTTGTTTAAAGTGTATGCTACAGAAAGCTCAACAGATCTGGCAGAATTTTCATATGAACTCTCATACATCTCGATAAGGACCCTTTGGCTGGCAGGTGTCAGACACTTGTTAAAGATGGGTTCAATCCTACATGAAACAGACAGTTGCAAGAGATTTTCCATGAATGCTTAATGTCTGTCTCGAATCCTCTCCCAGTCCTTTGTGTGAGACTCACAGCATGCTCCACCTCAACGCATGCATGGACAAATATTACACTAACAGTTAAATCCCGTACCATCTTTCCAACTGGAGTATGGCCGCATGTATCAATGGATGAGGATCAAAAACAATGCATGCCACAATGACTTGACAAATGAGAACTCATCCCGAAGACAGAATGTGGCTGCCTCAAGTCTAGGATTAAAACATCGCATGGCACAAATCTCTCCAAACGTGAAGCCTCAGAGTTTTGAGGAGCAGGACACTGGTGGAGGAATAAAGACAGGACAAAGACAAAAAAAATTTTGGGTTTTAATTTAAAAAAAAAGGAATAGGGAAAAAAAAGCAAGCACTCACCCCCGTCGCTAACGTCCTCCACGTCTCGTCATCGTGCATGGAGTCGGAGTGAGACCTCATGGACTGGGACAGCGCTGCTGCCTCTGCCGTTTTTCCCTGAGACTGCTCTCCCTTGCCCTTTGCCTCCATGCCAGCCGAAGCTTTGGGTCGGCCGGCTGGCTCTTTGGGTCGTGCTCCTGTGTGAGAGTATAAGTGTTGTTGTCTGTCACTTTGAAATACTCCTCTTTTTTTTTTTTTTTTTGGATTTATTTCAATCTATCGTGGCTTTCCTCTCCTCTTCAGCAGACCATGTTTTTTTTTGTTTGTTTGGTTTTTTTTGTTTGTTTTTGCTGTCCCAACCTCTGCGCCACCTTAGAAGCAGTGCACCCACGCCACTCATTCTGACACCCCGTCCACAGCCACAGCCCGGTCGGCCCCGCCTCAGCCCCGGCACCAGCAATCCACAGGGAGCAGTCAATGTCAAGTCGTCAAGAGGCAACCCACCGGAGGAGACACTGCACTGCTGCCGAGTCACTTCGGTGGTGTTCAGTGGCACCTGTTCTGATCTAACATGCGCAAGACACCACCTACTAAGCCCCCTACTGACGACAATAATTGCTTAGTCACGGAGCCGGCGTGAGTGAGCTCTCCCTCCAGAGGGCGCCACCACGTCCGTCCAACGACAGCCCCCATGGACTCGCAGATACCGGTGACCCCGACGGAACCAAACCAAGGCCACAGACATGGAGAGGACATCGAAACTGAGGTCACCATGAGAGCAGGGCATGAAGGGGCACAGAATCTGAGACATTTTTTTTTATGCTGATTGATGAGAATGAGGATGATTAAGATGATGCTACGGATTTCCATTTCGGTCTGAGACTACATGACAGGGCTGTACTCTACGCTTCCTTTCATAATATGTCCCGGTGTCAACCAGGCCCGAGAGATACAGGCACCTGCAGTGTTGGTCAGAAAATTTGAGCAACACTCTCAGAAACGCATCCATTAAGTGGATGAAACTCGACTGTGTGGTACCAGTCTTCCCAACTGAGTCTGCAGCAACTCAACTCTGGGTAGGAGCCGGTCGGGGCAGAAAAACCCACATGACTTCTGATGGGATTTGAACCCACGACTTCCCAGACGGGAGTCCACGACGCTAACCACTTCGCCATGGCGCCAGCAGACCATGTTCACCAACTCCTGTGTCTGGATATCCCAGTGGGTAAGTATTGTTCTTTTGATCTGCATGTTCTGGGTTCAACCCCCACATGAGAGAGGAAACAAAGTTAGAGAGGAGATTTTCATTTCTGGTTAACATTCAAGCAGACTTCAAAACACACACACACACACACACACACACACACACACACACACACACACACACACACACCCCCTGCTTCCCAGACTATTTTCTCCTCTTGTATTCCCACAAAGTGTTTTTCTCCCTTTGTATTCCCAGATTGTATCTGTTCCCAGTTTAACTCCATAGCATTCCCATAATGTATTGGTTCCAACACAGACTGTTTTCTCCCACTGTATTCCCACATTGGCTTGGTTCTAACATGGACTGTTTTCTCCCTATATTGTATTGTTTCCAGATTGCTTTTTTTTTTTTTATCATTGTATTCCTGCATTGCAATGTTCCCAAACAAACTGTTCTCTCCCTTTGCATTACCATATGTATTGGTTCCCAAACAACCTCCAGCCCACAAAATCCAGGATGGTAACCACAGCAACCAATAGTGCTTGTTTATAATCAATTCATAATTCATGTACTCTAATACATCATGACATACTCATGCTGATTGCAAGAAAAGATGAAGGATGGGTAAAGTCACTCAGTGACACTCATCGACAATAGACCTAAGTCACTTCTTTCTCTTCTTCGTCCAGTGTCTCTCCACCTTCTTTATGCTCATTATCATGATGTACTGGAAGAGGCTGCATTCTCATTCTATAGAAAATAGTCAGACCCATCGGGAAAGAAAAACAAAACAAAACAAAAAAAACTTACTCCACAGGCTGGGCTGTGGAATGGATTTTATCAATCTTTGTCCATATGCCACTTCCATTAATTCCCAGGATAATGTGAACTTTACAGTGATACTCATGGAAATCTAAAACAGAGTACAAAACTTAGCTCAATTTTTGCCATCACATACACAGAAAATGATCATGCCAAGCACAGATGTTCTCCACAACTAAAGAGTTTTGCATGGTTGCCTTCCCAATGATATTAACCCAGATAATTCCCACAGCATGCTCAGTGATCGTTTTCACTGAGCAAAACTAGAAAAGCTGGCTCACACATGGATCATGAACTAAAAGTTTGTGCAGTTAAGCACAAAGTTTGCATCAGGTCTAGCAACTTCTATCTGTCTGGACACTAGAACTAAACATTCCTCCAATTAAGAACAGCCATCAAGACCTTTCACATGCCATACCATTCTTGTTCTCAAATGTACACTTTGTTTTAAGACATGCACTTTGGAATCTCCACCAGCCCTGTTGTTAACGACACTCACCAAGGTCGATGGATCCATATCAACTGAACAACAACAACAACAAAGTCTCAGCTATGCACCAAGCAGACTCACAATCAATACCCACCTCTACTCCCAGCGTCCTGAACACGGGCCTGGCTCAGGGTGGACTCGTCCAACTCCCCATCGTAGCTACGATCCATGCTGTGTTGACCCACACCTGTCGAGGTGCTGGTTGCTGCTGCTGCGGCTGCAGATGGAGGTTTGGCACGGTGGGAGCGTCGCTCGCTGCCCGAGTCTCTGCGAGTGCTCATCACGGTTGATGAGGATGCTGAGCTGTCTCGACGCGAGCGATCATGATTTCTACACAAAAGGGGGAAATTTTCTTCTTTTGTTTAAAGAAAGGTGTAGACAAAAAAAAAAAAAAAAGAAAGAAAAAGAAAACAGCTGGAAGCATGGAAGACTACTTTATAATTTGGCATATGAAGGTAAAAAGAATCTACACTTGAACCACTTCATTTTACATTTCTTAAAATCCTATACCCATAACAAAAAAAAAAAAACTACCATAAAAGGTGGGCGTGGAGGAAGCAAATGAACACAATTGGTGCCAAGAAACAAGACTACATGGAGCATGCCTTCTATTCCTGACCCGAGACTATTCCCAGACTGGAAAACGTGAAACAGCAGATTCTCACATGCTGCAACAAAAAACTCCCTCAGACTAAAACAAACCACTCTGTTTAGCATTAAAAAAAAAATATGTTCACAGATAAAAGAAGAAGACAGATGAACATACTTTTATTAATGGCCAAATTTTCAGTCTCAAACTTTAAAAATTGCAAGTGTAAAAATCTGGAACTGATATTTGAGACCGAGTTACTCTCACAAAATACATGATCAACTTTTGTGTAAATGCTAATAATGCAGCAAGAGAGAGACAGACAAAGAGAGAGAGAGAGGGGTGGGGGGAGAGACAGAAATAAAAATCACATAACAACGCATGAAACAGATGTCATCTCTTTAGGTGCAGAACATATGCATGCTGATGCAAATTTCATAGAGAAAAATAACTGAAAGAAAGGAATAAAAGGAGATATGATGAAAAACGGAATCTACCATGACAACCTAGCTAGCTAGCTACCTAGCTATACGCCTGTTGACACATATACCAATATCAGTAAAGTGTGAACGATCACTATGTGAAGAAAAACAAAATCCCCATGGAAGACCACTTCGGCACAGAACAGCAGGCAAGAGACAGAGATGAGAAACACAACAACGATGACTGGGAGAGGAAAATCAACACAAACAATGGAGATGAGCATACAGCCAACACCTACAAACAATCACCCCCTGCCCTTATCAGAAAGAGAACCAAGAAATTGGCTCTTTGGAATGACACACAACCAAGAACCAGTACAGACGAAAAAGAGAAAATGTTGTACTGACAGAGAAGACCTCACCACTAAGAGAACCCAAACAAACAAAGGAAATGAAGAGAAACGAAGAAAGGCATGACACAACAACGACAATAAAGAAGATTTTAAGGAGAGAGAGACAGAGACAGAGACTGAAAGAGAGAAAGAAAGTGCAAATTAATGTATGTGGAATTCATATCCATTGTATAGGAAAGACTAAAAGATGAAATGCTATGTTCCCATCAACTACATTTCCTGTTGATGAAGAACAGCTAAAACTCTGATCTTAAAAAAAAAAAAAAAAAAAAAAGGAAAAAAAAACCAGAACGACAATAACAACAAAAATCAGGAAGGGAACAGAATTTATCAACAGCAACAACAACAACAACAAAAAAAAAAGGGGGGGGGGAGAGGGGGGGACTGAATTGGTAAAGACAAGACACCTCTTTCCTGTTGTGCCATGCTTGAGAGCACAGGGCTAAAATAATTCCTGATTGGCCAAGAATCTGTCACAGCACTGCACAACTTATTGTCATGAGATGATCAAAGTGAAATCAGAAAAAATACATGAATAAACTTTTATTTCAACAACTACACTAGAAACCAAAAGGCAGACAGTTAGGGAAAGCAAAAAAAAACATTCACAACAAACAGAAAAGTGCCCCCACAAACCACATACTTCCAGCCTTCATTGTACGCCAAAACTTTCCTTTTTCATTTATCTTTTTGGCGTCTTAAGTCACGCAGTATGACCTTAAAGCACAGGGCAATTTCTGTTGACAACCCTCTGTGTGACAATTCTCTCTTCACAAAACCAAACATACTGTGACAATTCATTTCTCCTACACTGTGGTACCATTTCCGACCTCTGTAGCATGACTCCTGACCCCTCTCTGTCCACATCACCAGCTGATCTATCAATCACCTGTAACAACTTTTTTTGTGCTGAATTGTGGAAAAAAAAAAGACTGCCAACATCATTCCCTTTATGACCTGTCTCTTCACTTACCTGAAACCCTCTGACGTTCAATGTACAATTACTCTGGCTATATTTATTTTTCAGCTGAATGCAATCCAGACAGACTAATGTAAACTTCTCTTTAATTGTATGCCACATGACGTTTAACCTTCGCGACGGGTGATGTAAATGGGAATTCAAACTGATCTCCCATGCATCGGAACAACTGTCACATTATGGCAAGTTCTGAACCTCATTGCATTTTGTGAACCGCTGATCACCATCCTTCCCCGTAAAAGGACCTGTCTTTACTCAGACCAATTTTCATGACATTTTCCAGGTCACTGTGCAGTGGGTCCACTGTGCACCCTCACCACACCATTCCCCAAATCCAAGCACCAACCCATCTGTGCACCCTCACCACACCATTCCCCAAATTCCAGTACCAACCCACCTGTGCACCCTCACTACACCATTCCCCAAATCCAACCACCAACCCACCTGTGCACCCTCACCACACCATTCCCCAAATTCCAGTACCAACCCACCTGTGCACCCTCACCACACCATTCCCCAAATCCAAGCACCAGCCCACATGTGCACCCTCACCACACCATTCCCCAAATCATCCTCACCACACCATTCCCCAATCCAACCACCAACCCACCTGTGCACCCTCACCACACCATTCCCCAAATCATCCTCACCACACCATTCCCCAAATCCAACCACCAACCCACCTGTGCATCCTCACCACACCATTCCCCAAATCATCCTCACCACACCATTCCCCAAATCCAACCACCAACCCACCTGTGCACCCTCACCACACCATTCCCCAAATCATCCTCACCACACCATTTCCCAAATCCAACCACCAACCCACCTGTGCACCCTCACCACACCATTCCCCAAATCCAAGCACCAGCCCACCTGTGCACCCTCACCACACCATTCCCCAAATCCAAGCACCAACCTACCTGTGCACCCTCACCACACCATTCCCCAAATCCAAGCACCAACCCACCTGTGCACCCTCACCACACCATTCCCCAAATCCAAGCACCAACCCACCTGTGCACCCTCACCACACCATTCCCCAAATCCCAGCACCAACCCACCTGTGCACCCTCACCACACCATTCCCCAAATCCCAGCACCAACCTACCTGTGCACCCTCACCACACCATTCCCCAAATCCAAGCACCAACCCACCTGTGCACCCTCACCACACCATTCCCCAAATCCAAGCACCAACCCACCTGTGCACCCTCACCACACCATTCCCCAAATCTCAGCACCAACCCACCTGTGCACCCTCACCACACCATTCCCCAAATCCCAGCACCAACCCACCTGTGCACCCTCACCACACCATTCCCCAAATCCCAGCACCAACCCACCTGTCTGTTGGCGGCCGGTCACGCAGCCTCAGAGTGGGCTCCGGCGCCCTGTCTTGTGACGGGGGTAGAGGCTGCTGGGAAGCCCCTTCTGTGCTGACCATGGACCCGACAAAGCCGCTGTCGACGTCATTCTCCCGGCGCTGGTGAGTCAGCTGCTTCATCTTGCCCGGTCCAGGAAGCTGAGCTAGTGCATCGTCGTGACGCCGCTTGCCCTGTGTCCCCTCCTCAGTGTCCGACAGACCACTGTCTGCCAGGCTGGAGTAGCTTCCCCTTTGTGGTCTCTGCACACAATGCAAATTGTCACTGTGTGTCAAACGGACATGAGTGGAATTGTGCTGGTCTGCACTGTGCTGTAATAAAGAGAAAAGGGGAAAGCAGTCAAAGAGTGTGATGGAAAAGGGGACACTACTTGCACAGAATTTCCAGACGGCACAGATGCAATTTACACCGAAAAAGTCTCTGGCATTTTCTATAAATTTCAGAATCTAAGGGGTTTGCTTCTCTTTAAAAAATACTATAAAAGGTGATAATTGGAATCTAAGAAAACAAACTGCTTAATTCTCTCCATCCCTATCCACCTCCCACTCCCTCCACTCCCATCTGGACACTTCTGTGATTCTGCCTGTGAACGTCATGACTCTGACGACCATGGCCATCTCACCTTGCTGGACTTGGGATCTCTGAAGTCATGGTGATGGCGGCGAGGACGGTTGATGCGAGCGTCGTAACTGTCATGAGCCCTGGGGGCGGCAGCTCCATCCAGACTGCTGGGAGAGGCCCCCCTCTCCAGGTCCCTGGG
>CM065746.1:7460814-7473314 GCA_033310375.1 Conus canariensis
TTTTCTTAAAAACATCTGAAAAAAATACACACAGGCAGCAACCAATGAATTAGCTTCAAGAAAACAGCTGAGAAAGCTGGTAATGAGAACAGAAAACCCAGTATAAACAAAGCCTGTATGTTCTGATCTATGAATATCATGAACTTATGAGCAAACAGGACAGAGCAATAAATACAGTGACGGAAAATCATCAGCCATTCACATTCTTTCTCATTGCTGTACTCTGTGGCTCTTAAGCTGCTGAAGGCCTTGTCTTCAGCGTCAGACTTGCTGAACTCTTCATCAATGTCAGCCATGTTGTCCATGGACTTCTGGTACTTCCGTATCTGTGCTTGTGTTTACTTGACTTCTGTATTATTTGCTGTGAGACTATGCCTGCTTTTTTTTGTAAATCAATAATCCTGGACTGCTCCAATCTTTTTTTTTTTGCCTCAGAAAAGTTCAACTTGAGCTGCTGCATGGTTGCCCTTTTTGATGAGTCAGATCAATAGCCTTCGATTTGAAATCTGCGTCACAGGCTTGGCTTCTTGACTTTGGCATTTTTGCTTGATCGTGTGGTGTTGATAAGTGACTGATCAAGCAAAAATGTTCAGCTATAGTCAATGACATCTATTCTGCATGTCGCTTGTGCATGAACCATTCTTTCTGTGTGCAGGGGTCAAATTTAGTTTCTGCAAACATTGGTTTTCAGTTTGTCCGATCATCTACAATTCAGATATCTATACGACAGGCTAAGAACAGAATTTCAAAAATCCATGAATTGGCCACTGCCAGTGTGGTAGCCATGGGTGCAGAATTACACCTCACAGCGTGAAAAGTATGGTACATGTACCACCAATCAGAGAAGGAAACTCTGTTTCCATCGTTTAGCAGAGTGCAGGCAAGAAACCAAATTTGCATGCACACACACACACACACACACACACACACACACACACACACACACACGCATACACACACACACACACACACACACACACACACACACACACATACATGCACACGCACATACACACACATGCACACACACATACAGACACACACACACACACACACACACACACACACACACACACACACTCAGATACTTTCTCCCACTTGGGACTTTCCGTGCCATGCCTCAGTTGCCCCTTTTGGTTTTGTTTCATTTTTAATCCAGCAAATGGCTCTTTCAAAGTGCAAACCTGTTTCACACCATAGTGTTCAGATAGTTAAACTCTGTCAGAGGATGACATGAACCAATGTTCTCTCACCTTTCTTGCACCTCTGGAGCAAGTCTGAACATGTCCGGCATTTCCACGCATATCGACTTCAGTTTCTGGAAAAACACAAAGCAAATAAACCTGTGAAGAAAAGTGTGTCCACTGAAGGAGATGAAGGAAGGAGTGAAGGAATGAGATGAAGGAATGAGATGAAGTAAGGAGTGAAGGTATGAGATGAAGGAATGAGATGAGGTATGAGATGAAGGAAGAGATGAAGGAGGATAGATGAGAGAAGGAAGATGAAGGAATGAGATGAAGGTATGAGATGAAGGTATGAGATGAAGGAATGAGATGAAGGAAGGAGTGAAGGTATGAGATGAAGGAATGAGATGAAGGAGAGTGAAGGAAGGAGAGTGAAGGTATGAGATGAAGGTATGAGATGAAGGAATGAGTGAAGGAAGAGTGAAGGAGGATGAAGGTATGAGATGAAGGAATGAGATGGAAGGTATGAGATGAAGGAGAGGAAGGAAGGATGAAGGATGAGATGAAGGAATGAGATGAAGGATATGAGATGAAGGTATGAGATGAAGGAAGGATGAAGGAATGAGATGAAGGAATGAGATGAAGGAAGGAGTGAAGGTATGAGATGAAGGAATGAGATGAAGGATATGAGATGAAGGAAGGAGATGAAGGTATGAGATGAAGGAATGAGATGAAGGAAGGAGATGAAGGAAGGAGTGAAGGAAGGAGTGAAGGTATGAGATGAAGGAATGAGATGAAGGTATGAGATGAAGGAATGAGATGAAGGAATGAGATGAAGGAATGAGATGAAGGAAGGAGATGAAGGAAGGAGATGAAGGAATGAGATGAAGGAATGAGATGAAGGATGAGATGAAGGATGAGATGAAGGAATGAGATGAAGGAATGAGATGAAGGAAGGAGTGAAGGAAGAGATGAAGGAAGGATGAAGGAAGAGATGAAGGAATGAGATGAAGGAATGAGATGAAGGAATAGAGAGATGAAGGAATGAGATGAAGGAAGAGATGAAGGAAGGAGATGAAGGAAGATGAAGGAAGAGATGAAGGAAGGAGATGAAGGAATGAGATGAAGGAAGGAAATGAAGGAAGGAGATGAAGGAAGGAGTGAAGTGAAGGAGGAATGAAGAGAAGGAAGAAGGATGAGGAAGGAATAAAGATGAATGAAGAAGGAGATGAAGGAAGGAGATGAAGGATGAGAGTGAAGGAGAGATGAAGGAATGGAGATGAAGGAAGGAGATGAAGGAAGGAGATGAAGGAAGGAGATGAAGAGAGAGGAGGATGAAGGAAGAGATGAAGGAAGGAGATGAAGGAAGGAGATGAAGGAAGGAGAATGAAGAGAATGAGATGAAGGAAGGAGATGAAGGATGAAGAGATGAAGGAATGAGATGAAGGAAGGAGATGAAGGAAGGAGATGAAGGATGAGTGAAGGAATGAAGGAAGAGATGAAGGAAGAGATGAAGGAAGAGAGATGAAGGAAGGATGAAGAGTGAAGGAAGGAGATGAAAGGAAGGATGAAGGAATGAGATGAAGGAAGGAGATGAAGGAAGGATGAATGAAGGAGGAGATGAAGGAATGAGATGAAGGAAGGAGGATGAAGAGAATGAGATGATAAGGAAGGAGATGAAGGAAGGAGATGAAGGAAGGAGATGAAGGAAGGAGTGAAGGAAGGAGTGAAGGAATGAGATGAAGGAATGAGATGAAGGAATGAATGAAGGAAGGAATGAAGGAATGAGATGAAGGAATGAGATGAAGGAATGGAGATGAAGAAGAATGAGGATAGAGAGGAAGGAGATGAAGGAATGGAGATGAAGGAAGGAGTGAAGGTATGAGATGAAGGAATGAGATGAAGGAATGAGATGAAGGAAGGAGTGAAGGTATGAGAGATGAAGGAAGGATTGAAGGAAATGAGATGAAGGAATGAGATGAAGGAATGAGATGAAGGAAGGAGTGAAGGTATGAAGAGATGAAGGAAGGAGTGAAGGAATGAGAGAGGAGAGGAATGAGATGAAGAGGAAGGGAGATGAAGGAATGAGATGAAGGAATGAGATGAAGGAAGGAGATGAAGGAAGAGTGAAGGAAGAGATGAAGGAATGAGGATGAAGGAAATGAGATGAAGGAATGAGATGAAGGAATGGAGATGAAGGAAGAGTGAGTGAAGGAAGGAGTGGAAGGAAGGAGATGAAGGAAGAGGAGAGTGAAGGAATGAGATGAAGGAATGAGAATGATAAGGAAGAGATGAAGGAAGGAGTGAAGGAAGTGAGGATGGAAGGAGGAAGGATGAGAAGGAAGGAGATGAAGGAAGAGGAAGGATGAAGGAAGGAGATGAAGGAAGGAGATGAAGGATAAAGGAGTGAAGGAATGAGATAGAAGGTGATGAGATGAAGGTATGAGATGTATGAAGGAATGAGATGAAGGAAGGAGTGAAGGAATGAGATGAAGGAAGGAGATGAAGGTATGAGATGAAGGAATGAGATGAAGTGAAGGGAGTGAATGGAAGGTGATGAAGGAAGGAGATGAAGGAAGGAGATGAAGGAAGGAGTGAAGGAAGGAGTGAAGGAAGGAGATGAAGGGAAGGAGGAGAGAAGGAAGGGAAACAGAGAGAGAGGTAACAACATGCAGAACTCATTTCTGTTTGTGTGGAAGTGGAGGTGATGTGGAGGCAATAATCACAACTCTCATTTCTTGAGGGAGATGGGGGGGGGGGGGAGGATGGTTGGTGGAGGGATAAGTGAGGGGGAGAGGGTTGGGGATGCGTGCAATGCCTGATCAACATATATTGTCTACGATTTTTGCATGTTATTTTCTTTCTTTGATAAAGTTTTCTTTTTCTTTTTTGTATGTTTGTTTGTTTTATCCAGCATGCACTCATTATAGTACTTTTAGACTTGTATCTTTACAGAATAAAAGGAAAGGAGGAGAGGGGGGGGGGAGTGCCATAGGATTGAAGGAATGACATGCACCCTCAACTCCCTTCGCGTTTCCCCCACCCGCAGTCCCCACACATCCCCTTCGCAGTTCCCCACCCCATCATCCCCTTGCCACACACCCTTCGCATTTCCCCACCCCAATCCATCCCCTTCGCATTTCCCCCACCCCAATCCATCCCCTTTGCGCTTCCCCACCCCAATCCATCCCCTTCGCATTTCCCCCACCCAATCCATCCCCTTCGCATTTCCCCACCCAATCCATCCCCTTCGCATTTCCCCCACCCCAATCCATCCCCTTCGCATTTCCCCCACCCAATCCATCCCTCGCATTCCCCCATCTCCTTCGCGGTTTCCCCCACCCCAATCCATCCCCTTCGCGTTTCCCCCACCCCAAATCCATCCCCTTCGCGTTTCCCCCACCCCAATCCATCCCCACCTCTTCCGCTCATCATCTGGACTGTCGATTTAGCCAGTTAGAAAATGCCTAAAGATGGTCTTCATGAATGTTTGGGAGATAAATAATAAGTCATACAACTCATTTAAAAAATAATCTATAGTAAATCCAACATACAACATGGGCAAACAAGTTACAAGACAAAACACGACAGACCTCTTAGGTCTTCTTCAGGCAAGATAAACAACGTTCAGGACAATGAAAACGAGGAACGAGCCTTCTCTTATCTTGAATCATCATTCAACACCTATCTTGCACTGAATTAAAGAAGATTAAGTGGTTGCTCGTTCTTTGTTTTCATTGTCTTGAATGTTGTTTATCTTGCCTGAAGAAGACCTGAGAGGTTGAAATGCGTCGTGTTTTGTCTTGTGATTCGTTTGTGACTGTTTGGCAGATATAGTAGTTAAAACTTTTAAAAGATTTGTTTAGATTTCTGCATGCAGTGGCCTCAATTTGCAACCAAATCATACCATTACATATGGCTTTACTTAACATGATTGATTTGATCAGAAATGACTTAACATGACCTTGCTTTGGTTCTGACCAGACTTCAGTTCAAATCAACAAGTCAATTTTCATCACACCAATCTTCCATAGCATACACACACATAACTGTTAGATGTATCATATGATCAATATATACATGTATATCCTTGTGTGCCTATGTGTAATTTGGGGTTCTCGGTGTGTATGGGCATGCGTATGAATGTGCGTAGATTTTGCTTGATGTACACATATTTCATAATGCTTTTTTAGGTCCTTTACACCTATGACATAATTTCATTTGTACATATATTTTACATTGGCTTTATAGGTCCTTTACACCTATGATGTAATTTCATTTGTACATATATTTTATACTGGCTTCGTAAGTCCTTTACACCTATGACATAATTTCATTTGTACATATATTTCATATTGGCTTTTTAGGTCCTTTATACCTATGACACAATTTCACTTGTACATTTATTTCATATTGACTTTGTAGGTCCTTTATACCTATGACATAATTTCATTTGTACATATATTTCATATTGGCTTTGTAGGTCCTTTACACCTATGACACAATTTCATTTGTACATATATTTCATACTGGCTTTTTAGGTCCTTTATACTTATGACACAATTTCACTTGTACATATACTTCATATTGGCTTTGTAGGTCCTTTATACCTGTGACATAATTTCATTTGTACATATATTTCATATTGGCTTTGTAGGTCCTTTATACCTGTGGTATAATTTCATTTGTACATATATTTCATATTGGCTTTGTTGGTCCTTTACATCTATTACATAATTTCATTTCCAAGGTGCTTGTAAATCTGTTGAGCAATGGAGAGGTGTAAGTTATGTCTGTGTCTGTATTCATCCACCTCTACTGCTTGGTTGGATTTGGTTTCTTTTCATGTATCACAAAGCATCTGGGGTTTTCTGCTTTTGTTTGGGTTTTCTTATTTTTCTTAGTGGGGGGTGGGAGAGGGTGGGGGTGTAACTCATCTTCCGTACTCCCCTCACAGTGTTACTCTCACACCGCTCATCCCAGCTTTCATACACACAGCAGCCATTCCCAGGGTCGTCAAGCTGCAATCCCAGCATTCCATTTCACAGGAAGCAATCAGTATCAAGTCATCATGAGACAACCCGCCGGAGGAGACACAGCACCCATGCTGAGTCTGTATACAGGCGCTCAGTGGTAACGGTTCTGATTCAAAACACCCCAAGACACTATCTACTAAACTGCTTCGGACGACAAAAAAATTACTTTGTCACTTCTCTCCTAAAATCGGCTTTCATGTTCACCCAATAACTGTCCCTATCAACTTGCTAATACTGGTAACTTTGACTCGATCTTGTCTCAGGGATGGAGACAGAGAGGAAATT
Organism: Conus canariensis; assembly: GCA_033310375.1. Taxonomy (NCBI): domain Eukaryota; kingdom Metazoa; phylum Mollusca; class Gastropoda; order Neogastropoda; family Conidae; genus Conus; species Conus canariensis. Next base: position 7,467,320 of record CM065746.1, read on the forward strand.
GAAATCAAGATCACCACAATGGCAGGGCATAAAGAGACTCAGATTTCAAAATGTCTTTTTGACTGTCAAAAATGAGGAAGAAGCTGTCATCTAAATTTATCATTCAGATTCACATTTTGTATTTACCGCCTGTCTTACCCGCACAAGATTGTCGGTCTCTTTGTCCAGCTCTGGCGTGGGCGTCATGTGCTTTAGGCGCCGATAGCGGTCCATCAGAGCTCGGTAGTCGTCGTGCAACTGCTCCGCTCGCTTCTCCATCTGGGAATCCTCGCTCTGGTTGTCATGGTTACCCTCCCCTTGAGATCCCTGGGGAGGGAAAAAAAAAACAGGCTGAAATTTCAAAGGGGGCTTTTTTGTTTTGTTTTGTTTTTCAGCTGTCCCATCTGTGCCACCTCAGTGGCAGTGCATCCACAGCGCTCATTCCAACATCCTGTCCACAGCCACAGCCCGGTCAGTCCCGCCACAGCTCCAGCACCGGCAATCCACAGGGAGCAGTCAATGTCAAGTCGTCAAGAGGCAACCCACCGGAGGCGATGCTGCATTGCTGCTGAGTCACTTCGGTGGTGTTCAGTGGGCACCTGTTCTGATCCAACATATGTAGGACCCCACCTACTAAGCCCCCTACTGACAACAATAACTGCATAGTCATGTAGCCGGCGTGAGTGAGCTCTCCTTCCGGAGGGTGCCACCACATCCGTCCAATGACAGCCCCCATGGATCTGCCAATACTGGTGACCCCAACGGAACCAAACCAAGGCCACAGACGTGGAGAGGACATCAAAACTGAGGTCACCATGACAGCAGGGCATGAAGGGCTTTATTCCGATATTTTATCATTCCTATTCAAAAACTTCCCCCCATCCCCATCCCGGTATTTTCATACAAGATAGTGAAATTCTGCAAGTTTCTCTCACTAAATTCGGGATTCCAGGAACAGTTTCTAAATTAGGAAAATTCAAAAAAAAAATTGGGAGGCTTGGCAGCTATGACTATATCAAAAGAACTTACTACCTATAGTTGACGCTTCAGTTTGCAGATCTCAATCCTCTTGTTCATCATATTCAAACACATCAGCCACATCATCAAAAGCAAGGCTGACCTCATTCTCTTCAGCTTGCCAAGTTCAATGTTTCCAGCATGAAACTTTACAAGGACACAGCGTGTCACGTCATCAACAACACGAATGTGTTGGAACCCTTCACAGTGAACACCGGGGTCCGTCAGGGATGTTTGTTGTCACCGCTGATCTTCTCTCTTGTGATCGACTGGGTGATGAGGACAGCAATGAGCCCACCATGCGGGATCCAGTGGACACTCATGCAGAAACTTGAGGACCTGGATTTCGCGGACGACATCAGCTTGCTGACTCACACCCTCCACCACATGCAGAAGAAGACCGAGAGCCTCCGCAGCACAGCCAGTAACACTGGCTTGGAGATCAACGTGGAGAAGACAAAGACCATGAGAGCCAACACAAACCAGGCTGAAGCAATTCGCCAGAGGAACAACAGATAGAAGATGTTGAGAAATTTACCTACCTAGGAAGCATTGTCAACAAGACAGGAGGTACTGATGATGACATCAGGGCCAGAATAACCAAGGCAAGATTTGCTTTCACCACCCTCAAGCCCATCTGGAGGAGCGCAAACGTCCATCTTCACACCAAACTGAGACTGTTTAACACCAACGTGAGACCTGTGCTGCTGTATGGCTCGGAGACCTGGAGACTCACCAAAGGGCTGGAGCACAAGTTGCAGGTCTTCATCACACATGCCTGTGGCGGATCCTCCGCATCAGTGGCCTGACAGAATTGCTAATGAGGAGCTATGGCGCCGGACAAATCAGAGACCAATCGGAGACACCATCAGAATCCGAAAGTGGAAGTGGATTGGACACATCCTACGCTGAGGCCCGGACAACACCACACGGCAGGCACTGGACTGGAACCCTCAAGGAAAGAGAAAGCGAGGCCGCCCAGTGACAACTTGGCGTAGGATGCTGGACACTCAGTGAGCTGAGTTCCTACAAGCTGTCCTGGGGTGAGGCAAAGCGGGCAGCCCAAGACCGCACACATTGGAAATCTGCAGTGAAGGCCCTATGCTCCTGTTGGAGCAAAGAGGATTAAGTCAGTAAGTCACCTATAGTTGACGCTTCAGTTTGCAAGTCTCAATCCTCTTGTTCATCACATTCAAACACATCAGCCACATCATCAAAAGCAAGGCTGACCTCATTCTCTTCAGCTTGCCAAGTTCAATGTTTCCAGCATGAAACTTTTGTTTACACTGTCTGCATCACACATTATTTCTTCTGACAAAACTCTTGACAATGGTTGATGTTGTGTTTCTATGAAAACAGACTACAGTGTGTGTGAGTGAGTGTGTGTGTGTGTGTGTGTGTGTGTGTGTGTGTGTGTGAGAGAGAGAGAGAGAGAGAGAGAGAGAGAGTGTGGGTGGGTGGGTGGGTGGGTGGGTGGGTGGTGTGTGGTGTGTGTGTGTGAGAGAGAGAGAGACAGAGAGAGTGTGTTGTGTGTGTGTGTGTGGTGTGTGTGTGTGTGTGTGTGTGTGTGTGTGTGTGTGTGTGTGTATGTGAGAGAGAGAGAGGTGTGTGTATGTTCTCATACCGTTGTTTTTCTACTCTAAGGAATGCTGCTATTCAGTGCCTTCCGGTGCTTGTCTATATAGGAACTTGGGCAAGGAGAGGAGGAGCGAGGCATTGAAGAAAGCAAGAGGGGATTTTGAAACCGCTGGACCATCTCTACCCCTAGCACCCAACACCACGCCTCAAAATGCCTCTAACACATGCACACACATATACACTCACTCACTCACTCACTCACCATTCACTCACTCTCTCTTTCTCTGTTTCTCCCCCCTCTCTCTCTCTCTCTCTCTCCCTCTCCGCCCCTCCCCCCCTCTCCCCACCCCCAACGACCAACCAGCCCACCTGATCGACCTCATCCACCCCGTCCTGCTCCGCCTGGTCCTCCGTCAGGCGTGTGGACTGGAAGGGCTGGCGCCGTGTCCCCTGCTGCTTCAGGTTGGAGTCCACCTTCTCGTGCATCTCATCAAACTTCATGCCCAGCCTGAACAGCTGCCCTTCCAGCTCCTTGTTGCCATCAAAGTCCGCGTCAGGCAGCCCGGCCCCTGACAACGACATCATTAACTAACCCCTGGACAAAGACATTGGCTACATAACTAACCCCTGGACAAAGACATTGGCTACATAACTAACCCCTGGACAAAGACATCAGCTACATAACCAACCCCTGGACAATGACATCAGTTACTTAACTAACCCCTGGACAAAGACATCAGCTACATAACTAACCCCTGGACGAAGACATGGGCTACATAACTAACCCCTGGACAAAGACATCAGCTACATAACTAACCCCTGGACAAAGATATCAGCTACATAACTAACCCCTGGACAAAGACATCAGCTACATAACTAACCCCTGGACAAAGACATGAGTGACTTAACTAACCCCTGGACAAAGACATGAGTGACATGAGTGATTTAACTAACCCCTGGACAAAGACATGAGTGACTTAACTAACCCCTGGACAAAGACATGAGTGACTTAACTAACCCCTGGACAAAGACATGAGTGACTTAACTAACCTGGACAAAGACATCAGCTACTTAACAACAGAATGCTGTCATCTGTAAACAACAGAATGCTGTCATCTGTAAGATACCCTTCCTTGCTTTTTTTCTTCTTTTTTTTTTTTTAATAACACGGCAGAAAGATCTAAGAATATAAGACACTCTGCTTTAGCTGCTAGATGCTGCTACACATAACATGCACCTATTCCAAATTTACGTTAAAACGGCGTTAAAGTCCCATGCACCTGCTCCTACTTTACAGTAGAATGGCAGAAGTCTCGGTATATGGTTCAACTGCTAGATGCTGGAATGTGTAAAATGCATCTTCAAATCTGCAGAACAATCCTAGGATATAAGAAGCTCTGGCATCAAGTACTAGGTGTTGGTGTGTATAAGATGTCACCCCCAGTTCAGAATAACATTGCAGAAAGATCCCAGAAATGTGCCCTTGTGCACACACACACACACACACACACACACACACACACACACACACACACACATACACACACACACACACACACACACTCATTCACACACACACACACACACACACACACACACACACACACACACACACATACACACACACACACCACACACACACACACACACATGCGCGCACACAACACACACACACACACACACACACACACACACACATACACACACACGCACACACACACACACACACACACACACACACACACCACTCAGACTCAATCTACCACTGCCATCTCGTCCCACCATTTTAAGGAACAGACCAACAGTCCCACTTTCAGTTTCATCAAGGAGCTGCCAGCGCATGCAAACAAATCTACATACCCTGCACCACACATGCTGAAGCATTAGACCCCAGTGCGCAGGGTTTATATTATGATGAGGAAATAGTAGCTTACAGAAAAGGGAAAACAAAATCCAGAAGAGGCTTCATGAAGAAGACTAAGCAAATGCCTGACCTGCCCATTAAACAAACGTGCTGGTCAGGTCTGGGATACCTGCTATGATAGTTACTTACTACAGTGTGTGTGTGTGTGTGTGTGTGTGTGTGTGTGTGTGTGTGTGTGTGTGTGTGTGTGTGTGTATGTTTCTGTGTGTGTCTGTGTCTGTGTGTGTGCGTGCATGTGCGTGCATGAGGTAGGTGTGTGTGTGTGTGCGTGTGTGTGTGTGTGTGTGTGTGTGTGTGTGTGTGTGTTCATGTGCATGTGTACATGTGTGAGTGTATGTGTGTGTGTGTGTGTGAGTGTATGTGCGTGTGTGTGTGTGTGTGTGTGTGTGTGTGTGTGTGTGTGTGTGTGTGTGTGTGTGTGTGTTCATGTGTGTGTGTGCGCAATACAGGCATGCACGCATGCGTGCATGCCTGTGCATGCTTGTGCATACATGCACGTTTCGCAAGACGCGTACATGTGCTAGTTCACATGTGCGTGTTTATACATGTGTATCCTGTGCGTGTCTGTGTGTGTACGCACATACGTACACATGGGAGCGACTGCTGAAAACCAAAAGATTAAACTGAATTTGGGGTCCAGGGACTGACAGGCCCGCGGCTGGGTCCAGGGGCAGCTTCTGTCTGTCTGCAGTCTGACAGTGACACACAGACAGCATGCTTAGCTCTGACAACAAATGGTGCTTGGCGCCACCAGGCTCTCACAGACAGAGAACGAACAATGTCGTTTCTGGTTAGGAAAAGCAAACATCTCCTTTCACATTTTCTACTGGCTTTCTTCTTATCTTTTTCCTCCTCTTGTATGAGTGTGTGTGTGTGTGTGTGTGTGTGTGTGTGTGTGTGTGTGTGTGTGTGTGTGTGTGTGTGTGTGCATGCATGTGTGAGTGTGTGTGTGTGTGAGTGTAAGTACATGTGTGTGTGTGTAAGAACATGTGTGTGTGTAAGTACATGTGTGTGTGTGTGTTTGTATGTATGTATTCTGTTTGCAGCCAATTAAAAAAGACAGATTTCTGTTAAAATTGGAGAGGAGTTGCTCCCTTACAAATATGCGTGAGTGCATATGTGTCTATGAACATTGTTATAATTATGTGTGTGGATATGCAGGCATGTGCATGTATATGTCTATACATGTATCAAGGCTGAACAACATCAAAACCACATTAAAAACACACATCTCCACACCAACACCCACCGGTCGTGCGCCTTACCTGAACGCCGCAACACATTGTAATCCTCCTTGGCCTGCAGGTAAGAGCGCCGCAGTTTTTCGTGGTCGGTACGAATATTCTCAAACGCTTTCTCCTGCTCTTCGAGCGTCAACTGCCGGTTTTCCATCAGGGTGTGGAACTGATCCAGCTGAGAATAAAAGAGGCACGATTAAAAAAAAAAAAAAAAAAAAAAAGCTGCATTAATGCATGGAACTGAGCCAACTGAGAGAAA
>CM065746.1:7483314-7498314 GCA_033310375.1 Conus canariensis
TTGTTTCTTGATTTCTTGTTCTGCGGGCAGCTGGTTTGTTCTCTCCCAGAGCTCGTTGTTCTTGATGGTGTCTGGCCACCGGATGCGGAGATTTTGATGATGATCATCTGCACCTTCTTGGTGGTGGCAACTGTAGTTCTGCAGGTCTCCTCTCCATACAATATAACTGCTTTGATGCTGGCGTTGAAGAGCCTGACTCTGGTGTTGATTGACAGTTCCTTGGAGCTCCAGATGTTCCGTAGCTGTACGAACACTGCCCTGGCCTTTCCGATCCTTGCTCTGACGTCAGCATTTGTGCCGCCCTGCTTGTCGATGACACTGCCGAGGTAGGTAAAGGCTTCTACCCTAGGATAGATTTCAGGGCTTTACAGAACAATGGGAGAGGAAATTTCTTCCTTTTTCCTTTAAAGAAACAGTGACACTGATGCATGCTGAGAGCCACTTCTGTCACAGGACAGCATCGTCCAGCGGATGCAGAATGAGCAACACCACTTATACCACCCCTGCATCCCAACCTCCCACCACGAATATACTGATGCCAGCTCCGGTCAGTAGGGGCCTTATTAGTGGTCTCCTGCATATGCTGAACACCACCAAAGTGACTGGCAGCAGCACAGTGTCTCCGGTGGGTTGCCTCTTGACGACTTGACACTGACTGCTCCCTGCTAGTGCTGGGGCTGTGGTGGGACGTGCCAGGGCTGTGACTGTGGACAGAGTGTCGGAATGATTTCATATCCAGGCTGTGGCTGTGGACGGAGTGTCAGAATGAGCGGCGTGGGTGCACTGAGGTGGCACAGAAAATGGGACAGCAAAAAAAAAAAAAAGTGCATATACTAAACCTGCACTCTATACCTCCTCTCATGCATATCCCAGCATCAGTCAAGCCCAAGTGATACAAACACCAAAAACCATTGGTCGGGAAGTGCGACCACCACCACTCCAAGAGACCCCTATCCACTAAGTGGACAAAATTTCTTCAGCTGTGTCGTCCCAGTCTTTCAATCGGCACCCACACCACACTGAGCTGTTCCTGACAGAAGCCAGACAGGATTTTAAGAAATCTGACAGTAGTGCAGTTGTTGATTCTAATGGGCTTCAAACTGGTGACCTCCTAGGTGTGGACCCTGAACCTGGTGACTGATCACTATTTTGTTGTCATAGCTGATCATTAAAGTCTCTACCTTCACAAGAAACATTACAGCTGCGATCTCACAAAAATGACTGCACAAAATGTTCATCTCATTTCTTCATTCAGCCATTAGATCCATTTACCCACCACTGTTCTGAATGTCTTCCAGTTGGTCCCATAGAAGTATTATATTTGTGATGAAAAGAAGCATTCATTAGCTCTGCATGTGCCTATTTGCACATGCACGCGCGCGCACACACACACACACACACATACACACACACACACACACACACACACACACACACACGCTCACACACACACGCTCACACACACTCACACACACACACCACACACACACACACTCTCTCTCTCTCTCTCTCTCTCTCTCTCTCTCACACACACACACACACACACACACACACACACACACACACACACACACACAAGCTTACAAAACTAGCTCCTTTAGGAACAGATCATTGTCATGTTAAAACGTTCCTTTTCTCTGCAAGCACCTGTTGTGATGTGGTGCACGCTGTACCAGAGAATTCCATCGGTGAAAATGCATAGTGTGTACAGGGTCTCTTTTTCCACACAACATCGAGATCTGTAGCTTTTTACCCGGCAAGTGTTTTCAGACACCTGAGACATATATATGATCATCATGCATAGCCTCTTTCCCTTCATCTTCCCTACCACCCAAACTACCCTTCTTCCCACCCCCACCCCATATCCACTTCCCCACCCACTCCATTCCCACTCCAGGCCATCCCTATCCCCCCTCCTCTTCTTCACCCTCTATTTTCCCAGCACAAAGGAACAAAGCAAAGACAGAGTCTGTGGTTGTGCGCATGTACGCATGCACACACACACACACACACACGCAAGCATGCACACAAGCATGCACACAAACACATACACACCACACACACACACACACACACACACACACACACACACACACACACACACGTAGTGTATGGAAAAAGGTAAAGCACACACACAGTAGGTATCAGCACACACACACACACACACACACACACACACACACACACACACAAACACACACACACACACACAACACACACACACATACATGTAGCGTATGGAAAAAGGTGAAGCGCACACACACACACACACTAGGCATCAGCCACTAAACTGTTAATCAGCTGGGTGAAGGTGAGGCACCGTCACTGGGTTAGTCAGGTGTGAAGCGGTGGAGGGGCTTAAGCCTGGAAGTCAACAATCAAGCCGACCGTTAATTCCCTTCCTTACCAGGTGAGGGGAATGCCAGATCAACTGAAGCGCCCTGTTCCACTGGTGGTGGAAACTTGTTGATTACAATTAGTTCCTCTGTTCTACCTCCCTTCCTCCCATCTGTGACCTCCTCACCCCCACTCCCTCCCTCCCTCCCCACTTTCCCATCTCTTTCTCCCAAACATGCATCAGGTACCTTTCTCTCCTAATCTCCACAATACCTCTGTCTCATTCTCCCTCTCTTTTTCACACTTATGCTGACCAGTTTTAAGCTTAAAAGTGTGTGTGTGTGTGTGTGTGTGTGTGTGTGTGTGTGTGTGTGTGTGTGTGTGTGTGTGTGTGTGTGTGTGCACGCACGTGTGTGTGTGTGTGTGTGTGTGTGCACGCACGTGTGTGTGTGTGTGTGTGTGTGTTCTTCAATTTAATGTCTATACACGTCAGTGATTTTAGACAACGAAAAAAAAAAAAAAAAAAAAAAAAAAATGAACAAGGTAGAAAAGGGGGAAGGGAGGGGAGAAGGGGTGGGTAGACAGGCAGCTGAAGGAGATAAAGAGATAGAGAAACAGGGAGATAGAAAAAGATGAAGAAGTATAAATGGAAAACGGAAAAAGAAAAAAGGAGGATCAGAATGAGAATCGGAAGAAAAAATGTTAACATGAATAAAAATTGCAACCTACAACATAACTAGAATAACATTTTTAAAAATCAAATGAACGCTAAAGGTAACAGGATAATAACATTTACACGTGAAAATAGAATTATTAAAGGAATCTAAAAATGGTACTCTGAACAAGTCCTAAAACAATGTCACAAATCAAAAGGGGTTTTATTAAAACCTCCTTCAGGGACTTTTCCGAAAAAGTAGGCAGATATGTTTTCATTTTTCTACAGTGGAAAAGTATATGTTCATTAGAAATTTTCCCACCACAAACACATGTGATGTTGGAAGTGAATTTCGTCTTAAAAGCATTAAGTTTGAATCTATAGGCAAGGGAAGTTAAAAGCCTTAAGTTAGACAATTGACCATACTTAGATATAAAAACATCTTCAAAACTCGTTTGGTGGTCAGCAGGTAATGAGTGGCCAACATCTTCTTGTTTCTTTCTAAAATGCTTCCAGCAAGCATTCTGCAGTAGGCTATACCCTTCTTTCAGAGATAAAGGGATTTTCAAATTATATGCTTCATTTGTATAATCTGCAGAGTTTTTAGCTAGTTTGTCTACGGATTCATTGAAATGTATTCCACTGTGTGAAGGCACCCAAAGAAAGGTAAGATTACTACCTCTTAGAATAAGGCATGGTGTTCATTTGCCACACTGTCCAATCAAATGTGATGGTAATGAATTACCAAGCAATTCAGAAAAGGCAGAATCATTTGTAGATATGTTTGCTGATATAATGAATGCAAGCAAACTACCAAAAAATCATAAAATTTTCAGGGAAAATGAAGAAAGAAATGATGACTATCAAGATCCACAGCGGAAAGATGATCTTTATGTCAATGCTCCAATTACTATACGTGAGTTGAGAGAAGCTATACTTTCCCTGACTAATAAAAAGTCATCAGTAGGCATGGACGCTATTTCTAATATCTTACTTAAACATTTGCCAGACAGTTGGGTACTGTTGCTACACGACTTATTTCAAAAGTGTTGGGAACAGGGACAAAACCCTAAAATATGGAAACATTCTATCATAATACCGATTCCTAAAGAAGGAAAAACGAAAAGTAATAAGAATAATTACAGACCTATATCATTAACTTCGCATGTAGGCAAACTTATGGAAAAGGTAGTTTTAAACAGACTAATATTCTATTGTAATAAAAATAAAGTGATCCCAAAAAACCAAGCTGGTTTCCGAAAGGGTAGGTCAACCATTGATCATCTTGTCAAATTGACTACACAGGTAAAGCATCAATTTGCTCGCAGAAAGAATACTCTAGCAACCTTTTTTGATATAAAAAAGGCATATGATCGTGTTTGGCATCATAAATTACTATATAAATTGAAACAAATTGGTTTGTCTGGGAACATCTACTTTTACATAAAAGACTTATTGATGAAAAGAAGCATGCAAACAAAGGTGGGAAATTCCTATTCAACTACACGCATGCCTACAATGGGTATTCCACAAGGCTCGGTAATAGCGCCCCATCTTTTTAATATATTACTTCATGACCTACCTCAATGTTTGTCAAAAAATGTCAACTTAGTACAATATGCAGATGATATTTGCATGTGGATGAATGTGTCCATGAAAAAGAAGTCACCAAAAAGAGATATAAATTACTATAGAAAAGCTTATCAAATGGAATTAGATAAATTAAATAACTACTTGTTTGAAAATGGACTAACTCTATCAACTGAGAAAACTCATCTGGTTTTATTCAACAATGGTGCTGATCCACCCAATTTACCATCCCTCCATATTGGGTCTGATATTTTGGAATATAAACAAAGGGTAAAGTTTTTGGGGGTTCATATTACTTCTAAGTTAAACTGGAATTATCACATTGAATACTTGTTATCTAAAGCAAGAAAGACTTTAAATTTTTTAAAAGTTATCAGTAAGCAATACTGGAGCCAAGATGTCAGAGTACTAAAACATCTAGCGATAAGTCTTGTTCGCTCTAGGCTTACGTATGGTCAAGAAGTTTTTTTCACCGCTCCAAAATATTTATTAAACAAATTACAAAGCGTGGATTGTAAAGCTTTTCGATTGGCCTTGGGGGTTCCTTTCCATACATCAACAATAGCAACATATAGAGAGGTAGGAGTACTTCCTTTAAATGAATGCCGTCAGCTTGCCATCGCTAAATATTTGTTAAAAGGCTCTTTAAGTGAAAACAATGTCGAAAATGAAATTGGCTTAAGATCAGATGTTGATTTCCCAAAACGAGCCAAAAACATATCATGTCTTAAAACAATAAAAACTGAAACTCTAGATACTTTTCAACAATCAGGAATAGAATTAGAAGATATGGTAAAATGTAGTAATCCATGTACTGTTATCCCTCCATGGGAATTACAAAAAGGACATTTTGACATTAATTATACCAATGCAAAGAAAAATGAGAATATAAATTTTATTGGCACAGTTGCGAATGAGCATTTATTTCTCAATTATCCAAATCATCTCAAAGTTTATACCGATGGTTCAGTTCTAGAAAATCACGAAGCTGGTGCTGCTTTCACTATCCCCCACTTAAAGGTCAAAAGAGGTTTTTATATTGGAAAGCACAGATCTATATTTACAGCTGAATTAACTGCTATTCTTATGGCTTTGCGTTATTTGCTTGATTTTCCGAAAACTGTGACTCAGATTCTTTTTTGTGTCGATTCAAAATCAGTGTTGTATGCCTTAAGCAATTCAAATTCTAGTGTGAGACAAGATTTGATTTTTGAGATTAATCATTTGGTGTGTGTGTGTGTGTGTGTGTGTGTGTGTGTGTGTGTGAATGTGCATGCATGCATGTGTGTGTGTGTGTGTGTGTGTGTGTGTGTGTGTGTGTGTGTGTGTGTGTGTGTGTGTGTGTGTATCGTGTCTATCATTACTTGCATGTGCGTCTGTGCATACACTCATGAATTTGACACTTGTTGTGACTGCTATGTAACATCAAGTGAATCTTTACACACACTCCAATGTTTTCACATTCGTGCTGAAAAAAAACCCTGTGATCGTGAACATACTCGTGCATAAAAACACACAGAAGGAAGGCTCTTACTTGATCTCTATCCCATCAAATACCAATGTGTTCAGATCTGGCCTCCTTTGGCAGCTAGGACATACCAGAGACAAGCTCAACACCCAGGCCTACATTCAAAACATTTAAACATTTATGACGCAATCCAGTGTCCATACTTTTTCTTGTTTCGTTTTTGTTGTTGTTGATGTTGGTGTGTTTGTATCTGCTGTCTCATTTTCCCCATTCTTCCCTTGAGTTATCCTTCCCTGCACAACCACACCAAGGATTAGGACACTGCAGCCCCAGCATCACCGGCCCACAGGGAGCAGACAGTGTCAGATCACCATGAGGCAACCCACAGGAGCACTGCTGGTGTCAGTTTGGATTCAACACGTGCAGTTTCCATTCAACACATGCAGTTTCTATTCAACATGTGCAGTTTCCATTCAACATGATGCAGTTTCCATTCAACATGATGCAGTTTTGATTCATCAGCATGATGCAGTTTCGATTCAACATGATGCAGTTTCGATTCAACACATGCAGTTTAGATTCAACATGATGCAATTTTGATTCAACATATGCAGTTTCTATTCAACACATGCAGTTTTGATTTACCATGTGCAGTTTCCATTCAATATGTGCGGATTCCATTCAACATGATGCAGTTTCGATTCATCAACATGATGCAGTTTTGATACAACATATGCAGTTTCGATTCAACATATGCAGTTTCAATTCAACATATGCAGCTTTGATTCAATATGATGCAGTTTCAATTCAACATATGCAGTTTTGATTCAACACATGCAGTTCTGATTCAACATTTTGCAGTTTTGATTCAACACATGCAGTTTTGATTCAACATGATGCAGTTTTGATTCAACACATGCAGTTTTGATTCAACATTTTGCAGTTTTGATTCAACACATGCAGTTTTGATTCAACATGATGCAGTTTTGATTCAACACATGCAGTTTTGATTCAACACATGCAGTTTTGATTCAACATGATGCAGTTGTGATTCAGCATGTGCAGGATACTGCCTGCTACATCACCTACTAGCCACAATTCACTAACAGAAATCACTGGACAGCTTCAGTGAGCATAGCCATCTGCAGGGCACCACTACATCCATCCAATGATGGTCCCCATGAACTTGCCAACATCAACCACTTTGACAAACTCATCACAAGTAGGGTAACTCTTGCTCCCCCATGATGAAACAAATACATGCCTGTAGCTCCAAACGAAAGCTGCTTACGACATGGAATCGCCCAGCAGAAATGACAACACAGAGCTCATGAAACAAACACAGAGTTACCCTACTTGTTAATCATTTACCGTTGACTGTTCTCTACCACATTTAAAGGTTTCCTTTTAAACTCACCAAAAATAGGAACTTGGAGAGAAAAGCTAAACTGAGGTCAACACTTGGACAGGTATGAGGGACCAGAGAGTTTGAAACTTTTGTTGTTGTTGTTGTTTTTCTTATGATGATTGATAAGAATGGTGGAGGTTCATGCTATGGAGATCCACATTGGTCTCCCTGTTTCCTTTCCCTGTGTAAACCATGCCAGAGAAATACAGACGCCTGCAATGTCGGTCGGGAAATTTCAGCAACACGCTCAGCAATGCAGCCATTCAGTGTGTGGTTCCAGCCTTGCCATTTGACCCTGTCCCACACTCTGCCACTCTGAGATAAACAGCTCGGATGGGATTTGAACCCACGACCTCCCAGTTTCCAAAGTCTGCCATGCTAACAACTGAGTGACACAATGATGTGTAGGGATTAACTTCAGCTATGGTTAGGATGTCTTCATTTTCATCAGTGGATTGACATTCCCTGAACTGGAGGGTGTGGCAGCCTATCAGGGTGTTCCGTTAACACACACATTCATGTTCCTGACATACTGAACACTTACAGGATGCACTTAAAACTTAGTTCAGAAGTCAGCAGGACACAGTAACCCATGTCGCTGATATTGATCAAAATCTAAACAAGTCTGGCTGGCCGGTTTGGGCTCTGCATTTCATTGTCAGGGGAAACGTCAGTTTCTGCTCTCAGTTTTTATCTCCCTTTACAGGCAGACAGAATGCAGCACAATGTCAGCAACTTCCTTCAGCCCCAGGTGACTGTGTCGATCCTGTAAAATCTCATGACGACTTCCTAAAATCCGTAAGCAAAACAGGTGCATAACCTTTGACCTACGTGACAATGTGATCAGAGCAGCCACACGTACAGTCCTCTGCTTACAGTGAGAGACTGGTCACCTGAGATTTGCTGGTGAAAGTGTTCACCAGGTGACCACCACACCCCACCACCCCTGCAGCATTCAACTGGTGTGAGTAAACAATACACAACAAAATAAAACAACAACGAAAAAAAAAAAAAACAGAAAAGGAGCACAGGCAAAGACCAGCTGCCGTGGAGCTGCGGCTTTGCTGGCTGGGAGACTATGAGTTCAAGACCTATCAGAGGGTTTTGTTTGAGGGAGACTTCAGTCCCAGCCAGCTTCTACACAGGACTCAGTGTGCTGCGCACTCAGATGGGAAGACTGAAACCACGCAGTTGAATTACATCCATCTCTGGGACAGTGTTGCTCAAATTTTCTGACCAGCACTGCAGGTGTTCGTACCTCCCAGGCCTGGTCAATGCTGAAATACATTTTGAAAGGAAGCAAAGAGCACAGCCTTGTCATGACATCTCAAACAAGTGTGAAACTTCACAGCATTGTTTTCATTATCCTCAATGATTATCATTTTTTTTTAAACTCTTTTATTCTGCGGTTCTTCATGCCCTTCTCATGGCTGACCTGTTTTGATTCACCCTCATCCCCTAGACAGATCACATCACATCTAACATAATGTGCATACACTCACACACACATTTACACAATTACACACACGCGCACGCACACACACACACACACACACACACACACACACACACACACACACACACACACACACACATTCACACACACACCACACACACACACACACACACACACACACACAACAGTCTTCAGATGCACAACACTCACAGTTCTGACTGAGAGGAAATGAGGCAGAGACTGTTGACCAAACAGATTCAACAATACCGCAATAAACCTTCGTGAAAAACGCTTCTAAAGCACGATGTACTCCACTTGGCAGCGTCTTGATGCTCTGTGCACACACCACTCACTCCGGTCAAACACGCGACCAAATCACCCCTCTCCTCCTTCACTTAGCCCCTCCCTCTTCCAATAGCTACATTTTCCCACGGTCTTCATCTTGCATCTTCGAAATCCCAGCTTTTTGAGAGGAAGAACAAACCAGAGAGGAAGAAAGGCCAGCGCTGAACGAGGCAGACAAACACTGACGAAAAGATCCACCAAAATCACAGTATGCAGGAACTGAAATCTTGTGTCGAAACTTCACATGTGCTGGTGCAGAAAGTTCACATGAAACCATTAAAATCCTGTTAAGAGCAGCATTATGTTTTATTGTCATATATGTGATCATGCCCTGAAAAAGGAGTCAGAAATCCCCTTTGGTCATTCAGTACTCTTACATAAAGTCTGTTCAAGAAACTTGATAAATACATAACAACTCTCTTAATAATGAAAACAGTAATGACAATAGTTCTTATGAAAATAATCATATAATCATCTTAATAATGAAAATAATAATGATGACAGTTATTATGGACTGTGGTGTGTCTCTATTTGACGCCAGGAGCGCAGACACAACCAGCCGTGTCTCCCTGATGAGTCCGACCCAGCGGACGAAAGGCCTCGGAGCAGGCAATACAAATATATCTGCCTTCAAAAGGGATTGCGATGGTTCCCTTATGCAGCTAGTGAAGAGTTTTCATATCTGTAACATATTTTCTTAATTTCATGTTCCCAGTTTCTCCATCTTCAAATTCCGCCCCCCCCCCCCCCCCCCCCCCCTTAAGTCCAAATCTTTGCCAAGTCATTACTATGAAGATAGTTCAGTTGTTGGCCTGCGCTTGTTTTTTCCCCCACTATTAGATTGTTCGTCTATGTATTTGTCTGACTTTATTCAAGTTTAAAAGGCTGTGCCAGTCTTGAATAAAAGTTACTCTGTGTTAGGTTTCCTTATGGGAGCAAAAAATACCCAACTTGTTTACTGTTTATCGTTTACTGTTCCCTGCCTCATTTCATTTCCGATTTTGTTTTGATTAAATTGAGGTTATTTGTGTTTGTTTCTGTCCGTCTGTGTGTTTGTCTTTTGATCTCCCTTGCATCTTTGGGTGGATCCTCAAGCGTAGGCTCAAAGATTGTCCCCTTTATTTTATACTGTTTGCATAATGTCTTTAGTTTTTCAGCAACTTTTTTCCTCCCCACACTTTCGTTTGGTTTCATTTACTACTCTTCGCTGGCTGCTTTGGGGGTGCTATTGGATTCTTTTTTGCACTCTTGGTGGTGAGAACACCACAGTATTATGGACTGTGGTGTGTCTCTATTTGACGCCAGGAGCGCAGACACAACCAGCCGTGTCTCCCTGATGAGTCCGACCCAGCGGACGAAAGGCCTCGGAGCAGGCAATACAAATATATCTGCCTTCAAAAGGGATTGCGATGGTTCCCTTATGCAGCTAGTGAAGAGTTTTCATATCTGTAACATATTTTCTTAATTTCATGTTCCCAGTTTCTCCATCTTCAAATTCCGCCCCCCCCCCCCCCCCCCCCCTTAAGTCCAAATCTTTGCCAAGTCATTACTATGAAGATAGTTCAGTTGTTGGCCTGCGCTTGTTTTTTCCCCCACTATTAGATTGTTCGTCTATGTATTTGTCTGACTTTATTCAAGTTTAAAAGGCTGTGCCAGTCTTGAATAAAAGTTACTCTGTGTTAGGTTTTCTTATGGGAGCAAAAAATACCCAACTTGTTTACTGTTTATCGTTTACTGTTCCCTGCCTCATTTCATTTCCGATTTAATATAACAGTAGATCACTACATATTCATACAATAAAAATACAAATGCATCAACTTATGATTGAAATTAAAACGACTTTTCATATACATATAGAATACATACAACAAAACAGTCCAAGCCTATCAATTTATGACTAAAATCAAAACAACTTTTCCTTATTTTAAATTTCTAAGAAAGTCTAAAAGCACAACACAGCACAGAACGAAGCAACAGAACCAGCGGAGAACACTAACCTGACACGGAGGAAAACGAGCCAGCCACAGCACGCTGTGCCGACGGTGCCGGAGGGATCTGCAACATCTGGGCCTTGTGCCCCACAAGACTGGGCGACATCACACCCGACTGGCCGGAGCTGGGGGTCGGGGAGTCGGCGTGCAGCGTGATGCGTGCTCCCAGCCTCATCTGGTCGATGGTGAGCTCAGCCAGGGCGTACTTCGACAGCAGTGTGTCGTACTCCTTCTGCAGCTGCTGCACCAGTTCAGTCGCCTGCTTTCTCTTGGAAGACTCCTGCTTCAGCTGCGTTGTCAACTCCCCTTCGGATCTGTCCAGAGTTATCTCCCCTGCTGAGACCGACGCGTCCCCTGCGTCGTCCATGGTGGCGCGGGTGATCTCCGAGATGGTCATGTGGGTGGGTTTCAGGGGCATGGAGCGGTTGGGGATGTTGCTGACGCTTTTGCTCTTGCTGCGCACACGATCGGTCTGGTTGTGGTCGGCAGTGTTGGGTTTGGGGAGCATACGCTTGGAGACCTTTTCCCCACCCTTAGCCTGCTGCTTGCCCAGTTCAAAGAAGCTCTCCTGGGACCGGGCTTTGGACATGGAGGATCTGCCTGGAGTGGATGCTCCGGAGTGAGGCCGCACACTCTCCGAAGCTGCTGATGTGAAGCTCACAACCGAGTCAGGTCTGGATCTGTGAGGGGTGTTGGCTCCTGATCTTGTGTGGTTCATTTCCTGGCCGCTTTCCGACGGATGCGGACTTGGTTTGGAATGATAGCTGTATCTCATTTTGCCGTGCCCAGGGCTCGGGGCCCCATCTGCATGACTGCTGGGTCGACTGCCATGATCAGATGGCGTCACAGGAAGTTTTTCCGCCTGAATGTTTGATGACCCAGGCAAGAGATGATGATTGATCAAAAAGATTTCATCGTCATCAGTATTCTGTAACCCTGGATACATCATGTCCATGTCGTCATACTCTGAGAAGACACCTTCTGAAGGCACAGACGTCCCCTGAGAGTTGGCCAGTTTGATTTTCCCTCCTTCCCCTTGTCCGTATTCCTCTTCAAGGTACTCCCCGATCAAGTCCCTGTTGTCTTCATCATACGTGGCTTGATCGTGAGACAGCTGGGACTCTAAAATCTCCATCTCTGTCTGTGACTCATCTCTGGAGAAGTCAGCTCCGTCAACCAACACTCCTAATTCTCGGAGCTGCTGGTAGTACTCCTCCGAGAATAGTTCCTGACCTTTTCCCCCTCCTTCGCCCTTCCTTGCACCTTGTCTGCTCGCATCACCTGATTGTCCCAAAACACCTTCTGCACCCGTCCCTTTCGTGCCATCATGGTGCGATCTTGACCTTTTGTCACCATCCAGGTCACCCTCTGTGCTGTCAAGATCATCCCGAGAGGCTTCAAAATCACTGATGTTGATGCTCTCATCTCCGATAGGGGCCAGGTCTTCATCAAAGCTGGCGTGGAGATGCTGCAAAGTGGATGTTGTGCTTGACGGCTTGTCCCCACTGATACCTGAGTCTGTCCCATGACTCGCTGTGTTGATGGCGTGCTTGAGAAGGTCAAGGTCATCATGCAAGATGCCATCCTCATCAACATGGAAGTCCGCTGCAGGCAAAGGAAAACAAGTCATGAAATCATCAAAAGGAAAATGTTTCCTTCTGCTGGCTACTATTTTCATTCAGGGATGATACAATGCTAGCAAATATGCATCATTAAACTGGCTCTCTTTAAATGTTCTTGTTACATACAGCATCATAATTATGAAGTGATAAAGGGAATATTTGTGTATGAAAGTATGCATTGGGCATGTGAGCATGCTCACCACATCATGCATGTACACCAACAACATAACACAGAGGCAGTGTACCCATGCCGCTCATTCCGACACCCCGTCCACAGCCACAGCCCGGCAGGCCCCGCTGCAGCCCCGGCACTGGCAATCCACAGGGAGCAGTCAATGTCAAGTCATCAAGAGGCAACCCACCGGACGAGACACTGCACTGCTGCCAAGTCACTTCAGTGGTGTTCAGTGGCACCTGTTCTGATCTAACATACGCAGAACACCACCTACTAAGCCCCCTACTGACGACAATAATTGCTTAGTCGCGGTGCTGGCGTGAGTGAGCTCTCCCTCCGGAGGGCGCCTCCACGTCCATCCAACGACAGCCCCCATGGACTCGCCGATATCAGTGACCCCAACAGAACCAAACCAAGGCCACAGATGTGGAGAGGACATTGAAATTGAGGTCACCATGAGAGCAGGACATGAAGGGCCACAGAATTTGAGACTTTATTTTTTTATGCTGATCGATGAGAATGAGGATGATTAAGATGATGCTACGGATTTCCATTTTGGTCTGAGACTACATTACAGGGCTGTACTCTACGCTTCCTTTCATAATATATCCTGGCATCAACCAGGCCTGAGGTATACAGGCACCTGCAGTGTTGGTCAGGAAATTTGAGCAACACTCTCAGAAACGCATCCATTAAGTGGATGAAACTCGACTGTGTGGTCCCAGTCTTCCCAACTGAGTCCGCAGCAAACTCAACTCTGGGTAGGAGCTGGTTGGGGCTGAAAAACCCACATGACTCTGATGGGATTCGAACCCACAACCTCCCAGCCGGGAGTCCGTGACGCTAACCACTTAGCCACAGCGGCTGGTCGATTTTTTTTTTTTTTTTTTGAAACAAGCAATACTTCAAGAAAGCTGAATCCAATAATTTACAAGTGTAATGTTTCAAAGTGAAAACATGTATCCCTCTGTTAGGTTGATGGCGGAGCAACTACTTTGTTGTCAGATTCAAATCCAGTGACGTCCAAATTAAAAATGGGTATCCCCATCTGAACACATTCTTCTGGTAATGTATGTACATAATGTGATACAGGCTCTGTATTAACCCACTCTCCACAGAAGGTTCTCCATGTTATGCCCAGATGTAACACAACCATGATCTATCTACCTGTAAGACAGGCTTCTTACTAACTCTACAAGGGAGGCTATCCATGTTACACCCTGATGTAACATAACCATGATCTATGAAACAAGCTCCCTCTCAACTCTTCAAAGGGGGTTATCCTTTTAACCTGAATGTAACGTAACCACGATTTACCTACCTAAATACTCAAACATGAAGGGTATTTCCTTATTCATTGTTTTAGTGAAATATATTAACAAGCACAAAATCAGCAACAGTGTTTGAAGTACAACGGCCATTGTCGAGTCCTTTCTTTGACTCCTGCTCTCTGCGCTTCTCTGCCGTCGTTTTGTTCCTGACTCTCTCTGTTCCCTCTGCCTCCCACACACACATGTGACACAACCACACACACATGTGACACACACATGTGACACAACCACACACACATGTGACACAACCACACACACGTGACACAATCACACACACATGTGACACAACCACACACAGCATCATTCCATCACCGCTTCTACAGGTGAAGTCCAGTGGGAGCACATGATATCTGACCATCATCAATATCTTCTTTTTCTTCAGTTGGATTCCTAGTTAAGTTGACATTCAAAACAGTGTGGTGGCTGATCAGCTTGCCAGGAATGCCACAGATAAACAATTGTCCAGGTTCTCTATACCTGGCACTGATCCAGAACCAAAAGTTCAGACTTATGTCAAAGACTTCTGGTAGGAGGACTGGAATATGCAGACAGATAACAAACTCTTTCAAATCCACCCAAGCATTCAAGAGTGACACTTAATCTGCCACTGGTGGCCACAAAG
>CM065746.1:7503314-7518314 GCA_033310375.1 Conus canariensis
CTTATTAAATAAATCCAGGAAAAGAAGAAAAGAAGACAAGGAAAGGGGGAAAAAGCAGAGTTTTAAAAGCATCAGACAAAGTATTTTCCTAAGTTCAACAAAGAAAAAGAAGAAAAAAAAGGCACAACTAAAATACTTAACACAGAACACTAAAAGTATGCCACCTTAATCCCTGTCTTGTGATCTGTCGGTGTATGCTATCAGCAGACAAAGTGTACCCGAGTCTGGAATGTGTCTGACCATTCCGATCCACTCTTCTCTAACGGTCTGTTATTTGAGGTCCCAAAAATAACTCGCCAATTCCATTGTCCTACCACGAAGACCAACAATTGAGGTCAACACAACAGAAAGAAGAGTTTAACTTCAGCCCTACTAGTCGAAGAAAGTGTGAAAAGAAGCAAGAATTTCATACTTAAATGTCTGACAGAACTGAGCTACACTTACCGGATAAAATCGACACGTACACAGTACAGTACTTCAACTGCGTGTGCGTTCGATCCAATCATCCCATCGACTGATTGGGCTCTGCCACATCGATCTGTTCAGTCTTGTTTTGAACTACAATAGCAGCGAAAACAACATTTGAACACCACTAAATGACATCATCATACCATAGGAACTTTACGTACTCTCAAAATGCTAATACGAATGCCTGTAGGAAACGAAGCGAAGACCAGTACCCACCTAACAGGTAAACGTTGCCAAAGAAACCGCGTCTGTCGCATGGGTTATTCCGCTCACTGAGGGACCGACATGTTTTGTTCTACTTGCGTGTGACGTCACGCAAAACAGGGGAGGTAGTTGGGGAGATTTTGGCAACTAATGGAAAGCAAACAGTTGTTTCCCATTAGATGCTTTCCATGCGTTGTATTGCGTACCTCCTTCAACGTTTAAGATATCCTGTCAAAGATATTCTATGATGATTATTTTCATTTCGCTTTTTATTTTTCATGAAAAAGCATAAAGGAACATTAAGTATGGATGGTTTTGAAGCACTTTTATTTCAAATACAAAAAAAGATAATATTGACAAGTAGTTAAGCAGCTAACACTACAGCTCAACTGACAAATAAAAAAAAATAGACGCACGAAAAGTCAAACTTTGATGAGTACAACATAAAGCATACAAGTAAATCTTCGACAAGCATGTTATATTCAGATGTCGTAAATCTTAAAGACACACACACACCGGGTGGTGCACAAAATAGTATTCCCCTGATGGTTGTAGCTGGGAATCATTGCATTGTGCACTGTTTATATCTTTTTCCCTATATCGATTATTTCACATTTGCGTCTGAAGAGAGCATGTTAGTCTAAAAGCTGCCTGTCTTGTGATTTTGTGTTGCGTATTGCATAAGTTTTTTTTTTTTTTTTCACTTTTGTAAAACGGTTTAAAGTTGTGTGTTAAGCGTTGGCTTGTTTCCTTTAGTACTGCAGTTTGACTTATGTCCCTGACATGTAAGTGTTGACAGATTTTTCACTAACAGTACACACAACATACAAAGCTTTCTGGTTTGGAATGAATTTCTCTTTACGAACTATACTCGAACCTAAAAAAAGGAAATCTTCATGACGGTGATTCAAGAAATTTGAAACGCTCGATCTTGATGTCATTGGCAGAATATTGAACAGCTTCTCCTAGTCCATAAAGTCTAACTATATATTATAAGAATTGGTTAGGGGAGAGGCTTGTGGTTGGGGGTGGGGTAGGGGTAGACTTTCTGTGGAAGTTACCAATTACCTGAAAACACTTTTGACCATCAAGCTTAAAAGGTGACTAGAAACAGGTAGTTGTATAATTTTTTTGTACAGTCGGGATGCATAGCTTCCACAAGGAGAGCTCTACACTGCCGCTGAAACGGCATTTCACGACAGTTTGTTTCAGAGTGAAGTGACTGCGGGTGGAAACGGAAACAAATTCTTTCAAAGGAAATCAAAGTAAATCCGCCAGATAACAGGGACAAACCAACCACAAGACAAAACATGACGCGTTTCGACCTCTTAGGTCTTCTTCAGGCAGGATAAACAACATTCAGGACAATGAAAACGAAGAACAAGCAATCACTTGTCTCCTCAAATTCGGCACAAGATGGGCGTTGAACGAGTATTTTACAAGACATTGTATATTTTGGGCGGTAATGTAAACAGAGTGAGTTTGTAAACTGTCTGGACTTTCATGTCCTTGAGTATGTTTGTGGAAGTATCCAATTGTATTTTTCTGTTTTTCAGCCACAGGTGTCACAAGAACTACTCCCAGATGGTGATGAGCATCAACAAACATCTGCCGTTTGAAGCTTACAAAAGAGACAGGTCACTCAGTGTTTAATGAACTGCATCTGATTATGGCTGCCCCTCTTGAAGGAGGCCGTATTGAAAATATATAGTAGAGAAAGTGCACATGCCAACACTGTACTTTTTTTTAATAATTAATGACTTCTCACTTGATATGCACCATTGAGTTTTCTCATCTTAACACACGTGCACGCATGTGCATGTGCACACACACACACACAAACACACACACACAGAGGTACATGCACACACACGCATGCACACATGCACATACACATTTGTCACACACATATACAGAGAGAGAGAGAGAGAGGGAGAAAGTTGCAACATGAACGGAAGCCCAACTTTCACATCCAAAAACTCTGGAGTGAACACATACACAGACTTCACACATTCAAACATACACACAACGGTAGGAAGGATGGGTGGCAGAAAAAAAGAAAGAGAGAGAAGCATCAGCGAGAGACTGCACATGCATGCACATGTGTGCGACACACACACACACACACACACACACACACACACACACACACACACACACACCAGTTAAGTAAAACAGGAACACTTTTGAGGATTTTTATTTTAGAAAAAAACAAAAACAAAAAACAAAAATATTACAGTCAGTACATACATACAACAGTACAACAGATTAGAGTCAAAAGGCATGCAAACAATGCTTCAGTATATTTACACAATACAAATACATTACAATTACACTGTCCATTCAGTATGTACATATGCTAATATGAACATAATTATGCACGCTTAGATGTCTTCAAATAAAACACTATTTTCTTCATAAAAATTTCAGAGATAACACGACAGTACATGTTTGCGTCAAAGCTGATTACAGGAAATATTGCAGGTGTTTATTCCGGTTATATGGTGTGGCCTTAACAGTTGAATTTCTTCAGTCAGAAGTGAAATGAGTAACATTTCATTTCCATGACGATTTTAAATGTTGTCAAATTTCCTGATGTGTAACCGTTCAGAAACTATGAAAATTACTTTATATTGATGTAAACCATTTCAGCCAAACACCTAAAATATAAATTAATGAAAAATGCAAATTTTTTCCCCATTAAGTAATGGCTGAAAATGAAAGAAAATGAGAAAACAGACCCCCAAATTGTTGTAGCTGCTTAAATATACACAATTTGTTTCAAATGTTTCAAATACCTATGGTGGGCTTTTCAATTTGTGATTATGATAAATATTCCATACTGCAATGCCTCTCAGTATGCCTTGGGAGAGGGAGGGAAGAGGGGGAATCCTATGATTTTGAGCGATAATCAGCTGAACCAATTGAAATAAAGTAAAGGATCACACAGTAAACTAGAATACAGCGATTGGAATCATATGCGACTTAGACACAGGTTACTGGGAACCCTCTCTGTCTGTATCTGTTGAAGTGGGTGACTTGTACTGTCAGAACAACAGTTCCAGTATGCACAGGCCACAATGATCATGCCATCATCCCACCGTTCTTTTCAAGCAAAGTACATAGTCTTGATGTCAAAATAAGTTCCAATTCTCCCGGTCTCATCTCCACTGGTTATAAATGGAAACCACTTATGAACATCGCCATCATCTTACTGAAATGGGGAGGTCTTTTTAATTCCTCACCCAATCTCACTAAATGCACTTACTGCATCAAAAAGTAGCACCTCTCAAAAAGTAACACCTCTCAAAAAGTAACACCTAATGGCTAGTTTGCAACTCTGCTCAATTTTTGAAGCTGACAAGAGTATTATGATGCCCCATTTAAGTCATCTGACTTTTACAGCAAGCAGGTTGGAGCTGCTCTTGCTTTCAGTTAGTTTGTAGCCAAACGGTCAACAACAACCTGTCAGGTTTTTGCTCAGTTTCACCTTCAAGTTTCTCAACATGTCACTGAATAAAGTGGTCATTCGTCTTCCGAAGAGCGATCATGTGTGTAATTCCGAGAATCAAACAGAACTGGTCTTGTCTCAGTTTCTTATCTTAAAGTTTCCCCCGGGTCACAAGTGGATAGCTGTGTCTTTGTACGCATGGTTTTAATTGAAAAGGTTGTCTTCACCGGGTAAGAGAATGTGGCATCTGGATATATTTTTCTCTCAGTTGTGGAACCAATCTCGGTCTCCTAAGTAATTAGAAGCAAATTTGGTAATTGTTTGGTAACTGGTAATCGACTGGTATTTGTTCTACAATCTGCTACACCTTCGTAGCGCAGTAACTGTCCAGTCACAGTATGCTAATGCTCATGGAGAAGAATTCTCATTTATAGCGAGAGCTGGTCAGAATGTCATGGCGTTGTGGGAATCTTCCACATCATCATTGCCGAACATCACGCCACAGCACATCGCAATGCAGCGCTGAGGAGAGGTCTCATAACCAAATCTTTTGTCACTCTCCTTCACTTCATAGTAGTATTGAAACATCTTGACCTTGGTCGTGTGACCCAGTCTGGTAAGTCCAAATACTGTCAGTCTCAGTAAACCTCTTCCTGTTGTCATCAGTGTTGTACTGAAGTTCATCATACTTTTGTCAGAATTTCATCTGAAAAGTGAATGCTAACACAACAAAACCACAGCCTAAGTGCTTTTTTTTTTCCTCCGACGGTTCATTTCGGCCAACAGCCTTGTCTTCTGTGTCTATATGAAATAAAAATAAATGTTCGCTGTTTTCCTTTAATGTTGAGACCCAAGTTTATTACCATTTCCTTTCTGATTTTCGCCTTTTGGGAATCGCCCATCTCCGGCTGTGTCATAATCTGTGAGGTACATTCTCACTGTCAACATTCTCACAGATGCGACAGCTGAACCTCTATAATGATGATCACAGAGATTCTTACAAATGTGATTTTCCAAGATCTCACAGTAAATCGACAGGACAACAGTTGTGACTGTTAAAATTATCTGCAGCGTATTAGTCACTGTGATGCGCAGCTGGACCATGGCTGTTTGTGGAGTGCGGCCCGAACACTTAGAACGCCTATATATAAAGAGACCCACTTGACAAGTTGCATGCTGGCCACAGACGGCATTTCCTGTGACTAGAAACAGAACAGAAAGACTGTGCGAGTGTAGCTCAACACAAACATCATTAAACGGGCTATTCAATCAACACGGTCATACTGTGACAACCCAGATGACAAGGGTCATACTAGGTTAAAGTAGTCTGGTCGTCATTTATAGGATACAACTGCATGATCCCTGTGCCTTAGACAACAGACATGCTAAGGTTTCAGGCATGGTAATGTCAGATTGGTCCATCGACTAATGTGACATTGATCAACCTGTTTCAAGTCATATGGCCGACAGCCCTGGCCACCACAGAGGCCCTCTCAGCGCCAGATCACTCTGTTTAACTTAGGGGCCACTAGCTCAGGTTGCCGCTATGGCTGTTCCAAAGCTTATGCATGGTGATGTGAGTGTTGTCAGTCACAGTGCTCACGCTGTTTTGCTTTGCCCAAGTCCATGGTGGTATGAGTTTCGTCAGTCAAAGCGATTTGGCTGTTTTGCTTGGCTGATGATGAAGTCCTTTACACATGGTAAAGTGAGTCTGATCAGTCGTGCAGCAATCAGGCGGTTTTGCTTAGCACAAGTCCATCATACATGGTGATGTGAGTTTGGTCGGTCACGATCGTCAGGCTGTTTGGTCCAGCTGATTATCAAGTCCATTATGCAAGGTAATACGAGTATGGTCACACTGACAGACTGATCAGTATGAAAATCAGGTAATGCGAGTATGGTCACACTGACAGACTGATCAGTATGAAAATCAATCATGGTCACACTGAGTATGAAAATCAATCAATCTGCATGGCTTAGCTAGCCTCGAGGGCTCATGTTAAACTGGTTAGCAAGACAACGTTAATCTGATCTGAATGTCAAGTCTTTCATGGCAATGGCTGTCTGTCTTGGCTTTCCCGGCTGTGGTCCTAACACACAGCCTCCCACACCATACTCCTCTATGAATGAACATCTTTGTCCGACAGCTACTGCCATGAACAAACTGGATCCAATTACAAGCTGATGAGGGAACTAGCAACAGCTTCAGGTGTAACATCGAAATGGTTTACTACCATCTGACCTGACAGCAAACTACGAAAGCGAAGGTTAGGAGTCTAGCACTACCTGGAGTGAATTGGTTAGAATTACAACTTTGGGTGAATGCTACCACTTCCCTCCCCCTAACCCTCCTACACCCTAACCCACACACCAAACCTCTTTAAGCCTGTTGGGGGGTTACCCAAAAAAACAATCTTTACAGTTCTTTAAGTGAAAATGTCCTGTGATTCCGTCTGAAGCTGACTAGCATTTTGTCAATGTAACAGTCAAGCTGAGAATGTATGTTAAAAAAATCTGTTGTGGCCGTCTGAAGCTGACTAGCATTTTGTCAATGCAACAGTCAAGCTGAGAATGTACGTTAAAAAAATCTGTTGTGATCATCTCATCTGCTCAACTTTCAAGACATCTTGATGGCTGGGGTCTTTTTTTTTTTTTTAGCCACCTTCATCAAAGAAAAGAAAGTGAAAAACCATACATACAAGTATCACCTTGATGTATGTCTTCTCCTCTCTTTGAAGAGTGAAACCCAACAGATAGGGACAAAGACCCAAGAACCGAACTGCAAAGAACAACTTCAGCATATGCCAAAACGTGCTCTTCTGCTGTCCTTCACTCACATGTGTAGGAGTTCTATGCTGCAAAGTCGGCTACCAGAAAAGGCAAACCTAGCAACAACGACCAGCATGAACAAGCTCTCACTTACTCTGGTTGCCACTGGACGCTGCTCCTCTTTCGCTGAGGATCTAAAAAGAAGGTGAATACTCTGGAGATGTTAGAGTTCTTTTCAACCCTGTGACCACAACATACATCAGAAACATGTTTTCCTCTCATTCTAGCTTTTAGCTCTCCACTGTCGTTCGATTTCCAGTGACCAGAAACTATAAAGGATGGATACACGCATACACAGTTATACAGACTGCTGATCATTTCTCAAGATGCGTTTGGCAGCTTGACGGAATATATTCTGTCCCACTCGTTTCGTGCAAAGAAGGGCAGAGAATGAAGTCCTTGCAGCAATTCACAGTGTTCGTAGAGGACCTGGAAAGAGACCGCGTTCGGTCACTGTGACATAAATGATCCTGCCAAGTGCCAAGATACACACTCCATTCTCAGCTGTGTAATGTTTGTGACATCACAACGTCTTACTTCACCTAAACTTGAATGTGATCTTTGTGTGACTGTGGATACCTACGATATCAGTAACAGGGGAGAATACTCTGCTGATCAATCCTATCAAAACGTGTGGCCAGTAACCAGCAGAATCTCCATAGTCCAAAGTAAAACTGCTGCCTTCATGAAAAAAATAATGAATACATGAAAGAAAAAAAAATCAACAATACCCATACCGATGCTGACAAAACCATGACGCAAAATGAAGAAAAGGAGACACAGCACAAACAACTCAACAGGCAGGAGACACAGCACAAACTCAACAGGCACGTACTCAAAGCCTTTGTCAGGTCAATCACTAGCGCTTGGATCCAGTTCTCACAGCTTTTTAAAAAGAATGTCCACAAACACAAGGATCAGAACCTATTCCCCCCTCCCTCACTCACCCCCTCCAAACCAAACCAAAAAAAAATCAAGACACCGGAAATTACTGTCAAAGTCAACAAAAATCGGTGAAAACCATATCACGAGAGGAACCAACACCATAACTCACCAGAAAAGGGGAGAAAAAGTGAATGACACATAAAGACTAGGGAAAGATTACACAACCCAAGTCTGTATTCTAAAATGTATGGGCTGCAGTGAAGAGAACGAGCAACCACACCCATCGATGCACAGCTGTTCCAGCTTCAAACTCCAGTTGAAATCCAGTGAAAGAGCCAAGTCTTTCATCTTCCAAGTCCCAATAATGTTGGGTGGCAGACACATGACGCAATAGTTCAGGGAACAGTATCAGTGCCCTGTGTGTATATCTAAAGACCAATCCATATGTTCATAAATGCTCACTCAAATCTTTATTTATTCATTAAAAAAAAAATTGCGTCAAAGCTGTTCATGGTAGCAATGCCAACAGAAACTGTTTTTCTTTTAAAACCTGTTATTTCTGACAGGATTAGGGCTTCTGGGATATTTTCTTTACATGCTGAATCCAGGTTTTTGAAGACCTTTCTAAGGCGAGATTGAGCCTGATACAAAACCCCCCACCACTCCAAATGAGTGCTCTCACATCAGATTTCACTGGTTAAACTTGCAGTGTTGGACAATGGAGAACAGAATCAACATGAGACGTTGTATAAACTATGAAGACTGTACATTCTGTGTTTCAAATTCTGTGAAGTCAGTTGCACCTTCTACTTCAGAAAACACATCTTTCAGATTCACAAGAGACTCTCAGCATCTTGATTTAGATAACATCTCCCCTCTCCCCCTCTCAAAGTAACAACATAGCCGACAAGGAAAGAAATTGTGTAGTGAAATCAGTTGGGGAAAAAAAGCGTCAATACACACACACAAAAAATAATGCACTCTCTCATAAAATGAACAAAAACGAGTCTTATCATCAAAAACAGTCCCAAACGTAAACTGAAGCAACAATGGGAAAGCTCCTGAGAAAGCACTCTGAACAAAATGCCCTAAAGTTTCCCATTCAACCACAATGAACACATGTAAAATAACGATCCAGAAATGGCAGCTGCGTTTCAGTCAAAAGTATTTTAACAGTTCCTCGAGATTCCACCGAGACTGAAAAATCCTGTCTTCTCGGTCTGAATTATTCAAATGAGGCAAACAGCCTACTGTCTCTTCCAAGGAGATGAACGAAATGAACTTTCAGGTACCAACAAAAAGATCATTTTCAAATATTGTTTCTTGACAGTATTTGAGGTCCTTGAGGGTGGATATCCTTGACCACCCAACTGTCCACTACTACCTGTGTTGCTCAAAGGACCACGGTCATCAGATTTATTGCACAGTTTGTAAACATAGGTTTAAACCTGAACTCAACTTTCTTCAGGGAGAACAATACTGACCATGACAAAACAACACAACCAATCAGGTGGGTAGTTCTGTCAACACTGATCCGGATCAACATTAATTTGAGCAGTGTCACTATAAAGGGACCAATCCACAATCGGGCAATGTCACATGACAGCCGTACAACATGATGCATCTCTAACCAGCAGAAAACCCTCCCTTCAGCCTGCAGAACTGGTGTTGCAAGGGGATCCCACTTACTCGGTTCGCTTGACACAGATGGGCAACAAGCCTCGGTTCGCTTGACACAGATGGGCAACAAGCCTCGGTTCGCTTGACACAGATGGGCAACAAGCCTCGGTTCGCTTGACACAGATGGGCAACAAGCAAATAAAAAGTATAGGATATGACCATGCTCATGCGTTCACTGAACTTTCCTATCACACAACACAGGATCCCTCATGCGTGTCTTTTCACTTGTGGCCTATGTCAGCGTTGACGCAGAAAGACATATCCCTGCCTGTGTCTTCTGCCTTACTGATGTCAGCGTTGATGCAGAAAGACATATCCCTGCCTGTGTCTTCTGCCTTACTGATGTCAGCGTTGATGCAGAAAGACATATCCCTGCCTGTGTCTTCTGCCTCTACATGATGGTCAGCCCTTGACGCATGAAAAGACATATCCCTGCCTGTGTCTTCTGCCTTACTGATGTCAGCGTTGACGCAGAAAGACATATCCCTGCCTGTGTCTTCTGCCTTACTGATGTCAGCGTTGACGCAGAAAGACATATCCCTGCCTGTGTCTTCTGCCTTACTGATGTCAGCGTTGATGCAGAAAGACATATCCCTGCCTGTGTCTTCTGCCTTACTGATGTCAGCGTTGATGCAGAAAGACATATCCCTGCCTGTGTCTTCTGCCTTACTGATGTCAGCGTTGATGCAGAAAGACATATCCCTGCCTGTGTCTTCTGCCTTACTGATGTCAGCGTTGATGCAGAAAGACATATCCCTGCCTGTGTCTTCTGCCTTACTGATGTCAGCGTTGATGCAGAAAGACATATCCCTGCCTGTGTCTTCTGCCTTACTGATGTCAGCGTTGATGCAGAAAGACATATCCCTGCCTGTGTCTTCTGCCTTACTGATGTCAGCGTTGATGCAGAAAGACATATCCCTGCCTGTGTCTTCTGCCTTACTGATGTCAGCGTTGATGCAGAAAGACATATCCCTGCCTGTGTCTTCTGCCTTACTGATGTCAGCGTTGATGCAGAAAGACATATCCCTGCCTGTGTCTTCTGCCTTACTGATGTCAGCGTTGATGCAGAAAGACATATCCCTGCCTGTGTCTTCTGCCTTACTGATGTCAGCGTTGACGCAGAAAGACATATCCCTGCCTGTGTCTTCTGCCTTACTGATGTCAGCATTGATGCAGAAAGACATATCCCTGCCTGTGTCTTCTTCCTTACTGATGTCAGCATTGATGCACAAAGACATATCCATGCCTGTGTCTTCTTCCTTACCGATGTCAGCATTGATGCACAAAGACATATCCCTGCCTGTGTCTTCTGCCTTACCGATGTCAGCATTGATGCACAAAGACATATCCCTGCCTGTGTCTCCTGCCTTACTGATGTTAGTGCTGATGCAGAATCGCTGTAACACAGCCCCCATCTACGTCTTGCTTTTTGTTATTGACGTTGGCACAAACCCAGAATCACAACAGAGGACTCTCATCTGCGTATTCTTTGTTGTTGCTGTCAACTTTGACACAAAAAGCCCTCACTATACTCAGTACAGCTTCTTCGTAACTCCTTCCATTGTCCTGCAGTCTTTACCTCACTGGTCATAGCATGTGTGTAACAAACCGCCTTGACCATGGCTTCAATTTGTGTGTCACTGCCTCGTGCCATCGGAACATGGAGCGTTCAGTTTGCAGCAGAGCACAATACTGAACAGGTGCCACACTATATATTCTTACCACATTGCCTGATTGTCGACTGGTCCTTTAACGACGACTGTTAGGTTTACATCCTATGCTGATTGGGGGGAATGCCTCCCTCTCTGTGATGCCATATTAGTAGTCTTCTTCTCCATCAATTATATAAAAATAGAAAACACATGCATGTATGCTGTATGTACAAAACACGTAACAATATCAACACTGTAACAGTTAGGATGGACACATAACACGAAACTGACCAGTCCTTTTGCATGCAATGGTGTATAATACAATGTTTTCAACATACTCCTCCATGCAAAATCTGAAGCAACATTGGTCTGAAACTTCGAATGAATACAAATACTAAAGCCTTGTGAACTCCCCCGCCCCTCCCTCCCACTCTCACCCTACCCTCCGACAATGAAAAATGACACTCGCACAAGCCACCACACATGCACATACGAACAAAACCAATGACAACGAAGGCCAACAAGTGATTAACTGAGCAATATCACCAACATAACAACCATGGCAACGTATGAAATGACACCGTACTTAACTTTTTCACATACAGTCAGTCTGTATGTGCCGTTAGTGAAAGAGATGACGGACACGTGCTTTCGATCCTCGTTTCCACACAGAGTGAAAAAGCTGAGGGGGTTTAGTACTTCTAATTTGATGCTGAAACCTTGTATGAATATAATCATAACTCCTGCTTGAAGATCTAAAGGTCCGCAAACACTTAAAACTAAATAAAAATACTTGCGTTTAAGAGCGTGAGCATGTCAACAAGCACGTCATGCACTCTCTACAAGGTCAGGACTGACGCTGAGCCACTGGAATCTGAGTGTGACTACTTTCTAAGAGCAGAAAGTGACACTATCTGTGCATGGGAAGTCGTCAGCCTCTAGGTTTGACATCGGCTCCGCGTGCACCAAAGCGTGGGCCTCTACCACAACTGATCGCTGATGAGCCTGTTCTTTCTTCCACATGAATCGAGGCTGGGCCTCTACTTTCTACCCAGGACTCTTCATTCAGCCGTCCGTTTTTCTCTTGAATCATATACACACACATGTCCTTGACACCTCCAAGAGATCAGTGTGTTCTTTGATGTCTCTTCCCTAAAGAATTATCTTAATATTTCACTTGCAAGACAAATGCGGTTCAGTAAATAAATGAATATTTCCTTGCGTCCATAAGAAAAACAAAAAAAAAGTTCATTTGACCAAAGAAAAAAGGATTGTCAACGTATCGCAAGTAGGACAACACTAACAGCAACATCAAAAAGTAGTTCAGTTTATTATATTACATGATCTTTTTATCAACAATAACACTACCAACAAAGAAAAGCACAGGAAAATTTTGTGACTTGAGTCTAAAAGATCATTTGCACTTGCCACATTTAAACATTTTGATCCAAATATGTTAAGTTTGTATCCTTCACACACAAATAAAACATGACTTAACTCTTCCCTCAATACTGATACATGCGTAATCATCTGATTGTTCCAAAAATCTGGTTGCTCCAAAGACAGCTAAATTTTAATACTGATTGCCAGTGCTAAAAGAAATGTTGATGATGACTTCTTTCCTCCCTCGCCTCTTCCTACATTGAATAATCAATAGTTCTTCCTACATTGGAATAATCAATAAGTTCTTCCTACATTGGAATAATCAATAAGTTCTTCCTACACTGGAATAATCAATAAGTTCTTCCTACATTGGAATAATCAATAAGTTCTTCCTACATTGGAATAATCAATAAGTTCTTTCTACATTGGAATAATCAATAAGTTATCATTATACTGATGACAACCGTATACAATTCATTGTTATCAATACACTGATAACAAACTTCAACTCATGATTTGTTTCCAATTATACTAAAAACAAACTTTATTTTGTAAGTGTTTTTTTTTTTTTATCTCTCAATGTCAAAAGTCCCATTAATGAATGAATTTCTATCTCTTTTTCATTCAAAGGAAAATCAGAATCACATGAAAAATAAGTCAATGATCTGCAAGTCGTAAACAATATAAAGGGTACAGAAAAAAGACACCCTCTCCACCCATCCTACCCCCCCCCCCCCCCCATCATGTATTATTTTGGCCCACAAATGTGTCCATTAGTCCTTTGATTTGGAACACTTTCACTTCACAAGTTTGTGTTCATTTCTCCACCAAAACCAAGCAATCTCTAATGTACCTTTACTCTCCCCACTCCATCCCACCCACTCCAAAATCAACAAACAGACGCTTCATTCAACCCATCCCAACCCAATTTTTCCTCCCCCCCCCCCCCCCCTCCCTACCCCCCCACCCCCTTCCTTCAAAACAAAGCAGTATCTTTCAAATACTTTCAAATACTCAAAGCATAGTCTTCAATTTCCAGAATGTGCACTCCTGTTACTTTCATGCTGTGGAGTTTGTTTCAACATGATTACATCTCCATGACAAAACCATGCATTAAAAAAAAACTCTTTCATCTAATACTGAAAAACCTACCGAAAACTCACAATTTCACTTCAAAAATACCACATCAACCTGAACAAAGGAAGCCTGACCAAAGAATACCACAGGACTTCAAACATACTTCAGACTAAAACGGCTGTTGACAATATCAGTGGTACATGCAAAAAACAAAAAAAAAATTGTTTTTACAGTTGTACATGTATGTTAATGTATATACGGCAGATGCACACGGCACTGAAGGACAGTCAAACATTGGCGACCGAGGCAAGCCAGGCCTGCACACTGTCGACGCTGTCGAGTGCGACGTGGAGTCACCATCTGCTGGGTCTGTCGTTACGTTTACTTGACACGTTGCTGTAGTTTCATAGACTGAAACAGAAAAACAGGAACCAGCCCGCTAAAATGAGCAGACGGACCATGAGGAGAAAACCATTGCCAGAGAACAGTCTAGAAGAAGAAAATATGCCTGACAAAGAAAAAGAGTTATGAGGAAGCAAAAAAAAGAAAAAGAAAGAAAGAAAAAGAGAGAGATGAGCTGGAGAAATAGAGCCTTGGTCAAAGAAAAAATCGTCCAGACAGGAAGTCAGTTCTGCCTGAAAAACAGTCAAAGATGGAAAAAGCCCCTAAGTCTCAGAAAAACAGTTCAAAATATTGAAAAGACGAAAAAGAAGAGAGTATCATTGAAGTGCATAAAGGGAGGAAAAAAAAAGTCCAAGTCACAAAAGTCTTAACAAAAGAGAAAACTTTGTCTTTACAGTGTTTAAAAAGCGAGTATATGTAAATGCATTCACACACACACACACACACACACACACACACACACACACACACACACAAATCATGATCGAGCGAAAAATTAAGGGGTGGGGTGGAGCACATGTGTGAACTGTAGTCAGGGTCGAGAGCAGGAGGAAGAGGAATATACCATCATGCAGACTATACAATGGAGGAGCAAGATGAGAGGACTGGAGCGCTTGGGGGAGGAGGAGGTAGTGGAAGTCGCTATGTGCGTATGCAAGTGAAGGGAAAAAGGACGGGAGGGGTTGGGGTATCGCGGGGAGGGAGACATTGATTTTCAGTCATGAAAACTGACACACAGTGTGGTATACGTCTCGCTACTTACCTTGAGGTGACAAAATAACTTTTCTTTTTTTTTCTTAATCTTAAACACAATCAAAAGAGTTTATTTCTATTCAATGGAAGTACTTTGCCCCCCCCCCACTCCATGTCAGGAGTTGGCAGAGAGACTGGGACAAAGAGGAGAAAAGGGGTGGGGTGGGGCTGAGAAACCATTGCCATGCAACCCTAAACCCTCGTGTCAATCTCTCC
>CM065746.1:7523314-7548314 GCA_033310375.1 Conus canariensis
GGTGGTGATAGTCACATGTCTTCCTGCAAATACTGACACAATGAAAACTGAGGAACAAAACAAATTACCCCTATGGCATTTATCTCTTTGTTCTTGATACCCCACCCCACCCCACCCCCTCTACTTAGTATACTCATTTGTATACCGTTATGTTGATGCTTCTATCTGTTATCAATGTTGGGAAGAAAAAAAACACGATTACCTGAATGGCTTCTGCTTCAGCTTCTGCCTCCATCACCACTCTCTGCCTGTAACAACAATTACACCAACACACTGCTTTAGTTCAGGACCTCTACTAAAAAAAAAGAAAAAAGGGTAAAAGTTAACAAAGTTTCTATAAACTTTTAACTCTCTTCAGCTCTTTCCCTTGAATTTCGATCACCGGTGATCGATGGTTTGTGTCCCAGAATTATAATAATAATAATAATAATGTATAATACTTATATAGCGCATTTCTTGTTGAACAACTCAATGCGCTTACATCCACCATTTGCACTTATTCATACAATATTCATGCACACAGCAAAAAGAAAATACACAATGGCAGACGCAACTACATGCATAAACTGTCTCACCGAACTAGTTGTGGAGGAATTTAAGAGAGATCTAGTCATCTACAGAAGAGAATACGCTTTTTTGAAGAGGTAAGTTTTGAGCTGAGATTTAAAAGAAGAAA
Source organism: Conus canariensis (assembly GCA_033310375.1). Taxonomy (NCBI): domain Eukaryota; kingdom Metazoa; phylum Mollusca; class Gastropoda; order Neogastropoda; family Conidae; genus Conus; species Conus canariensis. Next base: position 7,523,991 of record CM065746.1, read on the forward strand.
GAGTAGGCTGATTACGAAGGTCTTCAGGGAGGGAGTTCCAAATAGAAGGTGCTCTAAAACTGAAGGCTCTTTCGCCAACAGATTTCAGAGAACGCTTAGGGATTTTCAAAAGTTTTTGTGAAGAAGAGCGAAGGGTACGAGAGCTTTGGTAGGTGCAGAGAGAAGAAGAGAGATAGTGAGGAAGAGATTCATTGAAGTGGCGGAAAGCAAGAACTGCCAGTTTAAATTGCCACCGATACTGTATGGGAAGCCAGTGCAGTTCGATCAGCATGGGAGTGATGTGCTCACACCTCCTCCTCTTCAAAACAAGTCGTGCAGCGCTATTTTGGACTCTCTGCAGCCGAGCAATCTGTTCTGCGGGAAGCCCAGCATAAACAGAGTTGCAGTAGTCCAATCTTGACATCACCGTGGCACAGACTAGCCTGACAGCTACTTCCCTGGATATAAAGCTTCGGATGGAAGCAATACGTCTCAGCTCTAAAAAGGATGAGTGACAGACTACAGATATTTGATTCTGCATGGTCAGACACTGATCAATGGTAACACCAAGGTATTTGACAGAGTTACTGAAAGGCAATTCAGTACCATCAACAACCATTGACTCTGACTCAACGAGTTTGAGGCAGGAGGAGGTTCCAACGGGCATGACTTCAGTCTTTTCACAATTTAATTTAAGCTTATTACTTGTCATCCATTCCTGCACACTGCTGATACACCGAGACACCCCAGATTGAACAGAAACAAACTCATCAGGTGTGCCACTCTTAGAAAGCTCAGTGTCATCAGCATACTTGTGAAAATCACAATCATGGTCCGAGATAACATCTGACAAGGGCTGTGAGTACAATGTAAACAACACTGGGCCCAATACTGACCCCTGTGGTACTCCATACAAAAGAGGTGACAAAGTAGACCTTACACCACCCACAACCACCGCCTGCGACCTATCTCTGATGTACGATTCGAACCACTGGAGAACTATCCCATCAACACCAAAAGTGACCCTAAGCCTTTCAAGTAAAGTAGTGTGATCTAGTGTATCAAAGGCAGCACTCAGATCAAGCAAGGCTATGAGAGAGACAAGTTTACTGTCGGATTTGCACAGTAAACAGTCCAGTACGCTCAATACAGCAGTCTCAGTGCTATGATTCTTCCTATAAGCAGACTGACAGGCTTCAAGAAGACCATGGTCTGAAAGATGAGTCTGAAGCTGCTTCAGCACAACTCTTTCAAGGATTTTTGAGAGGAATGGGAGGTTGGACACCGGTCTATAGTTCTTTAACTTATTAAGGTCCAGTCCTGGCTTTTTCAAGAGAGGGGTAACCATTGCCTGCTTAAACTGAGGAGGCACTATGCCTGACAAGAGAGATTTGTTTACAATTATGGTATTTAAAACATTTTTGTTATCTGAAGCAATATATTGCCTTAAAAAAAACGAAATAGACACATTCATCACAAAAATATTATTAGTTTAGAAATAATGCGCAGAATGTTATGAAAAAAAAAAGAACTTCCATCATGCAAAATGCAAAAATCTCAAAAACTGTTGAGTCAAGATGCAGATGAACTAATTTTCTAAACTCAATATTTACCAATGATTGTTCATAAGTCACGCAAAAAAACGTACACCTGTGATCAACCTTACATTTACTTCAGAGTTGGGTACTATCCACTTTGATCAGCAAAAGGAAAATTCACTCATCATGATACTATCACTGGTTGGGTTAAATTTCCTAATATATATCCAAACTATGAAGTTCTTGAAGTTACTATTGAATTCACTTGCAGTAACCACCTGTTTTTTCTTTCTTTTTCTTTTCTTTTTCTTTTTTGAAAAAGAAAACATCAAATTCAAAAACTGCCACAAATGTAGTCACTTTTGTACAGACTTTTAAGGCCTTAAATACAGTACATCAGTTTCTCCACACTCTTCCAAACCTTTGCAGAACCTGCAGACCGTGTAGTAAAAAACCTGCCCATCTCCCATTGACTGTTCTTTGTTTTCCCCTTCTTTTCTAGTGGACTACCACCGTGACATGGACTCAGCGTGAAGAAATTCCATACTTCATGCATGTTCCGAACACAGATAATCAAGTCATGCTTCGTAGCCCAGCCGTTTACAAAGGCCATGTCTGGGTTTCAATTCATGTCATGTTGCTTACAGTCCAGCTGATCGTAAAGGGCCACATAAGAACTGCCACCAAGTTGAAGTTAACCCTCAAATGCCTGACAACAAACGTAGGCCCATCTAAAATTAAGGAAAGCTCTAATGGAACACATTAACCATCCAGTCTGATACATTTACTAATTCAAATGTGAAGCACACAATCAGCCAAGCTCCTTACACCTCAACCCTTTCTTGAAAAGTCACATACAGCATAATCTTTTTACCTGTCAACGACAAACATTTTCCTTTGAAAAAAACATGATAGGAACGGCATTTTTCATAATGTCAAAGAAGCTAAACAGATTTCAGTCATGTGAACATAACAATGAAGATGTAATATGATAAATGATTAACTAACCCTGAAGACTGTACATGATAATGAACGACACTAACCATGAAGACTGTACATATGATAATGAGACACTAACCCTGAAGACTGTACATATGATAATGTACGACACTAACCCTGAAGACTGTAAATATGATAATGATGACACTAACCTGAAGACTGTACATATGATAATGACGACACTAACCCTGAAGACTGTACATATGATAATGATGACACTAACCTGAAGACTGTACATATGATAATGACGACACTAACCTGAAGACTGTACATATTAATGATGACACTAACCCTGAAGACTGTACATATGATAATGACGACACTAACCAACAAAATGATGAACAACTGTACATTACATTGATAATGATGACACTAACCCTGAAGACTGTACATATGATAATGATGACACTAACCTGAAGACTGTACATATGATAATGATGACACTAACAGTGAAGACTGTACATATAATGATGACACTAACACTGAAGACTGTACATATGATAATGACGACACTAACCCTGAAGACTGTACATATGATAATGATGACACTAACCCTGAAGACTGTACATATGATAATGACGACACTAACCATGAAGACTGTACATATGATAATGATGACACTAACCCTGAAGACCGTACATATGATAATGACGACACTAACCATGAAGACTGTACATATGATAATGATGACACTAACCCTGAAGACTGTACATATGATAATGACGACACTAACCCTGAAGACTGTACATATGATAATGATGACACTAACCCTGAAGACTGTACATACGATAGTAACGACACTAACCATGAAGACTGTACATATGATAATGACGACACTAACCATGAAGACTGTACATATGATAATGATGACACTAACCCTGAAGACTGTAAATATGATAATGATGACACTAACCGTGAAGACTGTACATATGATAATGACGACACTAACCCTGAAGACTGTACATATGATAATGATGACACTAACCCTGAAGACTGTACATATGATAATGACGACACTAACCATGAAGACTGTACATATAATGATGACACTAACCCTGAAGACTGTACATATGATAATGATGACACTAACCATGAAGACTGTACATATGATAATGATGACACTAACCCTGAAGACTGTACATATGATAATGATGACACTAACAGTGAAGACTGTACATATGATAATGATGACACTAACAGTGAAGACTGTACATATAATGATGACACTAACCCTGAAGACTGTACATATGACAATGACGACACTAACCCTGAAGACTGTACATATGATAATGACGACACTAACCCTGAAGACTGTACATATGATAATGATGACACTAACCCTGAAGACTGTACATATGATAATGACGACACTAACCATGAAGACTGTACATATGATAATGATGACACTAACCCTGAAGACCGTACATATGATAATGACGACACTAACCATGAAGACTGTACATATGATAATGATGACACTAACAGTGAAGACTGTACATATGATAATGATGACACTAACCCTGAAGACTGTACATATGATAATGACGACACTAACTGTGAAGACTGTACATATGATAATGACGACACTAACCATGAAGACTGTACATATGATAATGACAACACTAACCCTGAAGACTGTACATATGATAATGACGACACTAACCATGAAGACTGTACATATGATAATGATGACACTAACCGTGAAGACTGTACATATGATAATGACGACACTAACCATGAAGACTGTACATATGATAATGATGACACTAACCCTGAAGACCGTACATATGATAATGATGACACTAACCATGAAGACTGTACATATGATAATGACGACACTAACCCTGAAGACTGTACATATGATAATGACGACACTAACCATGAAGACTGTACAAATGCCTCTTCATGTGCTTTAAACTTCAGTCACAGTGCATGAGACGACCAAAGAGTAGGAAGTCAGTCACAAGATTACGAACGGGGTTACGATTTTCCATTACCAAGTAACTTACCACAATCATCAGTTATGAACATCAATATCACAGAAACAAACCTATACACAGCGAACAACGTCTGCTACTAAATTTTCATACAAAATGTTTGTGTCATTTTGACCTGCAGTATCTGATAAATTTTCTTTCTTTTCTTTTTAATTTACAACCCATACTTCCTAAATTTGATTCAGAATTGTTCAGCATGCTATAAATCAATTTTGCAATAGCTGAAATGTCACGTTATGAACAACCTTACTATTGAAAGATTTAAAAGGAAGAATCTTTGGTGGGAGCCACATCTACTACGGCAGAACCTCTTAACTGCAATCTCGAAAACGTCAAGAAAAATAGGTCTTCGGTGTTTGTATGGAATCTTTATAAGGAAGTACTTGGACCAGCACACATGTATGCAAAGAAGTCAGCGCATGCGCTCTGACAGTGCACGCTTTAATTCACATTCTGCTTCTGCCACTTGCCCAATTATATGTTCCATGCTGTAAAATAATTAAGCCCAATTCTGCATGCTGTAAAATAATTAGCCCCAATCTACATGCTGTAAAATCATTAAGCACCAATTCTACATGTTGTAAAATCATTAAGCCCCAATTCTGCATGCTGTAAAATCATTAAGCCCCAATTCTGCATGCTGTAAAATCATTAAGCCCCAATTCTACATGCTGTAAAATCATTAAGCCCCAATTCTGTATGCTGTACAATAATTAAGCCCCAATTCTACATGTTGTAAAATCATTAAGCCCCAATTCTATGCTGTAAAATCATTAAGCCCCAATTCTACATGCTGTAAAATCATTAAGCCCCAATTCTACATGCTGTAAATCATTAAGCCACCCCTATTGAATTTTGTCCTTCTGATTATTTCCCCTAATGGATCTTACTTGATAGTTCTCATTAATGGACTTCTCGATTAGTTCTCCACTAAATGATCTTATTGATTAGTCCACTTAAATGGATCTTACTTTGATAGACTCCACTTAATTGGATCTTTCTTTGATTAGTCCACTAATGATCTCTTTGATTAGTTCTCCACTTAAATGGATCTTTACTTTGATTAGTTCTCCACTTAAATGGATCTTTACTTTGATTAGTTCTCCACTTAAATGGATCTTTTCTTTTTCTGACATCAATGAGCCCACTTCCTCACTGACATTCACATCTTCCTCTTTGATTTCTGTTCTTTTCATCGACCTTCTTCACACAGTCTTGCACTATCTATTTCTGTTCTTTTTACCGACCTTCTTCACACAGTCTGCTTTCTTGCACTATCTCCCCACATCTCTACTCATTGAAAACCTCACTGCCACCGCCTGCTTTTCACCTTGGACTATAACTTTCGACATATATTCCAATGCAAACAAATTGCTCCCAGTGGAATCTGGCACTGGGACTGCGAACTGAAAAGGCAAGATGTGCCCAAGTATGAGCAAGATGGAACGAGCAGCATAGGAACGATGCCATTACTGGGCCAATGGTGATGAGTCCACAAAACAGGTAGCACTTCTATCTGCAGCATACTACATCTTACCCTTCTAAAATTCTTTACAAAAAAAATTTTCTTTTTAAAACCTTTACATATGCTATAATGGAAACATACTTGTTGGCTTCGGCCAGCTTCTCCAGACGGAACTTCTCGGCTTCGGCAGGCTTGCGCACCTGGGCATCCAGTTCTCTCTCCCGGCGAACGATTTCCTGCTCCTGCACCTGGATCTGCTGGGCGCGCTCAATTACCGTCACCTGCATCGACTCCTCACGTATGCGCTGCTTGGTCTTGGCGGCCTGCAGTTCACACGGTTTTGTGACTTTTCTTTTGATTGGTTTACTTTAATGAAGACAGTTGTTCTGCTGTGGCTTACAGAGATTCAACATGGAAAAATAGACATATGAATCCCTCATTCCTGTGTGTGTGTGTGTGTGTGTGTGTGTGAGTGTGTATGTGTGTGTGTGTGTGTGTGTGTGTGTGTGTGTGTGGTGTGTGTGTGTGTGTGTGTTGTGTGTATGTGTGAGTGTGTGTGTGTGTGTGTGTGTGTGTGTGTGTGTGTGTGTGTGTGTGTGTGTGTGTGCGTGTGTGTGTGTTTTCCACAGAACACATACATATGATCAGAAGTAAATACAACTTGTTGACCTGTGGCTCCCGATTCACGTACTGATTAGTGTATTTCATTTTTTTCTCACCAAAAATACATCTGATTTTTTTTAATGCATAATTTTCATCCTTTTTTTTTCACAAGCCAGTTGTGTATACATTTACTCTCTATCATCATCAACGCATGTGTGAATAACTACTTTTTAATGTAAAAGAGACAATAGTAATTGGAAAGTAGTTTGTGCTTCTTTCCGTTGCCCCAAGACTTCACATGTCATGATGCCCCCATAAGCAGACAACACATCATCGTTACGTAGCCTGTGTTTCACAATGCCACAGAACTGTATGGCCTATGTACTTGATTATACTATTGAAGTACTGTCAGACTGCTCACACTCAGTGAGACTGCTTTTCCTAAAACGAAAGAAAAAAAGTATTCCACGCTTTATCAAAAATGTGACTCGCTTTTGACCAAAACGTGGACTCTCCACCACAAACTGAAGAAAAAAAAAATTAAGCATAGAAAAAAAAAGCAAGCATGAAACACAGCACTTTAGAACTGCATTATGCGCAAAGCTTTCCCAGTCTCTCTGTTTCTACTTCCACTACTAGAGCCAGGCTATGACCTGGGTATCGTATGAGGTGCCGTTTTTGCTCTGACATCAATTTAAAGTTTATGCCAAGAAGAAAGATAAGGAATCCTTTCCACAGTGGGTCCCAAACCTTTCAAAGATCTGCCCTACCATGAGGAACCTAGTGACCAACACACATTCCATTCAGTCTCCCTACCATGAGGAACCTAGTGACCAACACACATTCCATTCAGTCTCCCTACCATGAGGAACCTAGTGACCAACACACATTCCATTCAGTCGCCCTACCATGAGGAACCTAGTGACCAACACACATTCCATTCAGTCGCCCTACCATGAGGAACCTAGTGACCAACACACATTCCATTCAGTCTCCCTACCATGAGGAACCTAGTGACCAACACACATTCCATTCAGTCGCCCTACCATGAGGAACCTAGTGACCAACACACATTCCATTCAGTCGCCCTACCATGAGGAAACTAAAGACCAACACACATTCCATTCAGTCGCCCTACCATGAGGAAACTAATGACCAACACACATTCCATTCAGTCGCCCTACCATGAGGAAACTAATGACCAACACACATTCCATTCAGCTGCCCCACCATGATTGTCACTTCTCCAGAACACATTCTTTCACAGCCCACAGCTATGTGCCTGTATGATTTCACAACTTTGCATTATAAACAAATCTGATCAATCACGTTCAGTTCACATTTTCTTGCAGTATCCTTTACACAACTATCAGTTCCGTGGTTTACTCAAACCTGTTTGTGCTGGGACTGCTACTGGTTGTACTTTTCAACAACATGAGTGCATTTTCTACAGAGACTGTGTACAACATTCCAAATTTTTGTAAAAGCAGGTAGGGGTGGGAGTGGTGGGTGCACTCGTTTAGTTTCCAACTGCCATCATTACAAAGGTTTCTTCTTCCGGGTAGGAACCACCTGATCTTGCACTGACTGGGGTAAAAAACAGGTTCTTTCCAACACAAATAACTTTCAAATCTATTAATCAACATACTTTGGCACAAATTCATGCTCTCTTGCTGTTTTTTTTTTTTAACTGATGTTTCAGTGCACACTGTCAACGAAGCAGACAAAGCCTGAGGATCGTGCATGTGTAAGTTAGCAAGAGTTGTCACCCTTTGGTCAAAGGCCAACCCCCCCCCCCCCCCCAAACCCTTCATCTTTTAACCCCTCTCCCTCACCATTTTCCCCTCCCCTTGGTTATACACCGCATGTACAATTACCACTCAAGGACTTAGTCTCTAGAATTTTTCTCAATCCCCTTTTTCTTTTTCCCCATCCAAAGTGTGTACAAAATAAAGCGGAATCCTGAGGATAAACACGTCTACTTACCACCCACAACTGATCATTTAACAGCCAGGAAATACCACTCCAATGTTTATCAATGATGTGCAACCTCTAGTTTTCAAACCAGAAAGACTTGCCTTAGAATCCAAGAACCTACAAGACTTTTGGCACTCCCCTACCTGGACAAGCACCATCCTGGAGCGTCGAAACCCTGAAAAGCTGTACAGGCACACAGTAACACTACGATTCTCATGCTTGCAAACCCACGGTTGTCCTGCCCTTCTGTCAGCCACTCTGCTCCCCTGTGCTGCTGGCTTCTCTTCACATTACCTGCAGGTCATAGGCCAGGTCAGCCTGGGCTTTGGTGGTCTGCACCTCCATGTCGTACTCCGCTTTCTTCAGTTCAAAGTCACGCTGCGATTTGGAGATCTCTATGTCGTTAAGGAAGCGTGCCTGCATGCGTTTTTCTTCAGCAAGAGCTTCCTGTGAGAAGACGGTCATGTGCACAGTTCAGTAACAGGGTCTGCGTGGGCTGATAAGTTCAAATTCCATTACTTTTCCCATACCTTTTTTGGAAATTTACATGATGTAAATGAGCTAGTTTCACATGTAAAATGTACTCCTACTGTCATCAAAACAGCTATTAAATGTGATACCTGTAAGAGGCTAAATGTTCACATGACTTTTTTTCTCTCCCAATATTGACACACATAAGCTCACACCAAGCACCTGTGTTTCTTGAATATCTTATTCTTAATACCATACATCCCATGACTTAAATCATAATTCCATGACTTTCCAGACCGGGAACTTTTCTTTTGTAATTCTGTGACTTTCCAGGACATGTCTGGATCCTGCCTGAGGCCTTCTGCATACATGTGCGTATGTGTCTATCCGTTTATTTATTCATTTGTCTACTTCATTCATTCATTTATTTTATTTATTTATTTTTTCATTTTGGCACATTTACAACAACTTTATTTACCCAGTAAGCATTCCCAAAGACAACCTTTCAGTAATTCCTTCATGACACCCTAATTCTAGATATGTACCTTTTTTTCTACAGCTCTGACAATCACAGATGCCATATTTGGGGGTAGAACCTTAAGAAACTTCCATTCACATGGCGCTGTTTGTTTTATTTTCTGTCTTATCTTCCCTGTAACCTCAGCGACATTCCCCCCACGAGACTCATTCTCACTGCTCATTCTGACTGCCCATCCAAAGCCACACCCTAGCTAGTCATGCTGCAACCCCAGCACTGGCCATCCACAGAGAGCAGTCAATGTCCAGTCGTCATGAGACAAGCCACCTGAGGCACTGCATGACTGTCGAGTCATTTCGGTGGTGTTCAGTGGTGCCTGTTCTGATCCAACATTTGCAGGGCACCACCTGCAAAGCCTCGTACTGACAAGAATTACTGTTTAGTCATGGAGTGAGCATCAGCCTACAGAGGGTGCGCCACCAAGTCTGTCCGGTGTCAGTTCCCATCAAACTGCCAGAACCAATAACCCTTTTACTACTTTTGAATGCATATCATGTATAAGCTAACAACAGCTTCTTTGGCCTTTCTACTGTCATCAATTTATATGGTATGGTATGGTGTGTGTGTGTGTGTGTGTGTGTGTGTGTGTGTGTGTGTGTGAGTGTGTGCGAGTGTATGTGCGAGTGTATGTATATGTGTGTGTGTGTGTGTGTGTGTGTGTGTGTGTGTGTGTGTGTGTGTGTGTGTGAGAGTGTGTGTGTGTGTGTGTGTGTGTGTGTGTGTGTGTGTGTGTGTGTGTGTGTGTGTGTGTGTGAGAATGAAAAAACCTGAACAGTTATGTAAAGTTCATATCATAACTAAAAGTGTTAATGTCTTCTATCTTTCTCTAGAAGATGAAATTGAGAAATATAAATTATACGTCTACACTAAATAACTCAATACTTGCTGATCATTTTGGAATGATTCATCACCTAACCTGGAGTACCCTATTGAACATGGGAGGACATAATGGGAAGGAAGGAGGAAAGGCGTTTATCCAATGAACTTTACAAATGGAAAGTCTGTGGTGCAAAAACCAGGGCATAAATCTAGAAATACTGCATAACTTATTCATATTACCTGAACTTAAACCATTCACACCTTGATCAAAACGACATACTGAACAATAAACCTCTAAAATCACGTCTTACCTTGATTCCAGCATCTCGTCTTGCCTCTGCCTCACCAATGCGAGCATCGCGCTTCACTTGCGCTGTGCGTCCCATGCCCAACGATTTGAGGTAGCCCTAGCAGCCAGGACAGATGACAAAAAGTATGGCTTCCAGATTTTGTCAAAAGCATGCAACAAACAAACATGCATTCTACAGAGCGTAGTTTGACATTTCCAGTCGCACAACATACAAAACAGATTAGGGAATCTTTTTACAAATTGCATTCCGACACTGCTAACAATAAATATATAAAATGGAACACAGAGACCCTTTCAATGGTGTCCCATATCTTAAACGGTTTGATGCTGTGACCTTGACCTTCTACCTCTAACCCAGAGTTTCCCAAGGGTGAACGTTCCAGCCACAATTTAACACTGGGAAATTTACGGTTTTCCTCACAATTCCAGTTGACATGATTTTCTGTATTCTACGTTCAGGTTAAAAAAAAAAAAATAAAATAAAAAGATATTTTCTCGACTGACCTCATCATCGCGGATGTCTTTGAGGGTGTAACTGACGACGTAAATGCCCATGTTGACCAGGTCCGAGGAGGCCACTTCAAACACTGCTTTGGAGAACTTCTTTCGGTCTTTGTAGATCTCCTGCAAATCATCAACATACCTCCATCAAAACAACTTGTAAATTGCAACATGAAGGTTTCAACTACTGGCAAGCTACATGCAAGCATACAGTTATGCATTATGTGCAAGTGCCATTTGCATGCATGTATTTGAGCATATCATCAGAATGCATCTGTTGGTCTGTCTGCATCACTACATATACCCGAACATAATACATACATTTTTCGGACATGAAAAGACACACTCTTTAAAGCAGGCAGCAAACTGGAACACACAACATCCCTCCCCCTCCACCTTTCATACCCCCATCCCCAACCCCATGACCCTCTTCTACCTCCCACTTCCTAAAACTCTACCTCCACCAAAACCCTCCCCCACCTGTTGTTACCGACTCGATTTTATTGTCATATCCCAGCCCACCAAAAAGGCCCTAAATTCAAACAAGGAAAAAAGGCCACACCCTGAACAGGCCTGATCGGGAAAAAATATTGGGTCCGGAAGGAGACACAAACAACAGAAGCCATTAATGACATGGTAGCTATTGCACCCATTCCTATGGCAGATAAAACCATCCAAAATGAGAAAACGTCAGCTATATCACTTGATTTCTTAACTCCCGTATTTTAGAAAATCCTAAAAACACACACACAAAAAAGTAATGGAAAACAATTAAACTGGACAATTCATACAATTTTCTCTCCAAATTGCCAGTTTACAACAACAAAAAGCTGTGGTGTCTCTTCACCTGTTTCTGGCTCAATCTCTACTCCTGCTCCCCAACAGTGCTGTCCCGTGGGGCTGGCTTCCTACTTATTACAGTGCATACAGTCGAAGGTTGTGTTTTGTCCATCCGAAGGACGTGTCCTATCCTGCCACGCTCCACACATGCACGTCTGTCTACACACCGACACTGTCAACACACAACGATGCTTCATCTCCGCATATGCGCCTGTCCACACACACGACACTGTCAACACACGACAATGACATCATCTCCGCATATGCGCCGGTCCACACACACGACACTGTCAACACATGACGATGACTTCATCTCCGCATATGCGCCTGTCCACACACAGGCACTGCCAACACACGACAATGACTCTATGTCCACACATGCGTCTGTCCACACATGGACTCTGTTGGCGCACGACAATGACTTCACCTCCACATATGCATCTGTCCACACACGGACACTGTCAGCACACAACGATGATCTCACCTCCACAGTCATGTTGCCCATGATGGCCCTCTGGTGGCCTTCCAGCGTCTCCTGGGCCACGGCCTGCACCTCCCGCTCCGACTTGCCCAGGAACAGCTCGCAGGCCGCCTGCAGCATGTCCTCATTGCTGCCCTGGATCTTCACCTGGCCAGAACAGGGTCAAGGTCAGAGGAGGTCTGCTGTGGTGAGTTTTGCTTCGCTGGGCATACTATCATTTTGCAGTGATGCAAATCGTCAACTGATAGTTTTCTAATACATGTCAGAAGTTGTGCATAGTTACCATTACCATCCTTGATTTTTAGTCATATGATAAAAATTCATACTCACGAGAAATCATACTCATTCAAATTCACGAGAAAATCATTCAGATGTAATTTAACAACTAGTTTTCAAGTTTCTGAGGGCCTTTTTGTTCTTGCTTTTTTTTTAGTTCTTTTTTGTTTTGCACCACAAACAAGTGATCTAGTATAACAGCATAGCATCTTTTGTCTACATCACCCATGAAAAACATCACATAATGAATGTATGCAGTAGGAAATGCCACATTTCAGGATAGATTAATGGACAGCATTCTCTCTTCTTCTTTCACTCTCTCTCTCTCTCTTTCAATCATTCATTCCATCTGTCTCTTCTGTGTTCAAAACAAAGAATGTCTTCTCTCTCTCTCTCTCTCTCTGTCCAAACAACACACACACACACACACACACACACACACACACACACACACACACACACACACCAAACCTGCTTCTATGAACTATTACAAATGAACATAATGAAACCTTTCACAAGTAAACTGAATGATTAATGTGCCAAGAACTTCTAAAAAGCATCCTTTACAAAATAAACAAAGGAAATCACACACACACACACACACACACACACACACACACACACACACACACACACACACACACACCTTACATCTGGGCCAAGGACAACTGTTTCTAAAACTTTACAACAAAAACCGTAATCTAATCCATTGGTAATGTCAATCATACAGTTACAATTAACTTTAGGTCTATCTGGCCAGACAAAACTCAAAGCTGTCTTAAAACCCAAAACAGATTCTTTACAATTATCACTTACAAAGTGTCCATAAACTATTTCAAATCTTAAGTACATAAAAGTACAACAAAACCTACATTTAAAAAATCTACAAACAATTCTCTCTCACTCTCTTTTTTATCATTACATAAACATTCTTTTGTATTCACTATGTACACAAAAGGAATACACAAACTGCACAAATAAAATTATGCTACTGTCTGATTATGCACACAGACATCACAGGAGAAAGCATACAAAGCCTTAGGATAATCAAGCACCCAGTGCTGCCATAACTGCTGACACACTCCCAAGCTAGTTAATTACATCAAGTGCCACAGTAAGCGGAAAATTACCCCTTACTCATGTATAAATGCAGACTTGATAATGGTTCATATTCAGAGCCTGAACATATCAAGTGACTGAATTTGTACATTATCACTTTGTTGCTCAATATGTAAGTGATACAGCCACTGTCACTATGATTATGGTGACGATTACTGGGCTGTCTGTTGTATAGGTATAAAGTACTTCACAATCACAGAGGGGAGGGGGAGAAAAAAAAAAGTCATTGCTTTCCATGTCCAGAAGTGTCTATGAATGAGGTGAAGAGAAGAGTATGGGCATATATAAATGTGAATGTGTACCTCCACTTGTAAGAGGTATGCACTTAGATGTTATGTGTATGGATAGAATACATCATGTGCTTACAATATGGCTGGTGTGTGGGTGAGATGTCACACATGAACACAACCACACTGAACTTGCCTGGATGTTATTCAGTGAATCATAATAATGAAAAGCAAGGGAAAATATCATAGACAGCTCTCTAACCCCCTCCCCCCTCAAAAGAAAAAAAAGTAGCACAACAGAGAAACAAAAATGGATTACTTACTAAATAAACTGGATTCAAATAAACATTGACAAAAACAAAAATACTGATACTTCATCAAGTTTACTTCAGACGGTTAAAGTAAAATGTGCTGAACTTTCAAACACCAAGTATCATAATGCAATGTGAAATGAAATTTCAAATACCAATGTAATCAAGATCACTTGATATAAACAGAAATTCATAAATTATCAGTTTCAACGTTCACAGTTATTTCTCAGTTTCCACGTTCACAGTTGTATGATCCCAGTTATAATACTGTAAATCTTATACCAAAACAGTAATGTACATTTCTGTGGTACCAGAAACTTCCCAGAAACTTCAACTTTTCATCTGAAGTGTGATCATGCCTGTGTTTTTGTGTAACAGTGTGTTTCACTATCATACTTTGGAAATCCACATTCCTGCCACATTTCCTACCCTTCTTCTTTTTCTCTAGCTTCCTCCACCTCTCCCTGCTCTGTGCCCAAAGCACCTCGACACCTAAACAACCATGTCTCCTTCTTCTCTCCCTGCTCCCACAGGCCCTTTCCACATCTTTTTTAAACTCCCCCATCTCACCCTCACCCCCCCCCCCCCCTCACCCCAACTCCGATCCCACTCCACCCACCTCTCCCAAACCCCCACCCTTCCTCATCTCTCTCTGACAAACTAAGTGGTTGTTATTCAAACAACAGCCTTCCTGTTACTTTTTTTTTTTCCAAAACGAACAAAGGCGTCTTGTATAAAGACAGACAGACGGAGAGGGATAGTTAATCTATCAATCTCCCCCCAACCTCCTCCCCTTTCCTCCACAAGGTTTCCTTATCAAAGGGTTTACGCTGTACAAAGAATAGGCAGTCTTCTTCACTGCTTAAATTTGAGGCTTTATAAATTCTACAGTGAAACTTTCTCATACAGATCAACCATCCATTAAAAGCTCCAGCCCATTTCACACCCAGTTTCTGAAGGTTGCTCTAGACAGGTGCTACTGTTCTGCCACTGGTCAACTATTTCCAACTGACACAGCGCTTCTGCTGTTCTATTTGTATATTCTGATGGGTTCGACGAAAGTCAACTCAGGCCAGACTACACAAACAGTTCTGTTTTAAAGAGACTCTGGTCGTCCCCACATGGTGCTAGTGAAGGATTTCACATTTACATTCCAACATCCTCTTTTCCATTTCCCTTTTGTTTCTCCTGCTTCTTCCTCTTACTCTTTGCCACCCCCGTTCATGTGAATCTAAACTTAAAAAAAAAAAAAAAAAAGCAAATCTCTGCCAAGCCAATGTTTAAATGATGAATGAATTGTTACCTAGCCCCTTGCACCTTGTTTTCGCCCCCTACTACTTATATTTTGTTCAGTGCATACACATAAAATGTTCTTCCCTCAATAAATCTTTGCCACACCTGCAATGAATTGTTAGCCTGCACCTGTTTCGCCCACTACTTATTTTTGTTCAGTGCATACACATAAAATGTTTCTTCCCTCAATAAATCATTTGCCACACCTGCAATGAATTGTTAGCCTGCACCTGTTTCGCCCACTACTTATTTGTTCAGTGCATACACAATAAAATGTTCTTCCCTCATAAATCTTTGCCACACCTGCAAAGTCTCTGAGTTAATGAGAGGAATTGTTTGCTTGCTTGCCCACACCCGTTTTCCATCAACTATTCATTTGTAAAACAAAACATATGTAAAACAGTGTCTGGAAATATTATCTCAAATTAATTAAAACCTTGCACCATAATAGCTAAATTAGTCATACAGCCTGTTTGATATTGATGAAAATACATTTCAAAATACAACTAAGTGTGTACTGAAGTTTTGCTGTTCACAGTATAATAATCATAGCAATCAATTGATCAAAAAAAGCAGAAAAAAAGTAACTACACTAATCCAGCATTTTACAACAGCAATCAATTGATGAAAGCAGAAGAAAAAAGTAACTACACTAATTCAGACTATTCTTAAAACATGTATAATTATCATTAGTACCTGCTGTTTCATTATCGAAGAAGGAACGGGTGAAATGAATCATTTGTGCAGGAGACGGGGAGGGAGATGATGACAAAGTGTGAATGGTTTGCAATGAACGTACAATTGTGTTCATCAGAAAACCATAATGAAACCGACTCACCTCGGAATGTATCAAATGATTTCATCTTTGAAATTACTGCTGACAAATGATTTCATCTTTCAAATTACCGCCATCGAATGACTTTGTGGCATCCTGTTTAAGGTGACAGTAACCAAATTACCTGATCTTGACAATAAACAAAACTTCGAAATCTGCATGAGAGGTTATTTGTTTGAAGAGACTTCAGTTCAGCAAATGTTCATGGGACAGATGTTGGCGGTAGGCATTCCCCAAAATGCCAAAACGTGGAGTGAAACAGCCCGCCTGTAATGCGGGTCAGTCAATAATCCAATCATTATCTTAGCCTGTGCTTCAGATAAAATATTTGACTCTCCAGATCTACTTGCGTGGCCCATAAACTGGAAAAAAAGTAACTCTTTTTGCAATGGAACGACATGTGTTATCTTCTGATTTTTTTCCCCCAGTTCTAACTGCCTCACCAGTCAACTTACCAGTTCAATCAAAGAGAAAAAAAATGCCAAAACACAGGTGTGACACAGTGCACCTGCACTCCAGACGTGTTATGAACATTTTTTGCACCTATCATCCTTTCATCAATTCAGGTCTACTTGACTTGGGTTTGACATGATGTTCATCTACCAAATGATGCATGTAAAAACTGCGTAATGATTTTGACCCATCAACTGTAAAAGATAACTCTATTTGCGATGGAAAGACAGGTGTTATCTTCCCATGATTTTTGTTTTCTCTGGAAGAAGTCTATTACAATCAATGAACGATTGAACTGTTTTATCGTTAAAACTGCTGTTTCATCTCTAAAACAGACCTGTTGACCCTAAAGCTGCTATTGGTGTATTTCTCCACTAAATGAGCATATTTACCTAAAATTGTGTGCACACTTCTTCCACATTTTCGTAAAAGCTGGGGGTCCCTGCTATTATTCCATCATCCAGATGACAGTTCGCGCACGATTTTACGCAAGTCATCACCCTTTGGTTGTAGTGCTCAACACAATGGTTACACACCACAAGTGCAACTAACGCCCAAGAACTTTGTCTCCAGATTTTTTTCTCCCCGACGAATTTTTTCCAGTTCGTCGTATTCATCATGTTTTTGCCAAACGTGTACAAAATATGGCAAAATCGTATGGGTCAACAGGTCTGCTGAATTGACTGCCAATACCAATCAAACTCCAATACCACACAAACCCCAATACCATACAAACCAATGTTTTTTTTTCAGGTTTTAGTTCTAGTTTGCCGGCTGGTCTTGTCGACTGACATACAAGTTTTAGGACTCATGCCTGAAACCTTCTGAAAGCATTTCTCCATCCTTTCCGACACTTTAGACGGCACGTATTTCATTGTGCTGTCCCCCCTCTTTAAAATCTCAGAAGTCTTTACCTAGTTCTCTGCTACACCGTACATATTTCTACATATCTACTTGTCTGCTCCTCTCTCTCTCTCACCTCTTACAAATCTCTGTACATGTTTGCCTTCTCACCTGTGCAATACCTGTGACAGAAATGGATACGCCTAACTGTGTGTAGACGTTGTTACTTTCTATGGTCAGCGTGAGGGTATTTAAGCTTAACCTGGAAACAAAGGAGCACCACAAAACAAACCCGTCACAGTGAGAATGAAAACAACTGAGGGGTGAGGGGACGGTGGTGACAGAACAAAGGACGGGGAGCGGAGGGTTAGGAGGGAAACAAAGTGCTGATGTCACCGCTGAAACTCTGCGCGATTATGGGATGCCTTGTGTTGACAAAGCTCTTTGTTTGATGCCAACATAAAACAAAGGAATTTCTTTTCATTCTAGTCACTATTCATAAACGGAAGTCTCATCAGAATTGAAGCATACAATAATAATCTCTAGGGTTTCAATAATGACATTCATTTTTGAGGAGTGGGGGGTGCGAATGTGATGTTGGGGGAGGGGGGGGGGGGGGGGGGGCAACCACAACATGAATATGTACTAAATTTACATTGCACCATGTGTAATGACTTTCTTGTTCACATCTGAAGTCTTTGTGGGAATTCTGAGTTGCTCTTCTGAGGAACAGTGCGTCACTGTAAAATTGCATCAATCTCACATTGTTCATTATTCAAATTTATTTACACGGTTTTTCTTTCTCTCTTTCTTTGGATTTTTTCTACACAGTTCTGCCGGGGAGAACTCATCTGCTGCCACAGTTTCCTTTACATGCCCTATGAGTCTGCAGCACTCAGGATCCCACTTTCTGGTCACATCAACAGGACCAAGTCTCTAACTAGTCAGAGAGTGGAGAGAGAAAAACACTGCTTCAGTCTACCAAAGTGACTCACTGGCAGTGCCACTTCTCCACTAGTGGACTGTGTCTCATGAACAACTTGATACTGACTGACTCCCGTCAGCTGCCTGGACAGTGACGGCATGCACCTGGATGTAGCTGTTTGCTGGGAGCTGGAAAGAGCACAGGACTGTGGGAGTAATGCCACTGGAATATACTCGGAGGATACGAGGGCAACACATACACACACGTACGCATGCACGCACACGCACACACACACACACAAAGACAGCACTGCCCCCAAGTGAGACCCAAACCAAAGACGCTGTTCATTTCCCTTCCTATACAAGTGCGTAATCCACGAGGCCACAGGCACACACACTGACACTGTGAAGTAGGGTTTGCTTACTGGGCTGTGCCAGTGTCACAGTCCTTCACCAAGTCAAAACCCATATACGGGCAAAGTCTAAAGGTCTTCTCACACAGACAAATCCTCCCTCTCCAATGCCAAGTTTTGTTCTTACCCTCCCCATTTCCCTCACCTCACCACTTAGCGGTCCACCGGGAAAGCTCCATGGAGAAGACTGGTCATGTGACCCAAATCATAATTCATTACTCTCTTCAGGGCTCACTCCATGCACTCCCCCCCCCCCCCCCCCCCCCCCCCCCCACAAGGAACGGCAAGGCATTCAAACTAATATCAGTGAAGAGTATGGAATTGCAAGAATTATATTTGATGCAGAATCTGAAAGCCAGGATGAATTCTCTTTCCTGCTAAGAACAACAACAGCAGAAAAAATGCCCCCAGAGAAAATGATGGGCTGTGGAGCATGTGACCTTGACCTTTGCTTCATCGGTTGATCAATTTCACTTTAAAAGTGTCTTGTCCGAAAAGCTGAGCATGATCAGCTCTTAAAACTGAGCAAGTATTTGCTTTTGCGCTCCCTCACTGAGATTGGTCACAGTTGTCACATGCAGCACTGGAGAGAGACAGACTGAGTGTTACAGAGGCCGAAGAGTGACACAAAACGTCAAGATGCAGACACCACATTTTTGTGTGACTATTTTCACAGCTTGCTATGATTGCTGGGTTCTCTTCTTCATTTTCTTGCTTCTGTGAGCAACAAATTAATCTATGCACATGAAAAGCTACAGCTTTCTCACCCTCGATTTTCTTACCACAACTAGTCAATTACGCAAATTGGAAACAATAACTTTGCTACATACTTATCTGTCAACTTCGCCAGTGAAAAGCAATAGGTTCCACACATTAACTCTTGCAGTCCTGTGCCTGACCATTGTGCAGGCACTGCTGAACAGCCTTACACACCTGTGCCCGAGCGAGGCTCAGACAACAGACCTAATGTGCTTGACATGGTATTATGCCAAAACTGGGCAAGTTGCAACTTTCCAATTTGGCACAGCTAAAATAAATGCTTTATTTATAACATATTTCACAACTTGTGAAGTCTTTGGCCCCAAACTGAGTACACCGTTTACTCGCAAATACTGGGTTACGTAAAAGGTAACATAACGTTTGAATATGCCAAAGCATTGTTGATCCAAAGACACACACTGTGATCTGGAATTTTCATGCTGCTAAACACCTGATTTTATTACAACAGTATGAAATTTAATACATCTTGTTAGAACAGTTTTCCAGATATTTCAAGCTGAAATGAAATATTCCAGTCTGTTCAAGTAGTAGTAAAACAATGTTTTATTTTATCAAAGCACCAAAAGTCTGAAAGCACTTTGTGTTACATGAAACTGTAATATCTCGCTATACGATCACTAGGCAGCAACCATGTGAGGTTTGTAAGTGTTCATGTTTTTTTCCCTCTTGGCAACATAGCTTTTTTGAGATAACAGAGTTTACTTTCAGTGAAAGATTCCTTCCGTTCAAGCAGTTCAGCCTTAATTGGCCAGGCATGTGATGCTACACAAGTGGTAGATTCAGAAGGGCTGAAAGGGTTCACTGAGTTTCCCAACAGGTAGTAAACTCAGAAGGGCTGAAAGGGTTAACTGAGTTTCCTGACAGGCGGTAAACTCAGAAGGACTGAAAGGGTTAACTGAGTTTCCTGACAGGCGGTAAACTCAGAAGGGCTGAAAGGGTTAACTGAGTTTCCCGACAGGCGGTAAACTCAGAAGGGCTGAAAGGGGCTGAAAGGGTTAATTGAGTTTCCTGATAGTTTTGAATGATACAGAAATGTTCTTCCTACGCAGAGGGTCACACACAGAGTTTCATCTGTGGCATCCAGGTGCACAAAACCAACCAAAGCCAAGATGAAACCACCCAGAACATCCCATTACTTTATACAAAAAAGTGCAATTAGTCTTGTGAGTAGCGAAAACAAAACAAACAAGCAAACAGCAACACATTTCCACACCCACACCGGAATTAAAAACAAACAAGCAAAATACAGCCAAATCTTGCAACCAATAAGGTTTGTGATGACTGAAATGTGTAGACATGACCATCAATACACCTGATCTACCATCATGGCTGCTCTGTTATCATAGTTGTCGACAACCAAGACGATGCAATCACAAATATGCCAAACAGGAAACCGCATAATCAACAGCTCTAACTGCTTTCTGACAAGCATTTTCATGCAAAACCAAAATGCTGCAGTGTCTTCTGGGTGGAACAACATGCACGAGGCTTAGATTTTATATATCTTCACATTTTTTTCTAATCTACCCACCCCTTCTATGTCTTGAGTATCAGTATTTAATGCATGCATGTGACTGTGTATGCAACCGAGAAATTATTAACAGAGTTTCAGATATTTACTTCTTAAAAAAACAAAAAAGAAAAAAAAAAAAGAATTATCAGACACAGAACACATTATTCACATTTTTCATTAACTAATCAATTGGAAGTCTTTTTTTCATTTCTCTGAAACTAAACACAGTCAAAACAAAAGAATGTAAACATGCTGACTTTTACTACTAATGACAAATGCAATAGTGCAGTTAATTGATTTGCTTTTGTTACTGTACACACATTACTTCACCCCCCCCCCCCCCCACCCCCCATAACAAAACATAACTAACTGATTAAAGTGATGCTGACAAATTAAGAGATATCCAGTTTGTCACAAGTAAACCATTTCTCTGGCATCTTCTGGAGAAAAACAGACAATCTTTTTCCCAGTACATTTTTTAAAAATAATTTCTGACTCTTAAGAAAGGTGACTGATTTTTCTTTTAATCTGTCCTGCAGAAGCTTGTGCTCTTTGAGTGCTTTAAAAGTTCCACGGATCTGTATCAAAGTTGCCATGGAAAGATACTAGCAAACAGAAACAACGCAGACAGCGAGTTAATCTCCATCCGCATGCAGCTATTAGAACAAAACAGAAACAAAACCAAAAAAAGTTGCACAACAAGCCATGCTACAGCCAAACGATCGTCAAGATCTACACATCCGATATTCCAAACAGCAGCATGCAAAACAGGAGCCACGACAGTCCAGAGAACTTGACAGGCCTGACACAAAGACCCGCCTTCTCCTCCTGCTAGGGGCCAGACTTACTTGTGCTATACCCGTGACTGAAATGGCCACCCCCTGTTTGGTGTACACCTGCGGGCTCTCGATTGTCAAGGTCAGAGTGTTCAAGGACATTCTTTTTTTTTTTGAGAACCACGTCGAAGCAGGTCGATGGAGGCAGCCAGAAGACAAGGAAAATTTGTTTGTTGTCAGTTTCATGTTCATTTGACCAGAATTTTTTTTTTTTAATCTTTTTCAAGTTTTGTGTGTGTGTGTGTGTGTGTGTGTGTGTGTGTGTGTGTGTGTGTGTGTGTGTGTGTGTGTGTGTGTGTGTGTGTGTGTTTGTGTGTGTGTGCATGTGTGTGTGTGTGTGTGTGTGCGCGCGTGTGCGTGTGTGTGTGTGTGTTTGTGTGTTGTGTGTGTGCATTTGTGTGTGTGTGTGTGTGTGTGTGTGTGTGTGTGTGTGTGTGTGTGTGTGTGTGTGTGAAAGAGAGTGCTTAAAACTACAAACATTGTCAATAACAGAACAACATAAGTGAAAAATTAAAAGAAAACACTTGAACAACAGATTCTTTTCAGAAATTCATGGCATCATCTTCAATCATGCACATCACATTAACCCATGCCTCAAATCAAAAAAGATTTTCTTTTCTTTTTTATTTTTACTTCAAAGAAACAAAATAAAACATAAGAAATAATTTCTTTTCAAAACAAAATATGAAACATTCTTTTACTGAAAGGAAACCATAAATGGTGCCTTTCCCATCATCGATTTTCATCAATTCTACCTTTCACATTTTCATATGTATTCCTATTCTCAACTTCACTCATTACGCACAGTTCTTTTCTAGGAGTGAAAAAGTAACAAAACTCAGTAAAAATTCAAACAAGTCTGCCAAATCATACCTATCGGCCCCATTCTGAATTTATAGACAGGCAAAAATAAATGACAAGCATTTTATTGTCCACAAAACTCAAGCATATATGAAAGCAAAATTCATTTTTTCATAAAACGCCAAACACACAAAGGACGTAGAACTAAAGTCTTGAGACACACTACTTTCAACCTGTTGAACAAGACCTCAGTCTTGCCCTTGATTTCTATGACCAGATTTACAGGCAGTGCCTGTGCTGGCAATGGCTAAAAGCAGTACGGCAAACTCAACTGAGGCAGTAGGGTCAAACAAAAACCAGTCGCCTGGCCAGAGCCATCGCTGAACCAGTTAAAAGTCAACTGCACAAACGCAACAGTCTGCTTTCACACTGGTCAGATAAATACCAAAGCAGTATATGATATACGAGGCACTATATTTTTGGTGTTAGTTCAAAATCTGAACCGGTAAAATACTGTTAATTACCAGCAAACGCAAACTCCGACAGGTGTGACTACCAATGAGGGTAAGCGCTCTTTCTTGTTGTCCATCCTGCGGAAGGTTACTGAACATGGCAGTGAACTGATGCAGGCAACACACTGATGCTAACCAATCATCCCGTCAAAGTGTCATCTTTTCATTCATGACAACTGCACACTACCACCAAAACTTTATGTAATGGAACTTCCGATGTGATGGCTTCACAAGTTAATGAGTCCTTTGGAAAATGCATGCTACTATCCATAGTCATTCATAGCTGGAAACCCACTTGAATCCAAATTCTGGAGCCAGAGGAAGCATAGCAGCCATGAAAGCTGGGATTTTCCCACATTAGCCTTTGGCTAGGGCTTCAAAAATGTTAACTAGCCAAATCAGAATTTTTAGTCACAGCCCCAAAATGTCACTAGCCAAACGATACAAAATACTAGCACACACTTTGAAAAGCTGTTTAGTAACTTTAAAGTGCACAGCACATAATGTGAAAAAGGATAAAGACAGAAAAAGCACCCCCTCCTCTCCCTGTCCCCCACCCTTCTCCTACACCCTCACTCCTCCATTCCCCCTTTCCACCCCACCCCAACCTTTCCCTACAATGATGCTTACAATAAAAAAAAAAAAAAAAAAAAAATTTCAGCTCCATGGT
>CM065746.1:7553314-7615814 GCA_033310375.1 Conus canariensis
GTGCAGCCACAGGTAAGTGAACAACAAACCTGCACAAAATCTGCACTCCTTTAAGATCCTCCTCGACAATGATTCTAAAAGAATGACTAAAATGTTTGAATTTGACTGAGACAATAAATTTTAAGTAAACGCATGCAGTAGCCAGACCCAAATGTGTATGTTCAGGTTCAGGCTCAGGTTCAGGTTCAGGTTCATAGGGACAATTGCTTTTGCAATTATAGCCAGAACTGGCTTTACATGTCCCTTCTATGTGTTATCTAGTCTTTGTACGGTCAGGTTTTTAACTCGCTCGTCTTTATTTATCATAACCAAAATAAATAGTCTTCAATAATGTACTATCATCGATAGAGCTTTTGAAAAGATTAGTACTTTGTGCACGTTTAATGTTAGGGGTTAATTTATTCCAAAGATCTGTAACTCTGTTACTAAAAGAAAAGAAGGGGCATTATAAACGTCAAAAGGCTTACGGGACAAGTCCCTCTACCTATACCTATACCTAAGAGAACAGTATACATTGATGGAAAGAATCTCAACGAACAAAGTAAGAAAAGATTACCTCCTTCTGAATTATCTGGTGCCCTTCTTTCCATCAAACGATTGTCTTCCCTTACCTACGGTTGAACTGTCACTGCCAATTCATTACCGGAACGGAGTTGAAAAAGAAGGCAAATCATAAAATGGATGTTGTGACAACGCTTCAGACTTGAGCCGAACCATTTGTTGAATGTTGTTCTCTGTTTGCAATTAGGCTGATCTATCACCGACACTCTTGACTAAAAATGACAGAAACACTTGTAAGCTACGACTGCAGCTGTTCGGAAGCAGACGGAATGAAAATAAATATTTCCCAAAATATTCCCAACAAATAGTTTGTGCACACACTACCAGTATCACTGATGTATCACAATTAATTTGCTGAGAACGAGTATCACACGCGCACACGATATGGTTACACAGTAGGTTCCATTTACCCATCGGCTACCTTGCGTACACTTTAGTCTACAAAGGGTGGGTGTGTTCCGTGTCTTCGATTTATTATCATGGAAGGGAACTAGTGTACCATATTGTGCATGCATATAGCCTTGTTTACTTCATGTAAAACTATATGTACTGATCTTTCAATGACCAGCAATAGCCGCAGCATCACAACATAACTGAAATACCACCAGTAGACCACTAGTCTTGAAAATTGATACATGGGTCCGACGTATCACAATCTCGAGGATGCAACACAACCATTCCAAGACAACGCAACTTCGATCGATACAGTGAGCAAAAACTTACCCGAGACCACCATAACCTCATTTGGTCCACAAGTCTCGAAACCCATCTTGATGAAAGATGAAAAACCACGAAATGTCAATTGTGCAAGCTGACCAACACCATACGCAGCATCAAATTATGTTCTGCCCCACTTGTTTATTCGCCTAGCCGAAGCGGAGTCACAATTGTCGAGCAATACTATTGGCCAATTTCAGGGCACTGTTTCAAAATGAGGCTTGGTGTGGCGAAATGAACTGTAGCAACACGACGAGCATTTTGCAATGTTCGTGTAAGCGGCAGAGCATCTGTTTATGTTAAAAGTATGTCAACATATTTACGGTGCATAGCATCAGCATGTGTTTGTTGTCACACCCTCACTCTTCTTGCTCAGAACTATTAAAACCTGGCTTCGTCCCTTTCAAAGAGCGCCTGCTGAACATTGGCAAAGCAAAAGCATTTGGATGGGCTCACAGCTGGAGTCATATTTAATTCTTCAACATCTATGTGTTGGGTAACTGGCTGTTAGGGGCATTTGCTTTTGTCAATTAGACATAATGTGATAATATCTCTGACACGTGCGTATGTGTGTCCCAAGGCAGCAGCAGTGACCTTGCATGAAGGTTAAGGTCACGGACTTGCCGAAACGTAGGTGGGGAGAAACGTGGCCCCCCGGAAAAGAATTTCTTTTCCGGGGGCCACGGAAGAAACCACAGAAGTGGGGTGCTAGAACAGGCGCCTGACATGGCGCAACTCATGTACTGCGTTGGCATGCTTATTTCAGCAGGGAGCCATGTTTTCTACGTCGCGGAGCCAACTCGTCTGGCGGACTGTCACTGAAACACTGTACTTTCGCATCTTGATATCTTACATGTTAAGTGCACCACCTTATACACTAACCCAAACCAGGGTCAAAAGAGAGAGTAACGCAGAGAGACGGACTGACACACACACACACACACACACACACACACACACACCGTCACACATACACGCACATACACACACACACGCGCGCGCACGCGCACGCACGCGCACACACACACACACACACACACACACACACACACACACACACACTGGCACACACACACACACTCACTCACTCACTCACACTATCACACATACTGTCACACACACACACACACACACACACACACACACACACACACACACACACCACACACACACACCGCATGAAGGACATTCTTTTTAGGCCTGTCTGACATTGCTCGTGATTTTTGTTTTTACATGTATTGGGTTATGAAGGATTACAAATCAAATAATAGAACAAAACCAAACCATGATGAGTTGGAAACATACACTGTAGTAACTGACATCTACACCTGCTGCATCAAACGTCTAGTGTTCAGTAGGATAGAAGCAGTGACAAGGTAGATGTGTTTGCTATCCTTCTTTCAAATGTAAATGTACACTATTTAAAGTTTTTTGGGTTTTTTTTTCAGCTGTCCGAACATGAATGCAGGTCTTCAGAAACAGACGTTTTAAAATCAGACAAGAACCCTTTGCCCCTCCCCCCTTCTGCTCCCCAAGTCTCTGCCCAGAAACATTTAGGAATGTATAGTCTACATCACCAAAATACAGTCTTCCTTCTCTGACTAGACTGACCCCAACAAGTGCATGAAGTGTGTTTTAGGAGCATATATACTATATATATATATATATATGTGTGTGTGTGTGTGTGTGTGTGTACGTGTGTGCGCGCGCGGTGTGCATGCACTTCATTATGTGAAGCATGTGTGTGTGGTGTGTGCGCGCGCGCGCGTGTATATATATATATATATATATATATGTTATGTGTGTGTGTGTGTGTGTGTGTGTGTGTGTGTGTGTGTGTGTGCACTTGTTACGATAAGCACATGTTGCATTTTCTATAGAGTTCATCTCTATTGCTATGAACACACTTGCGCAAAAGAACAAACGAGTGCATGCACGCGCAGACACTCGCACAACACACACACACACACAAAGTTGTTTAAGTGATGGTCACTTGCTTCTGCAGCTGCTGCTAACACACACACACACACACACACTCACACACACATGCACACACACACACACACACACACACACTAATAATTTTACTGTCAAAAGATACGGATACTGTAATGTGCCCTCTTTGAGATAAACAAAGATGCTTTTTAACTCGTTCACTTGCCACCTTTTATTCGCCCGGAAACAGAAAAGACGCAGGACGATGAAGTGGCCAAACAGAGGACTACTCTGGATGAAAATCTCACGCATGCGAGGGACCAGCTTTTCTGGCGTTAGTTCCATCGCGCTCGTGGCGGAGGGTGAAGGATATTCGGAAAGAGCGCGCGCTAGGCTATGTACAAGAAACGAACAGGAGAGATTAACAGCAGGAGATACAATGCGTTTCGGGCTGAAACACACAGGCTACATGTCTGTGAGACGTTTCTTCTCCGAAGACCTTGTGCTGTCAGGCAGTCCTAAGTTGCTCCCTACATGATCAGGTTTTTGTGAGAAACGTAACATTTTCATACGCGCGGAAGCGCGCGTGAAGCTGCACATGAGTGTGAATGATCATGTAAACATGTCATAAGTCACACAGTTAGTGGTTAACCTGTATGCACATAATGACAGCGCTACTGGACAAAGGTGAAGGATGGTTGAAAGAAGTCAAGAGTATGGTGGAAGGGGTGGGTCTGGAGAAAGGGACAGGATGTTCATTGTCAATGCAAAGGACCACACACACACACACACACACACACACACACCTGCCCCTCATCTTTACATCCTCATTCCTCTGAAAACCGAAATATGAACACATTAACAAACAGTGGGAAGAAGGGCAAGACAAGTCGTGAGCTGAGAAATGGGAGGACTACAAGCAAACAGTTGATCATGTTTTTCAGTGTGGAAGGCATAAATGAACAAAAATCATGACCCTGTCTGTGTTTGGAAAAAAAAAAAGGTTATGCTGAAGTGCACCATTTGTTGTGGACTGAAGTCAGTGGAACAATAATAAATTATGCAATGGCTCTCAAAATATTTCTGGGAGAGTTCAGTATGTATTTCATACCTCTCCTTATCCAGATGCAGAAAGGGGAATAAATGCAAGCCAAGGTGTGGTCTATAGTACAGGAAAGCTCAGCATCACGACACATTGCAGATTTTTTTTTACCACTTCAACTGATTTGTGTAAATATTTTGTGTTTGGCTCATATCTTTGAGACCTCAAGTGGTAGGCATCAAGGGAAGCAATACTATTTGCTATATGTTGTTATCTTTGTTATATGTTTGATATGTCTGTTATCTTGCCATATCCAGAGTGTAGGAAGTGCCAGGAGATGGGAAAGGGAGGAGAAGAGAGTGGGAATGGAGGGGAAAGGGGTGAATACTCTAGACAACAGAACACCCAACTTTTGGAAAGGGGAGGATTACTTGCACTTGATCATTTTTAAAAATCTTTATATGCACATGTGTGTGTATTTGTTAACATCAAGTGATTTGCAAAAAAATGGCCGTATTTTGTTCAGTATCTGATCAGATTTCTGGATGCATTGAAACACAAAACCATGTTTAACATGGTTTTAGTTTTTGTTTGGGTGAAGTAAAACAGGCATGGTCATGCCACTTCCCTGCATGTACAAGTCTGATCAAAGAAATATTGTGGGATGGAGTAACTTTTCCATCTTGCCCATCTTTTAAAAGATTTGTCTTAAGGTGTGCAACCATATTGCATTCATTAAACTAGGCATTTAAAGTGCATCAATCTGGAAATTGGTCAAACAATGGGCTGTGCAATTCAGGCCTGGGTCCTCGCCACAGAAGTTGGAGCAAGGGGATTTGTAGGCTCGTGAGCCTATAACCTCACGTTAAAAACTCAGGATTTCAGGTAAGAAGAGGTCCAGAACCCTGAAGGCAATGGCAGAGGCAGCCACAAAGTGTTCAAGCTGGATCTGGTCGAGGAGGAACAAAAGTGAACTTCATAAGGTTTAAATTTCCCAACTTAGAACAGGTGTCCTGTTAGCAGCAGGGTAACATCTGTCTGAAGAAGGCACACCTTGAGACGCCCACCCATCCAAAAGTTGCAGCTTCCATCCCGGCAACACCAGGAGAAAAAAAAATGTTGGCAGTAGGAGGGCATTTGGGAGTCATGACTTGGATGCGGCCTGACCCTGTAGAGTGTAAGGAGTTCAGGGCTGCTCACACACTGGGCTCCAGGTGGTTACATTCAGATTTTACCATCCTGTAGAAAATCCTGTGAACTATCTTAGAGTAGCTGATGTGGCACAGTGTATATGGACATGGACTAGTCAGTCAGCACAGTGACACCTTGATGAAATTGAAACAGGTGGTTCAGTCTTCCCAACTGACTCCATAGCACACCTGGCTGAGTCTGAGAAATACCACAAATAAATGGCTCTGACGGGACTCAAGCCCACAACCTCCCAGCCTTCAATGTCAACCACTGCACCAAAACCACAGTTGCCAATACATACATCGTTTCAGAGACATTTTGAACCAACTTTCATAGAACAGCCAACTATGGTATTGATGTTGGTTCAGGGTCACACAACGAAAACATATTACAGCAATGTTCATTATTTTACAGAATATATGTAATTGACAGCTTGAAAGATTTTCATGCTTGGTCATTCAAAAAACAAGCTTACTGTCTACAAATTCAAATCCTGTGTTTCCAAGAAGAAATTTTCAAAATGTCTACTTCAGTCATTGCTTAAACTGATGTAAACATACTGTGTTCAGAGAAAATATATCCTACATGCAGCTACCAAATGACTATGTACAAAAGTATTTCACTGGTCAGTTTTACAATGCGGTGTGGGAACTAGAACAAGACTTCACATGTACACACACACATACACTTGCATACAGACAAACAAACACACTCAAATACACCTCTCTTTCTCTGTCTCTCTAATACATATTCTAGGTGGGGGGTTAGTTACCGCCAAGGACATGTTCTGTACTGTTGTTTGTCAATGTCCTTGGCGGTAACTAATCCCTCTCTTTTCAAATTTTGCTTCATTTTCCACCCTCAGTCATTGTTTTGAAACTACATATTGTAGGTGTGTTAAATTTTGGCTGCAGTTGGTATATATGAATGATGATAGGTATTCAAAAAAGGCGTATAAAATGCTTTTGTCCCTGCTTAGTCAAAACTATACCACTTGGGCCTGCAAAATTCATAATGTTTTATATGAATTTGGTTTTGGTGTCATTTGGGAGGCACGGAGCGTTGGTAGCATTAATTTGTTTATGGGAGAATTCAAACAGAGATTGATCGATTGTTATAAACAGAACTGGCATGCTTCCTTGCAGTCTGACGAATTTTACAGTGTTTATTCGCAATTCAAGAGCACATTGATTCTCAGCCCTGAGTTATATGTAT
The DNA here is from genome assembly GCA_033310375.1 of Conus canariensis. Taxonomy (NCBI): domain Eukaryota; kingdom Metazoa; phylum Mollusca; class Gastropoda; order Neogastropoda; family Conidae; genus Conus; species Conus canariensis. Next base: position 7,559,976 of record CM065746.1, read on the forward strand.
CTTGTTAAGAACATGCAAGTTCCATGAACATTTGAAAGATTTCGAATTGGAATGTCTCCTCTGAATTCACATTTCTTTCAGTATATAGAGACCAGTGATAATGACAAATTGTGTCCGTTCTGCAGAAACACACCAGAAACTGAATTACATTTTGTTCTCATGTGTCTGATGTACCATGAAATAAGAAACAAATTTATTCAGCCCAAGTACTTCCATAAGCCATGTATGTTTGAATTCTACCTACTTACGTCAAGTGAAAATGAAGGTATTGTTTTACGGTTATCTAATTTTATTTACAAAGCGTTAAATTTACAGATGCAGTTTATTCAGTCTAAATGATTTTTATAGTGCTGTTGCTCCCATGTTATGGGCTGAAGGCCTGACATTAAAACATTTTTTACTTTGACTCTCTCTCTCTCTCTCCCAAGCAAAGAAGGAGTACAAAACTCAAGTATTGCAGATTAATTTTACTGAATAACCAAATAAACATGAATTCTGGAACAAAAGGGGCCAAAGCAAAAACAAAGCAAAGCAAGAGTATGGTCCCAACATGATGAACAGAAACGAAGTGGCAATTATACAATAAAGAAACCAGTCAAATTATTCACAGAATCGTTCCTAAACTGGCACACACAATTTACAGTAATATTCACAGCGAAAGTTCTCCAGTAACATATCTCACAACATATATGCATGATTCACACGCGCGTGCGCACACACACACACACACACACACACTGACACTCCCACACATGCGCATGCGCACACACACAATCTCTTCCACGTACATGCGCGCGTGTGCACACACACATGCTCGCACACACAACACACACTCACACCACTTGATTCCAGCCAATCAAGTTATTGTTTTGCAGCCTACATGTAATTTCAGATCAGCACCATATTGACATTTCCACAGAGAACACAAGATGTTCAGCTCCAAGGAGAAAACGCCCAGTTTCCTTCTCACATAACCACCTTGGGGAAAAAAAAAAAAAAAAAAAAGAAACTGTCTGGAGCAACCGCAACATTCTCAAAAAAATAACAAAACAAATAATTTTGTTTCTGCCAATGGGATGTTCCATGTCGAACGAGATTAACATTATATTAAATAATTACAAAACACAAAGGACTACACCAACTGCTGAAATCACAGATTTTGACCAGCAACCCATGGTTTCTAAACCCTGTTCCCTCTTCCCACATTTTCCCCCCTTTTGTTTGGTTGCTGTGGGGTGGAAGTGGGAGGTTTGGGGATGTGATGAGTGGAAAGAAAGGACCTTTTCAAAGCTGTCTTGGACGTTTCTTGCTTGAGAAAAACAAAGCATTTCAAGGTACAGCGCATAATGTCTTCTTAATTATTTATTCATCAGTTCATTTGTTTATTCACTGACATTTACTCACACATACACAGACACGCACACTCACACACACACGTTTATATTTGACAAAAAAAATCACTTCCAAAACATTGAGGAAAAAGAAAGTTTGCAAAACAGTAAGCAATATCTATGTTCATAAAGATTAGCAACACTCAACTATTTTTTGTTTAAAGATATGCATTTACAGATCATCATGATCGAGAACTAAAAGTACAACACGTTAGAAAGAAAACTGTGACATTAACTTTAAAATGAGCCCAAATAAGAACATGACAAATACTTCACACCATTTCATTCATCAAATTGTACTGTAAACCATTTTCTGATGAGCAGAGCTACCTTTATACATACTATGTCACAATATCATGAAAATTTGTCAAGTGCCTGTCAATACTGCAGATTTGATCCTGTTTTTCGAAAGATGTTGGCACATGTTTCCCTCTCTGTCCTGCCACTTACCTGCACCATAGCATCTACATGTAGACACACTACACACACTCACACAAACACTGGCAACACTCTAGCACATACAAGCAAGCACATGAGATTCCTTGTATCTAATATTTTTTCCACTCTTTTTTTTTAATCTTGTATTGATTTCACTACTAAAACAGCCATAGTAAAAAGGAGTCAAATGAACTGCCGAACCAACAATTACCTTGAATAATTATTTCCAGTATTTTTCATCAATCCCCCCCCCCCCCCCCCCCCCCCCCTAGTTTACTAATAAATGTAAAATGTCTCTGAGATTATAAAAAAAAACCCACTAACACTATGCAATATGAGCACAGAAATGTGTGTGTGTGTGTGTGTGTGTGTGTGGTGTGTGTGTGTGTTGTGTGTGTGTGTGTGTGTGTGCATGTGTTTGTGTGCGTGTGTGCATGTGTGTGTGTGTGCATGTGTGTGTGTGTGTGTGTGTGTGTGCGTGCGTACGCGCGTGCATGCCTGGGGTGTGTGTGTGTATGTGTGTGTGTGTGTTTTTGTACGTTGAAATCCTAAGATCTAAATCCATCAATTCAGTACTTTCTACCTTCCATATACATACTGGCACAAACACAAACACAAAAGGATCACAATCAATGCAGGAGCTCCAAAATGCGTGCCCTCTATAAAGGATAAACCCCAGGTAACAAAGAATAATTCTGCACACCAAAACACTACACCTGTATTAACAAGCAAATGCCCATACACTGACTCGCTGATATACATACAGCACAGATAATTCACACAAATACATAGTAACAGATTGAAGCTTTCCAACAAATACACTATAGAGCTCTTTCCTTTTCAAGATTTGCTGTGGTTGAAAAGTGGTTCCATCTGAAACAAAGTTTAGCTCAAAATCATGAAAAATTTCCTTCATTTCTTTGAAGTAACATCTTTCTTATGCATTTCTGAAGACCAACACTGAAGGAATTTTTTTCCGTTCTTTTTGTTTTTTGTTTTGTTGTTCAACTTCACCTTTACTATTCCAGCCCATTTATGTTTCCCCTTTTTCAGATTTACTAAGAGTTTTTCGTTTTTTGTGTTTTTTCTTTCTTTTTTATTGTTATGTTTTATATATTATGTTTGTGTTCCTCTTGTGATGGTCATAATAATATATACCCTTTCAAAAGTGTCACCACTTACGGAACTGGTCTTGTCATGCCCAACATACATCAACAAACACAGCATAACTGTTAACACACCATACAGTCCATTCATGATAACTAAACTATTGACATACAAGCAAAAACAGAATTACTGAGCTGCCAAACAATGTAACAAATCACAAAAAAGAAACAATGCGTTTCAACCTACTGGTCTTCCTCAGGCACGTCAAACCAGTAAGCAACTGACATCCAAAACCCAGTCAAACTGAAGGTGCTATGACTTTTTTTCATTAGTTCAACCCCAGTTTTAAAATAAAAACTTTGAAAAAATTAATAGAAAGATCTTGAAATGCAACAACAAAAACATTTTTTTTTAAAGTCATATGTGCACGCAGGCACTTAAGAATGGAAAACTATTTTCCACTCTGGATGACACGAGTCAGTGTGTCTACTCTGAATGACGTGTACTTTCACATTACCTAGTCACTGGATTATAGCAGAAAACAAGCATGATAGAAATTGTCATGAAAATTTCAACAACAACAACAAAATTCAAAGAACTTCTAAATCACAGACACGAAATTGGGGGCCACAGAGGCAATAAAAGGGCGATGGCCATAAAGACAGACAAAAATTTATCAAAGAGAATGTGAGGAAATTACTATCCTGGAACTTCAATGGTAGGGGATCCATACAACTGTTCCGAAGGGGTCCCTGGCATCCCCAAAACAACGAAAGCTGATACTGACTTGATCAGCTGAATCAACACTATCATGGTGCAACACCATGTGTGAATGGTATGCTCTTGTCTGAAGTCTCTGTAACTCAACACCAGTCACAGGTTCATAAGACCTTGAATTTTGTGTGTTTTCATGTTTAACTAAGTCAAGTCTGTGTTCTCACTGAATGTTTATGTAAAGATGTTAGAACAGAATGTGTGTGTGTGTGTGTTGTGTGTGTGTGTGTGTGTGTTGTGTGTGTGTGTGTGTGTGTGTGTGTGTGTGTGTGTGTGTGTAAGACAGACAGTGAGAGAGAGAGAGGCTGTGTGCGTATAATGAATGGAAGAAGGCAATCTGTAATACAAAGCATACACTCAGGACTTAAGTAATGATGATGACAATGAACATGAAGACAAACGTGATGGAGTGATGGAAGACTCATTGTATCCGTACTTTGCACCCATCAACATGCTTAAAACAAACTGTGGAAGCATTATCCAGATCTGTCCATGCACACACACACATGCACACGCACACATACACACACACACATACACAAAACACACACATGCACACGCACACATACACACACACACATACACAAAACACACACATGCACACCACACATACACACACACACATACACAAAAACACACACATGCACACGCACACATACACACACACACATACACAAAAACACACACATCACACGCACACATACACACACACACATACACAAAAACACACACATGCACACGCACACATACACACACACACATACACAAAAACACACACATGCACACGCACACATACACACACACACATACACAAAAACACACACATGCACACGCACACATACACAAAAACACACACATGCACACGCACACATACACACACACACATACAAAGCATTTATAGAAAAAGAACAACTGACAGTCTGCATGTCACACAAACCCAAAACACACCCAGGTGACCTAACACAAATTCTGTGTATGAAGCATCTTCAAACATCATCAAAACCATCACAACAGGATCACAAGCAGAATATCAAAAGCATAACAATCATAAAAACTCTAAGAGTAAATCTGAACAAAGGAAAATGATTATCAGCGAGCCATAATCGTTTTTGCCTCTTCCTTCCTTGCGACTAAAACAGTGACTTCAACATAATGGGACTGACTGATCAAGTACTCAACAAGCAAACTGACATTGGTTTTACATACATGTATAAATACATAATGCACACATTTAGATGCGAATGAAAACAGTCAAACTTTCTGCTGCAGCATCAAATACACATAAAAGCAAATCCAGTAACTTCAATTCGAATTTTACATTTTATACAATAAATGATTGCATTATAATCATATAAATAAAAAGAGAATGCACATTTGGAGACGATGCCATTTCCTACAAGCAAACAGAAAAAAAACAAAAAAACCCAGTTACTTCTTAACCAACACTGCAGAAAAAAAAAAAGACTGATTGCTCAAACAACAAATGATAATATTTCATATATCGATGCAACCCACGCAATCCTGAAGATACGCCTTGTTCAGAGGTATACATGTATCGTGACAATACCTAGTAAGTGATGAAAACAGAGAACAAACATTCAAAGACAGAAGCAAATTCACAGCAAAGATTCATGTCATGGGGGGGGGGGGGCAAGTAGTATGTAAAAATGCTCAAATTCAGGCACACAAAACAAAATCCTGGTGTATAATTGCCACAAGACAGAACCTGGGGGAAAAAACCATGACAACACACACACACACACACACACACACACACACACACACACACACACACACACAATTCTAGGAAAAAGAGCAACAGAAAAAAGAAAATTGTTGGCTCCAAAGTTCCTATCAGGCAGGCTGATTAATAAATTCAAAACCAATAGATAAATTTTAGGTGGGGGGTGGGGGGGGGGGGGGGGGGGGGGGGAGGAATCCCTTGTCGTTCTATAGGGGATTCTTTTCCCCAAAATTTTTTCAACCCACTTCTTTTCTTTTTCTTTCAAGAACTAAAGTCATACACCCAGACAAAAAAGAAAAAGAAAAAAAAAAAAAACCAAAACTACTGCTTGTTGTACTTGAAGTCACAGCATCATTTCATCTGTGAATAGCAACCTTCATAATTTCAATTCTCCATGGCTAGTCAACAAGTGTTAACTCCCTTCTGCACCCATCTCTCTCTTCCTCTCTCTCTCTCTCTCTCTTCCAAAGTTATCATACACACAGACACATACACTATCTCAACTCACACAACATGCTCTCTCTAACACCCAGCACCATTATTGAGGCTGACTAGCTAAGAGCAAATGAAGTTTTGGACTTGAACTAAGATTTTGAACATAAATTACACAATAATGTACACAATCTTTTTTCAAATCCCTTAAGAACACTCACACACACACACACACACACACACACACACACACACACACACACACACACACAAGTAGGTGGAACAGCCTGGCAATGCTGCAATTAATGTGACTCCAATTGGAAAAGTTGAAGAGCATCACGCAGATCCCATATCCATATTAAATCATGACAAAAACATGAAACACCATGTTAAAACATGATCATTTTCAGAGTGACAGACTGACAATGACCGGTGGTACGAATTCATGATGGTCCCTTTACATCCTAAGACTAAATTGTGGTGACACCGAGTCTTTCATTCCAGTACAGCACTGAGCACAGGCACCATTCATCCAGAAAGTTTTGAGATCATAAGTTGGTCAATCAATATGAAAAAAAGTAGATATGATCAACAGTTCACGCAGACCCAGGCTCTTATAATATAATTCACTCACATTTCTGTGAAATACAAAGCTGATACATAGTATATACTGTACTCAATCATCATGTAATATTAGTAATCGTACTGAGAGTTGCACTGTACTGTAGAGTATGTATACTGTCCATGATGCGTTACTGAACCAGACTGCATTCTACCATTATTGTTATGACTTTGTATTTTACTGGATATTAAGTATCAAGATACTCGATTTTTCTCCTGGCGCATATCCTGTGACATCAGAATCTTTTACAATTTACCAAAAATTGCTCATGGAACTTGTTTTCAGCTACAGGTACAAAATGTAACTGGACACAATCTTTAATCTTTTTGATGCTGTCTTTAATTTCAGCATCTGAAAAGAGATTTCAACTGAATATTCTCACATCACACAAACACTGTCAGTCATACATAGACATCCATCACTCGCTCAATTCTTTTTCTGCACAGTGGACAAACACGTCTTCCCACCAAAGGTGACCGCACAATTTGGTTGGCGCAAATCACACACAGGCACATATGTTTGCATGGCAGGATAAGCACAGACTTGTTGGCATCCTGACATACTACACATTTTCTCTTGTCCCGCTCTCGCTCAAGTTCGCGTTCAAAGTCATCCGAAGACATGTCTTTGGGAACATTTCTAGAGGGCGTTGAGCAACGACTTGATCACCACGGGCATTTGGAAGCTGAACATCTATTTCATGATCACTCTCTTCTGATGTGAATGTTTGAGAATTGAGAGAGACATCCGACTCCGATCCAGCAGAATGGTCATCTTCTGAGTCCCCGTCACTCAAGGTAAGTTCTGTGTGAGTGTCTGATTCCTCCTCTCCATCAGAATTATCATTGTCACTGGCTAAGGCTTCCACAGAACTATTCTCCATGTCATCATCTTCGAGGTCACTCTCAAAGCCTCTGTCAAACTCCATGGGAGCAACCTCAGTATTGTTTCGTCTTGCACCACGCCGTCTCTGTCTCGTAAACGAAGACAGTGTGAGGCCTCTACTGTGTAGAATGTGAAGCAGTTTTGAGAAAATCATGTACATCATGCAGCAGATGCCAATCCCTATGTACGTTTGCTGGTTTACTCCGAGGAAAGCGAAGGAAACCCAGCATGTCATTCGTGTCCACAGATTGGTTAAACACTGCACAAAATAGATTGGAAGGAAGGACAGTGTGGCTGGCACATATCCGATGCTGATCCACACTCCTCTAATTGCCCATGTCGCGAACCCCCCAACTGCAGTGAAAAAGTCACAGATGTAGACGACCAAGTCCTGCAACATCATAGCAATGTAATCTTTAGTTGATTCACAGGTCTCCACAACATCTAAAGCAGACTGCTGCAGGGCCTTGTAGGTGAGAATGCCACCATTCCATAACCCCAGGACTAAAGTCTCCACCCCAGTGAACAGCAGGCAAAAGAGTTTGTAAACCAAAACACAGATACGCCACAGGAGCACCAAGAGTGCGCAGACACAAGCATAGATCTCACTGAGAAAGTCAAACACATACAGCAGAACGGTTAACAATGCCTGCAGAACATAACTCAAAGTGGCAAAAACCAGGTTTACAATATAACAAACAAATGTATACAGATTAGTCACTAATATGTAGTTCGCATGCACTATGTAGGCAATCCACTCAGTTACTTCTGTAACAGTCAAAGCAAGCGTTGAACAAACACTGAAAAAAGTATCACACGCCGTTTGGAACACGCCCATCATTAGCCAAGTTGCTTACGATCAGGTTCATTTGCTCGCTCCGCTTGAAGTGTTTGCAAAATACTTTCACACAGTTGTTCAACTGGGTTCAAAGTTCCGATCTTCCAAAGAAATGCAAACCGAGGTGGAAGTACAGCACCCTCACAAGAACTATCAAAATATCAGTGCCTGCATCGAACGAAACTGGTCAGTGAACTCCAGAAAACATGCTCTGGTGCTAGACGTACGGATTTTTATACATTTTCAGTTACTTAATTGTTACATGCACACATGTACTGCAGTTTGCCGTTTCTTCAACTTCTACGAGTTCTACAGAGACTGGTCAGCTCACATTCTCGTCTGCTAAGTCTTTCACTTGTAGATTCAGTATCGGTATGCAACTGTTGTTTTGTCGGAATTCTGATGTCCTCGTGGGTTGTCTTTTGACTAGCACCTTACATGTCAAGCTATTGCAATTAACAATGTCAGATATGATGCTGCACATACACTTTTTACAGATGCAAGTTCACAATCGTGCCGTTATTCTGAAATTATCACGCCTTTCCATCTGCTTGACGTTCATTATTTCATGTAAGGAAATGAGACGCGTCCCTCACCATTTAGCGGAAGTGATGTTAAAAACTTCCGGTGCAGTAAATCGAAAGTAAAATGAACAGGCCCGCTCTACCCTACCTTCGGTTTGTGTATGTACTGCAATCAACGCAACCCCCCCCCCCCCCCCCCCCCCCTTTTTTTTTTTTTTTTTGGTTATCCTAGGGGATTGGAAAGCAGTGGGGGGGGGGGGGGGGAGGGCTGTGGGTTGTGTTTCGTTTAAATGAACATCGTTTCTTCTGTTGGGAAAATCTACAGACATATATCCGATTAAAAAAAACAAATTAATTAAAAAAAACCTGCGTGTATGTGTACACGCACGCGCGCGCGCGCGCGCGCGTGTGTGTTGTTGTTGTTGTTGTTATTTTCTATTTTATCTCTGCCAGGATCAAGCTCAAGTTTCCACTTGCACAAGTGGAATCTATATTTTAATGTTGAAAAATGTAAAGTTTTGCATGTTGGCAAAAACAATCCAGAACATGAATACAACATGAAAATGGATAGTGGAAATAGGCTGGTACAGAAATGTGAGGAAGAAAAAGATCCGGGTGTAATCTTTGAGAAAGATTTACTTTTTGATACTCACATTCAAAAGTGTATAAATAAAGCAAACCAAATGATTGGATTAATAAAAAGAACTTTTATTTACCTAAACAAAGAAATGTTTTTAAAATTATATAAAGCTATGGTTAGACCGCATCTTGAATATGGCAATATAATCTGGTACCCACACTTGAAAAGACAATTAATAGCAATTGAAAGAGTACAGAGAAGAGCTACTAAAATCTTGCAAGAATGTACAAACATGTCTTATACAGATAGATTAAACTATTAGATTTGCACTCTTTAAAAGGTAGACGTATTAGAGAGGATTTGATTTAAGTGTTCAAAATATTTCACCAGCAAACGGACATACAGTGGGACTACTTTTTTGAAGCTGCTAAAACAGACAGAATAAGAAATTCGGAAGGCAAGATATTTGTTAAGCAGTTTCATACTAATATGGCGAGATTCACGTTCAGTAACAGAGTTATTGCTAACTGGAACAATTTGCCAATTGCACTTAAATTTTCTAATAATACTAATGTTTTTAAGAATTTGCTGGACGAAGACTTGAAATTTAAAGTACAGTTTAGAAGCTTTAACAAATAAGCAGGAAAATTTATATTGCATGCATTTCAACCGTGTTATAAAAGCAAAATAACATGAGGGGACATTGAAAGGCTTAACGGCCTATCTATAAATTACGTCCCTACCACTACTACTACTACTACACTTGCATCTGTTGGTTTATCATATCATCATATCAGTGGCATCTTGGGCATTTCGAATTTTGTGTGTTTGTCTGCCAGCATGGTTACAAACACACACACACACACACACACACTGGGGGAAAAAAAAAAGACAGGATCGATTTACTTTCAATCACCTTCAAATCTCCGATACTTTCAACCAGCTTCAAATCTCTTACTCTTCTGTGGTGGACAAGGTTCAAGTTCTGGTCAGATTTAAATCCCAGTGAAGGCAGGAGAACATCTTCTTCTCTCCATCACCAGCTTTTTCAGTGAGGTTAAAATCCTTGACAGGACACATTTTTACTCCACCTCTATTAAATAAGGCACTACTTTGTTTGAATGTTAAGTACTCATATGCAGCCTCTTTGAAAGTTTGTCCAAATGATTAGTACTCCATCATCCCATTAAATCAAAATTCAGAAGAGGAAAGAAAAACATTCATCTGTCATGGATTAATCGCTTTGTATGAAACATGCATAACTTAAATTACTAGAAAAAAAATGAATTGTTAGATGTGAGTGCTTTGTAGTATATTGGTGTGTACTGATCAAAGGCGAGGTAAAATCAGTTTCTTCATGGGGTCTTGAAGAGTGTTATTAAGATTTCCAGACCAGCACTGTTGGTATGTACAGTTTTTGCTTGGCGGGATTTAGAACACGCCTCATCAATTTCACTTCCCTTCCACCTCCTTTCCTGTAAGCAGAGAGTTAAAATGCCAATGGCCGTTTTTTTTTGTTGTTTTTTTTTAAACATTTTGAGAAGCTGTTATTAGTACTGATGTTGGGGACAAAAATAATTGCTAAACAAAATTGGAAAACATTTCCTTTTTAACCACATTCATCTTATTCTATTTGAAGATTGAATAGATCTTTAATGGACAGAAGCTCAATTAGACGCTATTTTTTTCCAAACTTTTTTTTTAATGTTTCTTTTATTTAAAGCTAATTATATTCAATTTGGGCTGCGCAATTTGTTGAAGTCTGTAAACTTCCTTGTGATTGGTCAAAATGGCCGTCAGCATTCACCGATTGATGAGTTTATGTCAGTCTATGTTGTCAGTGAGGGTGAAGGTGGGATGGTGGTGGAGGAAGGTATTGGAATGGGAACATGATGGCATTCTCCCCTTCCGGGGAAAATACATATCCATTTTCATTATATTCTTGACGAGTATTTTCACTGATAAGGTTCTTGACAGGACAGGCAATGCCTTCAGCATGTCAAATCAGAACAGACATTGTTGTTGATCTGAGGATGTCAACTCTGTGAAAATATCAGGAAACTGACCATACTGAGAGAAGGGGAGAGAGAGAGAGAAGGTTGGGGGGGGGGGGGGGGGGGGATGGAAGAGGAAATCGTGACACACTACACCAGCATGAATACTCAACTTGTCAGAATTATATACTGACAACCAGAGAAGGAGTATGGCAGGGAAGTGAGGGGGTGGGGGCGGAAGACCAATTCTACATCCTCCCCTTCCTCCTTCCCTAAACCACTTTCCCCCTCTACAATCTTGATTTTCTGCACTGTTGATTGCAAGTGAAGTACGTTGGACGTAACCAAACAGGTTCTCTTCCTTTTCATTTGAACCAACAGAGAATATAACTGTTCGGGTATTTGCAAAGTCATGGATCCTTTGTTTCTAACACAATGGTGTTACGCTTTCACCCACGTTGGTTGTCTGGCGGTCTGTCATCAAGACCATGCAGAAACTATTCCAAGCAATGTGAACAAAACTTGGTGGAAAGTAGAATGAAGCCCAAGGACAAACTCATCAATTTCTAGTGAAGGTCCGGATATAAGGATTTGAGACTTATTTTTCATGCTGGATGATGAGGACGACAATGATGAGGATGATGCTACAGATTTCCATTCTGATTTGAAACTGCATGACAAAATCGTATGCTACGCTCACTTTCATAATATATCCTGGTATCAGCCAGGCCCAAGAGATAGACATCTGCAGTGTTGATCTCAAAACTTGAGCAACACTTTCAGAGGAACGCCAATTTAGTGGATGAAACTCAACTGTGCGGTCCCAATCAACTTGAAATCTGGATAGGAACTGGTCAAGGCAGAAAAGCAACTTTGGCTCATTTTATGATGATTTGGAGATGGTAAAAATTCAGTATTGTTAAACAAAGTATAGGTCCTGGTTTTAAAAGTGAAAATAGAAAAAAACCTTCACGAAGTTACCTGAAAATGAGAGCACAAGGGAGTTATGCTTTCACCCACATTGTTGTCTGGCGGTCTGTCACCAAGATCATGCAGAAACTATTCTACCAATGTGAACCAAACGTAGTGGAAAGATGGAATGCTGCCCAAGGACAAACTCATCTATTTCTAGCGAGGGTCCGGGCCAAAGGGGCAGATGCCATGGAATGGAATTGGATTCAGAGCTTCATTGAGGTTAAGAAGACAGTTCAACCGTGGCAGAAGTCTGTGCTCTCTCAAGTGCCCCCCCAAGATTTTTTTTTTTTTTCAGTGGGTGAAAACAAGACAAACCCTTTCAAAACCAATTTTTTAAAGAAAAGTTATAATAAATCCACCAGACAAAGGGGACAGATAAATTACAAGACAAAACATGACGCGTTTCGACCTCTTAAGTCTTCTTCAGGCAAGATAAACACCATTCAGGACAATGAAAACAAAGAATGAGCAAGTTATCTTCAATGCCCATCTTGCACCAAATTCGTTTAGATAAGTGATTGCTCATTCTTAGTTTTCATTGTCCTGAATATTGTTTCTCTTGCTTGAAGAAGACCTAAATCAAGGTCGTAATCTTAATGTCTGTGTTTAGTCTTGTTAATTTAGTCCCCTTTGTCCATTGACAGGAATTGGATTATGATTTTCATAAAGTTGTTTATTTCTCCATTTTTCATAATTAGTTTTTGTTTTTAATTTCCGGCAGCAGTCCCCTTTGTCTGGCGGATTGATTATAATTTTTCATTAAAAAGTTTGTTTTAATTTCCCGGCAGCAGTCCCCTTTGTCTGGCGGATTGATTATAATTTTTCATTAAAAAGTTTGTTTTAATTTCCGGCAGCAGTCCCCTTTGTCTGGCGGATTGATTTATAATTGTTTTCATTTGAAAATATAATTTGTTTTAATTTCCGCAGCAGTCCCCTTTGTCTGGCGGATGATTATAATTTTCATTAAAAAATTTGTTTTCATTTCCGCCAGCAGTCCCTTTGTCGGCAGATTGATTATAATTGTTCATTAAAAAATTTGTTCTTCCGCTAGCAGTCACCTTTGGCGGGCGGATTGATTATAAATTTTTATTTTAAAATTTGTTCCTTTGTCTGGCGGATTGATTATAATTTTTCATTAAAAAATTTGTTTCAATTTCCACCAGCAGTCACTTCACTTTGAAAATATCTTTCCAAACCATGACGATGGCATCCATCTGTCTCGAGAGACAATGGTAAGGATCAGTCACTTGGGGAGTTGCAGTGCCTGCTGTGGCTGAAGAACCCAATCCTTGAGCGGCAGACTCTGTTGCAGTTGCTGCAGGTGAAGTCTCGGTCATGAGTGTCTGTTGGTGCCGACACAATTCTTGGCTGTCTGCGGCGCCTGTTCTTCCCATTGGGCCCCTCTCCTCTGCTCTGCTTATTTGATGCCAGCCTTGTTGGTAGACAGCCAGCTGACCCAGTCTGAAGCTGCTGTTTCCAGGTCTGCTGGGTCGAGGCTGCCTACCCTCAAGTCACACTTGCATGCATCCTTGTAGCGTAGGACAAGCTGTCCTGTGGGTCTGGAGTGTGTAGCCAGCTCCCCGTACAGCATGGACGCGACTGTTGTCCATGCGACTGACATGGTCAAGCCGGCGCAGGCTTCTCTGTGTGAGCATGGCAAACATGCTAGGTATCCCTGCCTGGGCCAAGACGTCCTTGTTGGTGATGCAGTCCTGCCAAGTGATGTCCAGGCGTCTTCTGAGGCAGCGGTGTCTGTGTTCTTGTCAAGAGTACAGGGTCCATGCTTCGCTTCCATAGAGAAGAATGCTCAGCACGCAGACTTGGTACACTTTCTTCTTGGTGTTTGACGTTAGCATGGTGTTGTCCCAGACTCTCTTTGCTAGACTGGCCATCACTGTTGCTGCCTTGCCGATCCGCACGTTCAGCTGGGTGTCCAGAGAGAGGTTGCTGGAGATGGTGGAGCCCCAGTAAGTGAAGTTGTTGACCACTTCGAGGGTGTGATCACTGATGGAGATGCAGAAAGTGCTGCTGACATCTTGGCCCATGTTTGTTTGTTTTCTTCAAGCTGATAGTGAGGCCAAACTCGGTGCAGGCATCAGCAAAGCAGGTGAGCCGTTGTAGCGCTTCCTCAGTGTGGGCAGTGTTGGCAGCAACATCTGCGAAGAGCATCTCCCTGATGAAGACTTTCCGCACCTTCGTCTTTGCTTGGAGGCGTGGCAGGTTGAAGAGGCTTCTGTCACTCCTAGTGTGGAGGGAGATGCTGTCTTCAGACTGTTGGAAGGCATAGTACAACAGATAGGGAGAAGAAGATGCTGAAGAGTGTCGGAGCGAGCACGCATCCTTGTTTGACATCGTTCTTGATTGGGAAGGGGTCCAAAGATGAACCGACGTACTGGACAGTGCCATTCACGTTGTCATGGAAGGATGTGATCATCTTCAGGAGCTTGGTGGAACATCCAATCTGTAGTGGAGTGAAGAGGCCTGACCTACTGACTAAGTCAAACACCTCGGTCAGGTGATGAAGGCGATGAACAAGGGTCGTCTCTGTTTGCGGCACTTCTCTTGTAGCTGCCTCAAGTTGAATATCATGTCGATCATTGACCTCGCAGTTCTGAAGCCACAGTGTGTCTTTGGGTACACTCGTTCGACAAGTAGCTTCAGCCTGTTGAGGAAGACACGGGCGAAGGCTTTGCCAACAGTGCTGAGGGATATTTTGTGATAGTTACTGCAGTCGCTGCGGTCCCCTTTGTTCTTGTATAGTGTGATGATGTTTGCATCATGCATGTCCTGGTCCCTTCCTCCTAACACAGCAGCAGAAGCTCATGGAGGTAACCAAGGAGAGAACTCTTCTTGCTGGCTTTGATATAAAAATCAGCTAAAGGAAGAGTAGAGAAAAAAAATTACCAAAAAGTAGACTGGTAGTATTCCTGTAAACACCACAGCTATAATCAAAGGCTATCAAAAGTTCCTTGTGGATTTCTGACACTGGGACTGTGGCAGTATTTGTCTTTATGTGTGATTGAGGGAGTTGAAATGCATGGCAAGAAAGTGATGCCACAGAGAATGAGTAGAAAAAAAAAGTTTTAAAAAATTCTATGAGATCCTAGCTGTAGTGAAAAACAAAAACTCCATCATACCAACTGAAAAACTAAAGACAATGAGGTTTTTGGTTGGCTAGGTTGCACTTTTTTCTTTCGTTTTGTTCGGGTGTGTTTTTATGCTTGCACAATCATTCATAAACAATGTGCTCACACATATATCCAGAACAACAAAGGGCATTAACACATTCTTTTTTATTTTGGAAATAACCCAACTTTTGCAACATACAAAATAAAACAGTTCCAGCAGCACCAGAGTACTGTTGCAAAGATGTAACCGAGTATACAACAAAATGAACTGGCTTTAGAGAAATAGAGTGGGGTGAGAACATCTGTGAGCATACCAAAAAGAGTTTTCACATTTAAATCATTAACCACCATGGCAGAAACTATTTCTGCTCAAGCATGTAGATTACATTTCTCTTAAAAAAAATTGTACTTGTTAACCAAATACAATACACTTCCCAGAAAGCTGTTGTCTGGGGTGGGGTTGAGGGCCCAAACAGTTGTTCAAAAGGGTGGGGGATGGTAAATACTGGAAGAAACTATTCAGCAAATTGAGTACAATTCTCTAGAAGGTTGTTAAGCAGAGATATGGTGACAGGGAAGAGGTCTGGGAGAGCTTGCATAACACTGTCTATCAACATTTGCTGACATATTCCAACAACAAATTTCACTTCTGCTCTTATCTATTTACTTTTTAATGAGCTCTTCAGGGTGCTTTCAGGTTTGTTATTTGTGGGTGATGGTGTGGTTTTGGAACCCTGGAACACAACACCACTACCATTCTCTCTCTCTCATCTGGTTCACCCCCAATCTGTATGTCTGAACACTCCAAGTAAGCCTACTTAATGGTTCAAATCATGAAGTCTTGTGTTCAGAAAAGAAATGCTGTACAGCTGTTTGGGAATACCTCTGCAGGGAGCCCCAATTTCTGTGTTGTGTTCCTTTGTTCTTTTTGCTTTTCATTTAACTATTGTCACAATCGGTTTTTTCTTGTTTCTTTCATAAATGCGCTTCCAAGGGACAAGGGAGGTGGGTGGGTGGTTGCTGTGCGTGCTGGGTCTTTTCCTGTTTTCAAGCTGACTGCCCAAATATCAATATTCTGTCTGGGTACATAAAATCTGAGTTTCCTTATCATGGTACTTTAGCTTTTGTTCATAAGATACCGTTCTGCGACATGTGCAGTATCTTACATGCCACATTCACTTAGGGAAAAAAAGTTCCTCTTCTCTGTACGCTCACAGGATTTTAACAGATCTGTTATGACATTCCACCAGCACATTGTGAGGCAAGAGTCAAAAAATGAAATTCAAAACGTGAATTGAAATACAGCAAACATAAACCTAAGTACAAACCGAGTTACATTTTCAGCTCCCTCTCCAACTATGTTAACTGCATTTTTTAAAAGTCCAGAAACAGCATTTACACTATCAAGTAAAAAAAGAAATGCAAACTAAACCCACTATCTCCGAAGGGCACATAATGAAAGAGGTAAAAAGAATGCTCTTTTATGATTAAAAACAATCACAAGTTAAAATGAATCACAATGGAGAGTGGAAAGTCAACAGGTTGGAAGCTGACTGAAAAGAGAAACACAACACACACACACCCCCTCTCCCACCTTATGTTGGGTGCCTTTACACTGCGGAATATTTTCGAATGAGTGGGCAGATCAGGCTGCTAGGAGAGCAGTGCGCAACATAGAAGTCTCAGTCCGACTAATCATCAACCTAGATCTCTCTGAGTATTACAAATGTATAGAGAAAGTGTCGAAGGATCGATTTAATGATTTTCTGATAAATTCTAATAGTATTCTCAGCAGTGCGTTAAAAGAATGAAAGGAAACGATACTAAATCCTTTTTAAATAATGTACCCATCTTTTATCCTAAACCAATTACAAGCTTAATGTACAGGTTACGATTAAGTGCCTTTCACACAAAGTATTCTAAAAATGTACTATGCACATGTGGGAAACAACTCAATGTAAACTATTAATTTTTTCAGTGCCCCATAACAGATCAGTTAGTTCCTCAATCATTATTCGATCAAATCTCATTTAATAATTCACTGTCCACAGGACATTTCAAATAATTATCAGTTACTTTATGATTTCTCTAAAGTTTTGAATTCCAGTCCAGTTGGTATCTTTCTTTGATTTATTGTGTTACTCTATGCATCCTTATTATTATATATCTGAAATACTTGCTAGTAGTCCCCTATATGATATCAGTACTGTTCTACAGAATTTAGATCCCATAAGTTGAAACATTAATTTGGACTCCTAAATTACATTTCGTTCAGTTACATACTAATTGAACACCCACCAACACTAATTCACTCGTACATATACATCCTCACCCACAAATCACTCAACTCCCCAGCTCCTCACCCCCACCCCATACCCCTGCTCCAAACACACACACACATACACGCACACACGGTTTCCCATTCCCAATATCCCCACCCCCTTCCCTTTTTTTTTCCTTTTAACCTCCGTCTAATATAACCCATGGTGAAAAGACGTTAAACTGAAGAAATTGAAGAAAACATTCTCTCTCTCTTTCACACACACACACACACACACACACACACACACACACACACACACACACACACACAAAACAAACAAAAACCCTCTTTGTGGATAATCACCAAATCACAAACTTCTAAATGCTTCAAATCAAAATACTACAGAAAGGGAGGGAAACAAAACAAAAGCATCAACAAACCAAGAGATTGCTTAACAACTGAAGGGAACACTTACCACGTTCTAAAGTCTTTATGCCTGCATCAATAAAACAGTGAAACATTTGTAGCATGAAAATCAAACCAAACACTGAAATATCCTGGAAGAAAATTATCAGCATCAACTAAAGAGCATGCACTGATACTAACATTCATTTGAGTGTATACACATGTTAACAATGCAGTGAACTGAGTGATATGATTCCTGTTTTACATATTTAAGAATACAAATTAAGTAAATGAAGAAACAACAAAAGCTAAACACGCATTTCACTTTTCACATGTGTAAACCTTCAAATGTCAGTTTTCACTGTCATTACATAAAAACATGACAACAAAACTATCTACTTTGAAACATTAAGCAGTATTTTTTTTTAATCTGCCTCAACAAACTGCAATATATTTAACTCCAATAAATGACCGACATCCATGAAAAAATTGCACAAAGAACAGTATACCCTTGGACACCTCTCAACCATGATAAAAAAAATGGACTTTAAAATGATGTTATGTACTCTTCAAGGCACTGTTCTGGCTCCCTTAGAGCAAATGAAGCAAACACAAAGGAAAACAAAGGAGAGGATAGGTCAGGACAGTCACAGAAATCTATGTTCAAATTCACATAGTAGATTAAAAAAACAACCAACCTGGAATCAAGATCGCAAGAAGACACATATACCAAATGCTGATGATTTGCATTGTATTACATGCTGTCTTGTACAAGTGTCCTGCCACATCACCCTTCTTCTATACTCAGATTTGCAGGTATACAACGCTTGGAAAATCAAGTAATGTAACAAATGAAAATAAAAAAGAAATCAAGTATTGTTGCACAGTTATTAACATGGCAAAAATTCCCAACCTTGCCCACAACCCGAAACAAAAACAAAAAAAAAAAGAGAAAAAAAAGCAGCCATTCTGTCAATCAGATCGATATGAAAGTCCACATCAAACATGAATTCACTGCATGTCTACCTCTTCTGGACAGTTGGCTGTACATCAACAGGTAATCAAACTGAGCTTCAAGACCAGTTTCTTAAGTTTCATGGAAAGTTGTTAAAATGGCAACATTAAAAAATACAGCAGAAAATCCCAAAGGAAGTATTAACGCACACAGAGGAACAAAACAAAAGGTCCCCCCCCCCCCCCCCCCCACCAACCCATCCTTGTACCTACTGAATGCAAGAGTTGTGAATACTGTAAACATCTCAATCAAATATGATCTATATTGAATAGTAGCATAATTTTTTGAAAAGTCAGAATTTGAACTCTGCTGAAATGCAATTGCAAATAGTTTGAACTTTTCAACAACACTATGACCTTTTGGGAAAAAAAATTGCCAAGGCCACCAAACTGACTGAACAAGTTGAAGTATGATCAAAAGCAATTCATAAGCAATAACTTTAGTGAAAGAGTGGGGGAAATTCTGGGTCAGTCTGTTTTGGACCAGCCCTTGTCAGCTGCATACATTTCAAGTCTTCTTGTTTTACTTGGATTTACACATAGATGAATTCAAAGGTCACAGAATCTAGCCGTCATCAGAAAGCCCTTCCTTGGTATTAGATCAAAGTGACTTCCCTTACTCCAAAAAAAAAAGAGTAATGCTTCCTGTTAAAAGTGAAAAAAAAAAAAAACCCATGCACTTCAGATAGTATTTAACAATGCACTAAAAACAAACCAGTGACATTTTCAAAACAGGGAAAGTAAAACTAACACCAGTTTAAAACCACTGTAACAGCAACAAATATGACACATTAATACCTCTGTAAACCTATAACACAAATAATACCACATTCAATTCTGGACAAATTAAAAGTCAAATTTCATGAGATCACAGACATAATCCAAGAAACTACCATCTACTAAATCAACAATATGGCAAACACAAGATTGAGATAATCTAAACAACATATCATTATGTTACAGACTCCAAACATTTGTGTGCCGACAAAGTCTGCTTGTCCATCATGCACAGGGTTTCATGTTTATTAAAGGCAAATGTTAAGTCCATTTCTTTATCCATGTAACTTTGAAACAAGGTCAAGGTGAGAATAGCCTATCATTTCCAATTGAAACAGAATTTTTATGACAAATCGCATATCAAGTAGTCAGATATGTCATCCATGCTATCGCATTGATCTTAAATGAAGGACTCTCAGAATGTCTTCAGTTCCAAGTATATCATTTAAAAGTTCCACAGAAACCATGTCAGCCTATCTTAATTTTATAAACAACATGCTCAGGCATGTAGTTAGGCATTTGTCATCAGCGAATAGCTGAAAAAAAAATTCACAGGGCAAAAATAATTGCTGTCTGATTGGCCCATGGGCCAAAAGTTTTATTTACAGATTGGCACAGTTCAAATGGGTTTATCACAGATGTGTTGGCACAGTTTAAATGGATTGATCAGCGATATATTGGCACCATTTAAATGTATTTATCAGAGATGTTAGCAAAGACTTGAATTAGGTTCACAAGATTCAGGTTTTTGACTTCATATGTTAAACAACCAAAGTACTAGCTGCAGACACTTCTGTGTTAGGTGAATGGCTTCCTTCACCAGTTTTCCAGCATTCTGCACCTTCTTTCCCCATTTTCATTTTGAAAACTGTGAGCTCACATTGCTGTCGTTCAGTTTTGTTCAGGAGTCAGAATGTCGGGGGAAAAAAAGACAAAGAAATCCAGATTCATTCCCAGCTAATGTTTTCACTCTTTTGGGAGACCTGGAGTATGAGGAACCATACTAATTCTGAATGAATGACTAATATGATGCTGAAAGGATGTGTGTGTGTGGCAGAATAAGACACAGTGTGTGATAATGCTCCAACTCTGTAATTCAGATGAATTCCTTTGGGTCTACTCATTACCAAAGACTCTGAGAGAAGCTTCAGGTACGGCCTAGCCTAGAATGCTAAGAAACAGCATAAAGAGCAGTGAAGTTTTTAGGCAAATTATTTAACATTATATATATATATATATATATATTTATTTTTTTTTTTTTTTTTTTTTTTGCTGTATCCCTATATCATTCATGTTGAAATACAAGCCAATTTTTCTTTTTAAA
Organism: Conus canariensis; assembly: GCA_033310375.1. Lineage (NCBI taxonomy): Eukaryota > Metazoa > Mollusca > Gastropoda > Neogastropoda > Conidae > Conus > Conus canariensis. The sequence goes on from CM065746.1 coordinate 7,581,191, forward strand.
GATTTCATCTTTGAAAGTCATTCAGCATGAGAATTTCTGCCTCATTATGTTTCCACTATTTTTATTTTCAGCTTTGCAGAGATCCAGAAGTGTTACCAAAGCAACCTTTTTTCCCCGGACTTTCAAATTTCTCTCTGCTAACTAAGAACGTCAAACACTTTTTAGTCTGTGAAAAGTCAGGTTTAAAAAAAATATCCCTGACATCCAGTTATTTGGAAGTCGGAGGAGAACGAAGAGCCTCTGAGGCTGATCCACGTGATGATCTCAGATTCCACTTTCCACCCTTCACTGACAGAGTTCCCTTGGCTGGCTGTTTTTCGCAGCATGGGTCTGGAAGACAAGAGTAAAATAAGCAAACTGTTGTCATTCTTTTTTGTATAGAGAATCAGCATGATAGTCATAAAAGATGAAGTCAGGAGAGACAGAGGGGACAGAGACGGAGAACATACTCATGCCAAATTGAACAAGATCTGTTTCCTTCATGAGCATTTCACCAATGGTCCAGCATTTTTACTTACTGGTGATCATTAAAACTGTCTAAGAACAGACATCTAGGTTAAGGCTGTGAAGAAGATAGAAAGCAGCCAGAGGACAGACTTAGAACATGCGGAGCAAGACACTGACTGGAATTTGGATCTGGAATGACTTTGGAAAGCCTTGTACTTGAGAGGTAGGCTGAGGCCACAGTTTCAATCATACCATCATAGTACTTCTTTCTTGCAAACGCACACAGGACAGCCTTACTACAGACCTTGTTGAAATGCAGTCCATCCAACAGTAATCTTACGATGATCACAACGTGTGTCTGACTGACCAAAGAACAAGCAGCCAGGTGGGACGAGCCAAAATAAATGGGAGGGGGAGAAAACCCATGCTGTTTACAGCTCAGCTGACTGCAGAAACTTGTCTGCAGGCTGAAGGTAATCACTGAATAAAATGAAGAATGATTCTGCTTACCCTGTTTGGAACGTTTGCTCTTTGACTGGGGAGATCTGGAATGCTTTCGCTTTCCACTGCTTGAACTGAAGTCGTTTTCTGAAAACACAGTCCGAACAGAATTACACTTCTGCCTGCCTGTTATTAAACATGAAGCAGAAAAGTAAAAAGTAGGTTTTATCTTCTTTGATCTATCTGGTTATCTTTTTTTGCTTATCTGATGTAAAAAAAAAAAAAAAAAAAAAACGAGATCAAAATTAATGGAACATCCTGCTGAAGTTCACATTTTCTTGTGTGTCAGCCTCTCACATTCTTTTGCAATAAAAACACACATCTCTTTTAACTAAATTTCTGATTATAAATAAATGACTTATGTATGAGCAACCACACATACTGGCACTCACACAAACTGCTTAATTTTTCAACCTAAAAAGAAATTTTCAAATCCAACCTTTTTGATCCGGACTGTTTTCTCCTGCGGAAGGGGCACTCCCAATTTCTGCATCTTTCGTCCCATTTACCTCCACCATCCCATCTGTCTCAACTTCCACTGTCTCAGACAGCATGATGGCCACATCTGAGATGACCTCTTGGCCAGAGCATGTCATGTCTCGGCCATCTCCACGCTCAGCAGGCACCATCACCGTGAACAAGTTGACGTCAGTCTGGTCATTGTGGAAAACGGTCTGCACGTCACCCACAGTTACTTCAGAGTTGACCATTTCTGTGAGAGTCGCTTTATCACTGCCGTTGTTGAGCGCATCATCTTGCTGGATTGGGCCTTCTAGGAGTTCACCTTCCATGCCAAGTTTGGTGGGCTCACTGCTGACATAAGGAGGATCTGGAGGAGGTGAAGTATCACCACCGGTAGTGCCGACGGCTTCCATTTTCACGGCGATGTGCTGCTGAGGTTCTGACTGTTGTGTTGGTTCATCTACCCCTGTGGACAGGACATAATTCACTGTGTTCTCAGCACACAGTTCGCTGGGATTCTCCGTCTCTGCAAGCTGTGAAACGGTGTACACAATGTTCTCTCTGCCTTCATTGCTGCAGGATGATTGTGCTGCAGTTATAATGTGAGTGTCTGGAGCAATACCATCGATCAGAGTTCCTTCCACAGTGTAATAAACCTCCACCTGTGTCTGGTTCAGACCTGGACTTGACACAGTGATCATGGTGGAGTCTTCTAAAGAATCAGGAAGAGATGAGGGATCTGCTGATGGATCAGGCTGCTTTGAACAATGGGTTTGACTGAACTGGCAACAACTACTGATCTGCTTCCTGTCTGGGTCCCAGACAGGAGCCCTTCCTTCAGATCCTGGACTGATGTGTGGATCACTATTAAAACGTCTCTCATGTTCTGTCCGGTGCATCTCCTTGGGAGGGTTTGACACCTGGTAATGATACACCACAGCTGGGGGAACCTCCTGCTCTCTACTGGCAATGGAGTGATCCTCAACAGGAAAAGCCGCTTGGGTGTGGCCAGTGTTCCCTGAGTAGCTCTCCGATCCAGCTGCAGATGGACTGTCATCTCCATACTGACTGAACACTGAAGGGTGTGGGATGTAGGATTCTGGAGGATCCATGGTGACTGTGTGAAACTGGTTCTCCATGTTGACAGACGATGAGACATGGTGTGGATCAGCATACGCAGGAATGTGAAGTTCAGAGGTTTCTAGAGCTGTGTTGCAGGATGAATGTCCATGTCCTCTTCTGAGTACCTGTGTCTGGCCTTTGGGAAGCATATCGACATACTCTGGCTGGCTGTTATTGGCCTGACGCTGGTGTTCTGCATAGGGACTGACCAATGATGTTGATGACTCCACTGATCTTTGATGGTCATCTGGTGGTATCTCACTGACTTGTTGGTCATGGACTTCCTCCTGTGCTCCCATGTCACGGCTGGTAAATGTGCACACATGGTCCAAGTAGAAAGTGATGACTTCAGTCAGGCTCTTCATGCTCTGGGTGAAAACACTGGAAGCCAGCAAGGCCATCTCGGCCCAGCGCTCACTGCTGGTGTCCCAGACATGGGGTTGACACCACCAGCCATACTGCACCACCACTTTGCCCAATGACAGGATGCAACGCCACAGGTGATCCATGTCCCGCAGGTCCTGGACAGCTGTTGCGGCATTACTGGCCACAGGCGCATGGAATTCCTGGCATGCGTTCCTTCTCAGCAGGGCCAAGCATCCCTCCAGTCTGGTCAGCAGATTGCTGTCAATCTCTTTGTTCAGCTCCCCTACCTGAAACCAATCTCTTTGTTCAGCTCCCAAACCTGAAACCAATCTCTTTGTTCAGCTCCCCTACCTGAAACCAATCAATCTCTTTGTTCAGCTCCCCTACCTGAAACCAATCTCTTTGTTCAGCTCCCCTACCTGAAACCAATCTCTCTGTTCAGCTCCCAAACCTGAAACCAATCAATCTCTCTGTTCAGCTCTCCTACCTGAAACCAATCTCTTTGTTCAGCTCCCAAACCTGAAACCAATCAATCTCTTTGTTCAGCTCCCAAACCTGAAACCAATCAATCTTTGTTCAGCTCCCCTACCTGAAACCAATCAATCTCTTTGTTCAGCTCCCCTACCTGAAACCAATCTCTTTGTTCAGCTCCCCTACCTGAAACCAATCTCTTTGTTCAGCTCCCAAACCTGAAACCAATCAATCTCTCTGTTCAGCTCTCCTACCTGAAACCAATCTCTTTGTTCAGCTCCCCTACCTGAAACCAATCTCTCTGTTCAGCTCCCCTACCTGAAACCAATCTCTTTGTTTAGCTCCCCTACCTGAAACTGATCTCTTTGTTCAGCTCCCCTACCTGAAACCAATCTCTTTGTTCAGCTCCCAAACCTGAAACCAATCAATCTCTCTGTTCAGCTCCCCTACCTGAAACCAATCTCTTTGTTCAGCTCCCCTACCTGAAACCAATCTCTTTGTTCAGCTCCCAAACCTGAAACCCATCAATCTCTTTGTTCAGCTCTCCTACCTGAAACCTATCAATCTCTTTGTTCAGCTCCCCTAACTGAAACCTATCAATCTCTTTGCTCAGCTCCCCTAACTGAAACCTATCAATCTCTTTGTTCAGCTCCCCTAACTGAAACCTATCAATCTCTTTGTTCAGCTCCCCTAACTGAAACCTATCAATCTCTTTGTTCAGCCCCCCTAACTGAAACCTATCAATCTCTTTGTTCAGCTCCCCTAACTGAAACCTATCAATCTCTTTGTTCAGCTCCCCTAACTGAAACCTATCAATCTCTTTGTTCAGCTCCCCTAACTGAAACCTATCAATCTCTTTGTTCAGCTCCCCTACCTGAAACCTATCAATCTCTTTGTTCAGCTCCCCTACCTGAAACCACTTAACAGCAGAGCTCTAAACAGTTAACGTAGCCAAGAACACTTACAGCTGTTTATGGTCAAACATTCTGCATTCAAAGACAATGAATGAACCATCATTTATCAAATTACAGCATGGCTTTAAAAGCCATGTGTTTCTCTTAATCTATGAATGCATTGCTTAGTGTTTATTCTTTTCTGCATGAAGAAAATCATTGATGCAGCTGACTTTAAATCACTATCAATCCTTCTCTTTGAAAAGGCCATCATAGGTTTCTTTTTTCTTTAGTTATAAAAGGAGTGAGGAGAAAAGGGAGACGAGAGACTCAAACAGATATGAAAGTCACAAAGACAGAAGAAAGATGAAAATACATGAGGCACTGAGAGAAAGAAGGAATTCAACATACTCATGCAGACACACGCATAAAGTTTCATATACACACACACACGGGTGAAAAACGGCCAACGCAGGCAAATGACAGAGTGAAGTGACAATATGGTGGAACTATACGTGGCACCACACAGCCAGCTGGGATGAACATCAGAGTCACTGACGTCTAGCTGAGCCAGGGCCCTTCTGCCTTAATCTCTCTGTCCTATCCCTCTTTAGCCCCTGTTTCTTTCTCTTTCAGTAGGCAAAATAGTGAATATTTCCATCTATTCCCTCCTTTTGTGTGTGTGTGTGGTGTGGGTGTGGGGTGGGGGGTGGGTGTTGTGTGTGTGTGTGTGTGCATGTGCACTCAGTGGTGTCCAGCACAAGCAAAGGTGGGGGAGGGGGGGGTGCGCGCGGTGGTGTGTTGGTGTCTTTGTGTGAACTGTGGTGTGTGTCTGTGTGAACTCAATACACCTGAACAGTGATCAGTGACTTTATTTTGGTCCAACTTGATCATTAAATGAAATGTTCTCACCCAATTCTCACAGAGGCTTTCCTGTCTACACTGTCCTCTCCTTTCACTTTGACAACGGGCCTATGGCTTGAAACGTCAGTGTTCTCACTAATGGATTCTACTACCACCAAAAGGTTTTTATAAACTTTATTATTTTTTCATTTCACAACGAATCCTGCAGTCAACTTTTGTTTCTTCCTAGAAATAAACATTCTTAAAGCTGAATGCCAATCAGATCACAAAAGTCCCTCCAAAGATGGATGGTTTTGGATTATACATCAATCCCATAACCACACAAATTACTTTTTTCTTTGTTATGATTAGTCCTCCATTTCTGTCTCCATGGCGAGTTGATCTCCAAGTCTGGTCTCCACAGATTTTTAGGGATCATTATTAGAGGAATGTAGTGGAGATCCATACACTGCACTTTCAGAGTGCATGTGCACTCAGTGGTGTCCAGCACAAGCAAAGTCCAAAGACTAACATAGGCGCAAGTGAACATCACTGAAGACGTTCAGCAGAAGGGCTGCATCTACTCTGTTCAGTGGCCTGATGGTGAGTTGACATGGATATGTTCTGGTTCACGCAAAGGGTGCAATAACCAAATCTGGGTGGGGCTATATTTGAGTGAGCTGGAATGAGCCGTGTTAGTGTAATGTCAATACAAGGCCACAGAACACAGAGTATTGAAATTACAGGTACAGATCGCTTACACATATGAAACATTTCAGTTGCAAATGATCCACACATACAGACATGGTGCCTAGTTGCTCAGTTCATGCAGCACTGAGCTGGCAGTCAAATGTTGTGACTTCAAATGACACTGATCTCCAATGTTAACTTTGCCATTTTGCAACCTACCTTACTGTGCAGTCATTTTTGGTGGTACACTTTAATATAAGGCGCTAAATTAGGTCCCCTTCCTCCACTTTCCTGGGACAGTTATCCTCAGCTGCCATCTGCCAAAGGTGAGTGTGGGCAAAAAATCTAAATGTAACTAACATACAAACATACATAAACACATACAACACAACTCAGAACCAACCCACTACCAGACATACCTCTTGCTGAATCCAGCGGACAGTATCCAGATCCTGAGGAGGTACTCTGTGACGGACAGGGCCAACTTTCCTGTCTTTCAACACGCTGTAGCAGCCATCGCCTGTACCATCACTACTCTGCTCCTTGTCCGGCCTGAACTGGCGCTGTTGGACTCCACTGCCTGAAATGGAGTCATCAAGGCTGCAGCCGAGGTCAGTTTTCAGCCCAATTGAACAGTTCTGTTGATAGTCTGGTGGTGTTTTGGTCTGTGTAAACACGCTGGATGTGTTACTGTAGTCCCCTCTGCCTGAGCTGAGGTGGCTGAGAACATCAGGATAGGTCTGTGAAAGGGAGGATGGGAAGGAATGAGAAAGTGGCGCAGAATAATGGGGCAAGGGTCTGCAGGATGGGTAGGTGGGGACGGGACCTGATCTTTGAAGCAGGGAATACACAGCTCCAGGCTGTCTAGGCAATGAAGTGTCATCCACGTACATGTCAAATTGGTAATTGCTTGGCCGTTCTGGATTGGGTGGAAAGAACTCAGGATACTGGTGAGGATGTCTGCAGTTCAAGGCTGGGTTCTGTGGGTTGCTGGTTAGGGCATTGTAATAATAAGGCCTGGGTCCATACATGCCTGAATAACCATAAGGATAGGGTGCTTGCTGGGGGCTGTAGTAGGCAGAATTGTACTGAATGTATTTTGAAGGATACCACCTACCATTCCTGCCATATGCTCTTCGGTCTCGGTCCACATAGTAACTGTTTCCTTGGTCAGAATTGTAGAATTCAGAGTTAAGGTTTCTTCGTAGCCTTTTTCTACCTTGAGAGACCTCTGAAGCATTCTGTTTGGGAAACATAATGGCTGATGGAAGGGATGATCTACCTTCTAAGATTTCAACCTCATCCAAGGACAAAGCTGTCTGGGTGTTTGTTTCAGCATGTCTAGTTGCCTCAGGCTCCAAAGTGTCACGTGCAGTTTTGTTGAAAGGTCTTCCATTGCAGCTAGAAGTGAATGTTGGAGCAGAAGTGTCTGCTTGCTTATGAGGAAATGGAATGACGTTTCGTCTAGGGACTGGATCTTGGGTAGTGTGCCTCTGCTCAAAATTCCTGTCCATTTTCTTCACTGGTGCTGACGGAACCTGCCCGATGCTTCCTTCTCCCCGAAGACCGTCTGTCATGGTGGCGGTTTCTCTATCAGGAGTCTCCATGTTACTGTCCCATGTAGAAGTTCCATTATCACTCACCAGGGGGCAGTTGTCATGGAACTAGAACTGACGAGTGGAGGGGGTGGGAGGTTGCCGAGTTCTGGTGGCATCCTTTCAACCTTGGGTTCTACAGTCGTGCTGGTCTTACTGACAGAGACAGTGGTCACCACGGCAACAGGCTTGAAGTCTGTGTAATCAGTGCCGTCATCAGTAGCATTTCTTTCCTGAGCGCTTTCTAGCACGCCGTTTGTTGCTGCTTCAGCTGCCTCTGACGTGCTGGGCATTTCAGGGACTTGCTCGTTGTACCTGACTTTTGAGTCTGCAAACACCGGAACACCCACACTATTTGAAAGTTCATCATTGTAATGTTCCATGACTGGCGTCTTGCCTGGAGACAGTTTAGAAGAGTGGGGACAAACAATACCCTGGCTCACAGTCGATCTGACTGCACACAATGCTGGGGACTTGAAGGGACTGTCAATGGCAGGACAGGGGCAGGCTGGGCATTCAGTCTGTTGTGAGGACTCCATGGGGCCTTGTCCGCTGGTCAGCCATACCTGGGGGACAACATAGATGTCTTCTACCTGAGTCCCATGTGGCATGGCCCGGGTCTTCATCAAGGCCACTTCAGCTTCAGTCTCTTCCTGAGACTCTGTGGTTGGGGTTTCCTCCTTCAGGGCTGCCTCTGTGGCCTGTCCGCAAGAAGTGACTGCATCGTCATCTTCCACTCTGGACGGTTCTGACAGGACCACAGAATCTGGCTTGGGACGCACTACTTGGACAAAACGGATCTGGGGAGGTGCAGACAACACAGATGGTGCAGAGGGAGGGTTCAGTGCTGTGGTGCAAGCTTTGCTGGACCAGGTTGACTCTGCTGGGAGTCTGAAAGGAGAAGGGGAGTACACTGTGCCACAATCTCTTCCAAACCTGGGTCCTCTGTGTGGTGTATACTGAGGAAACCGCTGAAAAGGACCTGGCTGGAATCTCTGCTGAATTCTGGCATAGGGTTGTCCATACTGCCCTTTCCATGGATAATGAGAGTGCTGAGAGTACTGGTATGGGTAACCACTGTACAGTCCATGAGATCTACTGAAAGCTCCAGGCTCAAGGGGTTGAACACTCCTCTGAGTAGAGTAGCCAGGAAACCTGGCGATATTTCTACTGGTGTCACTGAATGTCTGAGAACCATAATTTTGTTGGTACAGATTCTGGGCAGAGCTGAAAGAATATGCACTATCCGTGCTGGGCAGACCGGAACTGTAAGCAGAAGAGGGAACCTGAAGGGCTGGCAAGGACTGGTTGCAGTTTGGGCTAGAATCATAGTGACCTGTTTCAGACATCACATTCTGACTGGATGCTGACTGCACTGCAGCTAACCGACAGGCTTCACCTTCAGTTTGCATTCCAATCAACTCATTTGGCAGCTGAGAGTTGGCTTTTCCCACTTGAGGAACACCAAAATCACTTTTACTACCAACACCCGTTCTGGGCTGAAGGTGCTTCAGACTTTGCTTCATGATCTCCATGGCAGACGATCTATCCTGTGGTAAAGCTCTTTGGTCTGTGTCGTGGCTAGTCTGAGCGGCGTTGTCAACAGTGGTCAAGGGCCCTGGCAACCCATGCTCTCTACTCATGTCCACCGTATTGGCCAACTTCTCCTGAGGAGTGGCCTTGCTGACAAGATACTGCAGAAACTGCTGCTCAAAACTATTGCGAGCCAGTGTTTCTCCCTGGCTGCCTGACCCGCCCAGTACAGATGTGGTGCAGGTCATGCCTGTTGTCTCTGTGTTTACCATGGTCACGTCTTCCATCTTGGATGGAGATGCCACAACTACAGCACTGCTGTTGCCAATCACAAAGCTGCCACTATCCATAGCTCCATCGGAACTGCTGGCACCCACCATTTTGAAGATAACATGGTCAGGAACATTGGCTACTATCCAATCACGAATGAAGCCTTCATCATGCTGAAGCAGTCGCCATGCATCGTCCTGGGATTGGATCTTGTCCAAGACCAGAGGTGAAGACAGGGTGGAGGTGACTCTGTCCATGGTGTGCCCTGTTGAACTGTTCTGCTTTCCTGCACAGTACACAATAATCAGACATTTGTCCACCACTGAAAGCTGCTGACATAAAATCTTCCATTAAACCTGACAGCATTAAGTTATAGGCAAGCATGTAATCAAGTCTTCAGAGTCAGCAAAGGCTGTCACAGGATTGAAGTGCTGGCTGTGCAGCTTTATTCTGTATTATTACAACCCATCCGACCACACCACACCTTTCAGGGTTGCCTCTGCTCATGGAAAAAAAGAAGTCAGGTCCTGCAAAAAATGACAACAGTGAAAACGTCAAAAAGTGCTCTACCTTGCACTGTTCAAGAAAGCAACAACAAAAAAAGTCTAAATCCCTGATCTACCCTTTGCACAAGACTTCTCCCAAAATTCAATGAGTTTGTCCCTGGACCACATTCCACCTGTTCAGTTTCTTTCAAATCAGTTCAGCGGTTTCTGCAGTGACACTGCTGACAGATCAACCAACCAACAGATGTAGGTAAAAACATAATCATCTCTGCAGAGTTTACAAACACCCAAACCCCTGATGCTGTCACATGCTGTCCCTCTGAGGCTGCTTCTATGCCTTTCCTTCCATTTACCTTACAGTAGGATGTTAAAAAACTGCACAACAAGAAGGAGGCAGGATGCACACACACACACACACGCAAGATGGCGGCCACAGTCAAAACCCCTTGAAGATGGCTTAAAAAAATAATCAACATTGTACAATGAATAAGAAGCAAAATAAGAAAAAGTGCTCAATCTGGACTTCTATCGCTGCTGTCAAAAAATGTGAGTAGCCAGAGTGAAATCAACCCTAGCAGTATAGAGCAGAATCAAAACGTTCAGTTTGAGTGGCGACGGCCGTTTCAGCACATCTTCCAGAACAAACAGGAAGACAAAGAAGCTCTTCACATTGGCAACAATGCTGAAAAAACAGTGGAAGAGATGCCTGATGTGAAAAGCCTAGTTAGAGCGCTAAGCGACAGAGTCTATAATCTTGAAAAAATCATCGAGAACCAGTGCAAAATCATCGAGTCGACTCTGTCAAAGCACAAAAGCAAAGACCAAGAGACACAAACCGAAACTCTTCACCACCCGTCTTACGCAGATGCCTTGCGGTCCGAGCCTATTAAACCTATCAAACCATCAAATATCACTCTTCAACAAAGGCCGAGTGAAAAAGAAGTGTCAAAATCAACAGAGTGCCAGCCCAAAGCAAAGAATCCAAAGGCAAAAACAAAAACAGAACATGAAAAACAGAAGAGCGTCAAAAGTAAGAACTACTACGTCAGAGATCATCACGGCAAATTACGTAATCGCTCAGACAGAGAACGCGGTGAAGATGAAAGTGAAACAAGGGAACTTCCAAATGTGCTGTTTGTCCATGACTCTGTGCTTACAAAAATCAACAAGAACAGACTTGGGAAGTCTTTCGGGTTTAGAGGCAAAACGGAAAAAGCTTTCAAAATAGGTGAAATCAAACCAGCACTCAAGAAAGCCGACGAATCATACGATGCACTGCTAGTCCATTGTGGAATCAATGACCTAAAGAATACAACTCCCGCAAGCTACGCTGATGAACTTGTGAAATGCATCAAAGACATTTCTAACAGCTGTCCCCAAATGAAATTGGTCATTAGTAAGGTGACGCCTGTCAAGGACCCCCAACTGAATGTAAAGGCGGATTTGTTCAACGCCATAGTAGCTTCTGAGCTGTGTAACATGAAAAACGTTTCCCTTGTCAGTCACTCGCGGCTTCCAGTTACGACCAACATCCTCTATGACGGTCTCCACCCTACCTTCACGGGCACCAGTATCCTCGCCAGGACAATTGGGCATCATCTGAATGGGCTACTCTGGACCAGGTCAAAGAAGACTGCACGGTGCCGCTACCTCAACCCTAGGCCCTTCCATCCCCACCCGGATGACCTGCATGTCTACCCTTGGAGCAGCATACACGATCGGCCCTATTATATCTAAGCAATGAACATTATTTTGGTTTCTAAACATTGTTGAAATCAACATAATTAGGACTGTCATACATTCATCCTCATCTTGTGCCTTACATATTTATGTATGCCTAATATGTAAAAAAAAAAATTTAAGTACGTTAATCAATATTTTGTCCTCTTATTTTACTCATGACAGATAAAGTTTTTAAGGTATTTCAATGGAATTGTCAATCCATCACAACCACTCTTGATCAATTAGTACAACAACTATCAGAAGAAAAATATCATGTCTTAGCTTTGCAATCATTAAATGTATGGAAGGAAAAGTTACCTATATTAGACAATTATTATTTTCCACCGATTATTCAAAAAGTAGATAACCATGAAAAAATAAATTTAGCAATATATATTCGTGAAGGAGAAAAATACCTGCCATGCACTAGTCCTGTTCCACCAGACGTTCCCGGACTGCATGCTTGTGCAGAAAAGGTGCAGGTAAATTGTAATGTACTAACAATTGTTTCTGTTTATTTACCACAAGGTCCAAATGATACAAACACAGAATGGCTTCACTCGATTCAGTCAGACCAGTCAAATAAATATCTCGTCAGTGGTGACTTTAATGCCCATTCGCCATTTTGGGAAAAAGGATGTCAAGCCATAACTAGTAACCGCTTTATTGAGAACATAGTTGACTCATCTCTCTACCTTTTAAACAATGGAAATATAACTCGCATTCCAGACAATCCCAAACATAATCCTAGTGCCATAGATTTAACATTAATATCCCCAGAGCTAGCGGTTTCTTGTGATTGGCAAACTCTTAATGACACATTAAATAGTGACCATCTACCTATTATCATTACATTTGAAACGATGAGACCTGAAACAAACAATGTAACATACGATAAATTTCCAAAATACTGTTATAAATTTGCTAACTGGAATAAATTTTCAATCTTGTTAAGCTCATTTTATATTGATGAAGAACAAATTAGTAGTCAAGATGTAGAAACATTGTATGATCGATTTCAAAAGACTGTACTGTCTGCTGCTAGTGAATCAATTCCAACAGTAAAATCTGTAAAATCAAAGAAACATTTGGGTAATGTCTGGTGGAATGAGACTTGTCAAGAAGCTAAAGAAGAGAAACAGAATAAAATAAAAGAATATAAAAGAGAAAAAGATCCTAAGGAAAAAGTTCAAAAGCTTCTTGAGAAGAAAAGGGCAAGAAACGCACAAAACAAAGTAAATGCACAAGCAAAGCGGCAATATTGGTCTTCATTTTGTGAGAATGAGGTGTCAAATTTTAAAGATATGCAAAAAACTTGGACACATTTAAAAACAATGAAAAATGGGGTTAACCTACCGCAGTGCCCTATCACATTAAACAACTCAGAGTTTCCATCAAATTTTGATAAAGCTGAAGCTTTTGCTGATCTATTTGCAAGAAACAGTAGCATTGACAACTTAACAACTAAAAAACACCGTGAAAATGAAGAAAAGAAAAATATATATAATAATCCACAGCCAGTAGAAGATCATTGTCTGAATACCTCAATAACATTGCAGGAAGTCAAAGAATGTATTATGAATTTGAATAAAAATAAATCAGTGGGCCTAGACGGCATTTCTAATGAAATGTTAAGTCATCTTCCACAAAATATGATATATTTTTTGCATTCATTTTTTCAAAAATGTTGGACAGATGGTAACATGCCTCAAATTTGGAAGCATTCTATTATTGTTCCAATTCACAAGAAGGGAAAACCACTCAGAGATATACATAGTTATCGACCTATTGCGTTAACATCAAATACATGCAAATTGATGGAAAAGATTGCTTTAAAAAAGACTTGTTCATCATTGTAATAAGCATAAAATCATACCAATCAACCAAGCTGCATTTCAGACAGGCAGATCATCAATAGAACATTTGGTCAGACTCACAACGCATGTAAAGCATCAGTTTGCACGTCGTAAAAACGTACTTGCAACGTTTTTTGATATACGAAAAGCCTATGAACAAGTATGGCACAAGCGGCTTTTGTTTAAATTAAAGAATATTGGTATTAACGGAAACATGTACAAATATATTCAATGTTTTCTTCATCGTAGGCATATTCAAACAAAAGTAGGAAATACGTATTCTAACCCAAGACCTTTACAAATGGGCTTACCCCAAGGATCGGTAATTTCTCCAATTTTGTTTAATATTTTGATTTCTGATCTACCCAAAGGTCTTTCTAAAGATAGAGAGTTAGTTCAATTTGCTGACGATATATGTCTAGGGAGTAAAGTAACGATGAAAAGAAATACTCCGTTAAGATCACTGAATTATATTAAAATTAAATACCAACACGAACTAAATAAAATCAGTTCATTTTTACACGAAAACGGGCTATCCCTTTCACCTGAAAAAACGAATTTGATGCTTTTTAATTCTGGAAATGATCCAAATAAGCTTCCAGTTTTCACCTTAGACGGCACTATTTTAAACTATGTTAAAAGCGTTAAATTCTTAGGTGTAATCCTAAGTAGTAAACTAACATGGAATACTCATATTGACCATATTTTAAATAAAGCAAGAAAAAGTCTGAATTTCCTTAAAATTGTCAGTAAACAATCTTGGGGGCAAGACACTAGAAGTTTAACTGTTCTAGCAACTGCCCTTGTACGCTCAAGACTTACATATGCTCAGGAAGTATTTTTTTAATGCACCTAAATATCTCCTAAATAAACTTCAGAGCACTGATTGCAAAGCCTTCAAAATTGCCCTAGGGGTACCCACACATACGTCAAACTTAGGGACATACAACGAAGTAGGAGTTCTACCTCTATCTGAAATTAGAAAAGCTTCCACTTTAAAATTCATCTTAAAAAGTTTCTCACAAAAAAATTTTTGCTCAGAAGAGGTATGTTTAGATTCGGAAAAGGATTTTGGGAAACGTGCACAATATATACAATCCACAAAATCTATCTATTCATTTTCCTCAGATCTTCTAAAAGATACAAAAATAGATAAAAATAATATCGCCGGAAAACCTACGTTTCCACCCATTCCAAAATGGGTACAATCAAAAGCTTCCTTTGACATTGACTACAATAATTTAACTAAAAAGGATTCTCCCAACATTTTGAGAAATTTTGTCTACACTCACTTAGAAAATAAGTACAACCATCACTTAAACATATTCACAGATGGCTCAGTATTAGATGATAATAGCACGGGAGCAGCTTTCATAATTCTCAGCTTAAAAATAGAAAAGTTATTTCATCTTGGTAAAAGTCTGTCTATATACAGTGCAGAATTACTTGCTATACTCAAATCATTGGATTTCATTTTGAATTTCCCCATAAATAACAGTCAAATCGTAATATGCGCTGATTCAAAAGCAGCATTGAATGGTATTAAGTCTTCAAATTCATGTGTACGATTAGACATGACAACTGAAATTTATCATATAGTACACCTTCTTTCCCAAAAAGGCATTAATATTACTTTTTGTTGGGTGCCTCCTCATTGTGGTATATCGGCAAATGAACAAGTGGACAAAGTTGCAAAAAAAGGCAGCTCAAAACCTTAGCGGCACAGTAACAATAAATGTTCGCTTAGATCTGACAGAATGTTTCTCTATCATAAATAAAACATCTCATGATAATGCGACAAAAACACTGAGGAACTCGGACTTATATTATTATAACAATTGCATTAAATGTAATGACAAAAACAATGGGATAACATCATACAAAAGATTTATTTTCTCATCCAGGGAGATTGAAAGTCTAATCCATAGGCTTCGTTTAAATTCGATTAAAACAAAATATTGCAAAGATATTAAATGTATGTGTGGGGATTCTATAAGTGTCAATCATTTACTGATTCACTGTCCCAAAACAAAAGAGCTTTTTAATAAATCAGGTATTGAGGGTTTTGTTGATGGATCGACTCCTTTACCACTATCTACTATATTAAACAATTTTGCTACTCTTGAATCTATTTCTAAATGTTTATTAGGCTGTTCACTTAATATTTATCTTTAGCATTTGTGATTGTTACAGTTACAATTTTAGTTTAAGTTAAATGTTCTGATGAATAGGGTGGGGTGGAGGGTTATGATTACATTCCTTACGTACCACTTTAAAACTTACACTCCCTTACACTCCCTAAAAAAATGCATCTCTCTCATTCCTTACATCAAGCTCACTCTACACTATAATATTGTCTGAATCACTTTTAGTGGAAGGACGTTAAACTGAAGAACAACACACACATACACACACACACACACAACGCGAGATATTAAATGTATGTGTGGGGATTCTGTAAGTGTCAATCATTTACTGATTCATTGTCCCAAAACAAAAGAGCTTTTTAATAAATCAGGTATTGAGGGTTTTGTTGATGGATCGACTCCTTTATCACTATCTAGTATATTAAACAATTTTGCTACTCTTGAATCTAAATGTTTATTAGGCTGTTCACTTAATATTTATCTTTAGCATTTGTGATTGTTACAGTTACAATTTTAGTTTAAGTTAAACGTTCTGTTATGATTACATTCCTTACGTACTACTTTAAAACTTACACTCCCTTACACTCCCTAAAAAAATGCATCTCTCTCATTCCTTATATCAAGCTCACTCTACACTATAATATTGTCTGAATCACTTTTAGTGGAAGGACGTTAAACTGAAGAACAACAACACACACACACACTCATACACACACACACTCATACACACACACACACAGTCATACACACACACACACACACACAACTCTGAATGACATACAGACGTTCTGAGCAAGGATTGAAGGTACCAGAGAACAGACCTTCTGAGCTGTGCTGCTGGATGACTTCCGTAGATGAGTGGTGGTGAACTGGGGTGTTCTGCACAGGCTCCACCTCACTGGTGCCATGGCTGTCTCCTGCTGCCTCACTGCCTCCAGTCTTGCTGGAGCTGCTGGGGGTTGTCTGCATAGAGTCAGTCTACATTCACACATTCCAGAAATCATTGCCCTACAACTTGCATCACATAGAAAATACTCCTGTACTTAAAAAGAAAATCTATTTCAGTTTCAGCCCAACCGGTGTTTCATATATTATTCGTCTGTCGAGTAGACAAGAACCACTTCAGTCATCTTGTGCTTGAGGGGGGAGGCAGGGACAGGGAGGGGGTGCGAGATGCTTTGTCAATATGCAGGTGGCTGATCAAGCAGATGCATGCATGGAATGTCTGAAGACAGCTTGGACAGGGAATGTGGGAGACCTGCTCTTGCTTGCTGGTGCGGGATTTCCTTACCCGTCTCTTCAGTCGCGCTGCAGCTGTCCTCCTTTCTTCACGTAAATTAGCGCCTTTGTGAATAGAATAGCGCCATCTAGCTTGATCCATAGCAGTTTGTTCCCATGTGTCAAGATTCATGTTAAACGCTTTCAAGGAAATTTTTAGAGTGTTTCTGAAGCATTTCTTCTGACCTCCATGGGAACGTTTTCCTTGTTGCAGCTCACTGTAGAAGAGTCTCTTGGACAGCCAGTGGTCTGGTACGAGTATGCATCTAATGTAAAAACTGGACATACAGTAACTCTTACTGTTCAAAACTGGATTCTGAAATGTCAGCAAAGAGGTAAAAACTCATATCGCTTTTGATTCCAAAGGTATGAACCCACATAGGATTTATGCTCTGGAGGTAAGGAAACAAAAGTTTTGATTGCACACTAACTGTGGAGCATCTCCTCATTATATCCATTATCAACAAAACGATCGTGAACAAGATTTGCATCCTTCATCTGGTCTGTCTCGCAAGGGACACTATTCTTCTTATAGCTGCAGTTACCTTTCTTTTCATCCTTGCTTATAGTTGCAGTTATCTTTCTCTTTTCATCCTTGTTTCTGCTTGCACGGGTTTCAGACCATGCCTACTGTGCTTCCGAAGCCCTTGCTTTCCCCAATGGAGTTAGAATATCTTTTAAATGTAGATGCTGGGATTATGATAATTCTACCCAATTTTAGGACGTGGAGCGTAGCTGATCAACCACACAAGAGCCCTTCCAAGGCTGTCCCTTGGAGTAAAAATATCAACAGAAATCACTCCTACTATGAGAAAAAAAAAGACATACACAAGACGTAATGATGCATAACATATCAATTCAAATACTGCTATCCTTCACACTTTTTCTCATATTTACCTGCCCAAACAAATGCCTTCATCTCCATTTGGCATAAAACATAGCCAAACCATCACGATCCTCCTGAGAACAAAACTGGGAGCACACATAGGACTTCTCAGGTTTTAGCCTGAATTCAGGACTGTGAAAGGTCTCAAAGGCCATTCTTGAGATTTGCATAAATCTGCCATGAAAATTGTGGGGATATGTTAAATTAAGACCACCATGTTTAAGTTCACAATCCAATCCATCATTTTATTCCAAATCAGTTTGTCAAGGCTTCTGCCTGTACTTCCAAACATGGTTGGTTTGAAAAAAAAAAAGTGTGTTCAAAATGCTCAAGAGACTTAGAAAAGAAGACTTGGCCAGAACACTGACTAGACTGCAGGCATCAGGAATTGCTCGAATGCAGGATGGCTTGAACATACTCTCAGACACACAACAGTTTGCAAGACAGAAAAAAGGCCTTTAGCGTCAGGGGTCTTTATCCCCTGATCCCTCTAGGCCACTGGCCCTGGAGCCCACCTGAGGATCCAACATCGACTCCTGGACCTTCTGAAAAATTTCAGCTTTTTCCCCTTGCTCAGCTCTCACATCTGGGGACAACAGGGAGCTAACCTTGACTCCATTCCCAGTAAGGCAGCAAGAATGATTGCCCTTGGTGAGTTCACTTCATCTGAACATATTTAAACTGGCTCAGTTCTTTCCTTTCTTGGTTGAGGAAGATGTTACTCCCTGCTCTCTGAATTTTGGACTTCGATGTTTTGGTGCTCAAACATTCCCGCAAACACTCTTTCAAGCTTGCATTTGCTTCTGAAGGAGAAGTTTCTTTTTCTGTAACTTCTCATGAGGGAATTTTGGCTAATAATTCCTGCAAAATATGTTCTATGACATCTCTCTTCGCAGTTGGCTCCATCTTCATACACTTTGGCATCTTCTTTGTTGTCCTCTAATGCAGCTGCCAATATTGTGGCTTCGCATGCGTTCTCTTCTTGCTACGAGACCTGCGACTCCTGTACTAGATGTTCTTCATATCACTCATGCCAAGACTGGATCAGTGCAACATGGCATTCAATCTGTGGGCTCAAAATTCAGGTTAACTCACAAGACAATCCGATAGTTTTGGCAAGTCAGCAGCATTTTCAAGCCACACCCATGCAACACCGGTATCAAGGTCCATGAAGCATCTCCCCATTCTGCTCTGTTATCTCAACCTCTCAGCAAACTGTTAATGAAGGACAGAGGTTGGGAAATGAGACTTGGTCAGGAATGTCATCTTGCTTGCCCCCAGCAAGGTTCAGGGTTAGACGGTGTTGTGAGTGCAGAAGACTCAACAGAGGTCCCTGCTGCAAAAGGGCAAGCCTCAGTAGCCTCTGGCTGGGGGGCCTACCTGTCCTTCAGTTGATGGCCAGCATATAGGTATGTTCGGTGAGAGTACAAGCCAACATGACACAAGCAAGGAAGAAGATGAGTTTTGTGATGCTGATGTTTCTGATGCTTCTATCTTTAATTCTGAAGTTTTGTTCCCTGGGGCTGAAGTATCCAATGCATGGTCTGTGGTTTCAGACGCATTACTTTCTTCATATTTCAACCTGTCATCTCTTCCTCAGCAGGGGGTGCGTGTAAAGTCATCCTTTTCTGAGGATACTGTCTGTAATAACGTTTCTCACGCTTTTCCTTTATTGAAAAAGTGCCGCAGTTCCACGACACCCTGAATTATTCAACTGTCAATTTCTGGTACGCCTTTTCTGTGTCTCTCTGCTCTCTCTGTATACCCACAACAGTTTCATACATCATTAAAGACATGCACTTGGCTATGCATGTTGAATGTTCAAATCCTGATCCGCACTGTTTGGCCTTTTTGTCTCAACCAAAAATGTCAAAAGACAGCCAACCGTTTTTCAGCATTTGTACCAGTCTATTGATCATTTGCCTCCATGTCTTTTCTGGTGCTGTCATTTCTCTCCCTCTTCTCTTTTCTCAAAAAATGTAACAATCTGTGAAGATGACAAGCAGAAAATTTTTCATCTCACCAAAGATTCAGGGCGTCTGTGCAGTCTGCTTGCCTTTTGTCCTCCTTGCATGAGTCCTCTAATTTTTTTCCACAGCTTGGAAGGACAGCCTTTTGATATCCTTTCATTCCCTCTATGATCATAAGGCATCTCTGAGACAAAGCCTCTCTCCAGTGACCCCTCACCTGGTGGTAAAAAGTCAGAGAGGTTTTGTACTGCCAAGATTGTTTCCACCCCTCTACCTATTCAGGCTCAGCATTCCCTCTCTCTCCCCTCTCTTTACCCTTACCCACAAGGTTCTTTCCTTGTCCAGTAGCCCACCCAGGCCAAGCACTTACTCTAATTCAGGCCAAGTCTTCAATCTCATTCAGGCTCTCGCACTTGCTCCTCCAGTAGGGGTCAATCCTGGAACCAGGGTCAAAAGCAGTGACTATCTTCGCTCTCTAGAGATAAGAGAGATAATTTTGCTTGTAGCCCAGCCCACCACAAAGGGCCTTATCTGGACTGTAACCATGTTCAAGTCAACTCTAAAGTCCTTTAAAACCAAGAGAAAAAAAAAAAGAGAAAAAAAGGTTATTCACACAACCCTTCAAAATACACACCAGTAATTTCATTGAAAAACTTTCTTCCGTAAAATTTTAGATCAACTGAAATATAATGGTCTCTTTCAGAAATTCAAAGATCACATCAGGTGGGACGAGACATATCTGAACAAGCTTTTCATGGAGTCTGCTGTCAAGTGTTTATATCTCACATCTTGCAAGTCCCAACACTCTAAGAGAGTGTGTTTCACTGTGAGTGGTACATGACATGGAATGCATCAAGCAGCTTCTTCACTTTTAAAATAGAAGAACAGGTGTAAAAGGAGTGGCCTGTGTGCGAACAGCCCAAGACTAGAGATAATTCCAGTGGAATTATCTCAGCATTCTTTCCTTGGTAGCAGGTGCCTACTTCGGTCAAGAAGGTTCTAGAACAAAACAAGGCCCGAATATGTCCTTTCCTCCCAATCTCCTTGACTTCTTCCCCACTTCGGACCAAGATGCCCTCAGATCTGGCAAGGACGACTGTTCTTATCAAGGAGGTAAATTCTCTTCTTCGAAAAGGCACATTTAGAGAGTCCCTCTCCCATGTTCTTCTGGATTTTTTGCCACACTGCTCTGTGTTCCCAAGAAGAACAGCAAGTGGGGACCTCGGGCAGCTGGACTTGTTTCTTCCTCCACCAAAGTCTACCATGGAGACAGTCCAAAGGCTAGGTGCTTCCAAACTTCCTGATTTGGGGCCATAAGCCTTGATCTTTCAAATGCTTATTTTGACATTTCCATTTACCTCAAGTTGCCTTTCAGCAATCGGTCTTTTTCTTCAAAACCTTATCCTTCAGTCTGTCTCTCAGCCCTTAAGTGTTCACCACGGTGATGACCACAGTCACAGCTGAAATGAGACAGAAGACTGATAGCATGTTTGAACTGTCTGGATGATCTTTTCCAAAAGAACAAGGACTCAGGTTTACGATGAGTTTTGTAAATCTTCATGACTGTCTTCATAGCATTGTTCATAGGCCTAAAACCCACATACTGAACGATTTTGTAAATAATTTACTCCAGATTCACAAAATGCCTACAAATGTTTTCTTTGCTATGTGGTGCACACACACATATTTCTCCACTTCTTTTGGAAATTACGGAACACATACGTTGAAAATGGTGGCAAGTGGCAGACCACAAACACTGATTGCCTGCAATGAGGAATAAAACTTAATAATCAGTCTGTGCATGTGTTGTGTGTTTGATTAACATACATAAAAACACATGCAGTCACACACACACATTCCTGTCTTTGAGCATTTTTTTAAGCAAAGTCTTTCCAATGCTGCTTTAGTAACTGTTCCCACTATCAGGTACTGTGACCTTCATACTTAAGTTTCTTTCTGTCTTTTCCAGTATGAGGACAGCTTAGTGGTTTATCCTCTATGGAAACATACCATCAACAAAGTCAGTGCCATTCCTTCTTGTAAGCAAGGATGCAGTTTTCAACACGGGTAAAAGTAACAGCTGGGTCAGTTTGCTTTCACATTCCATTAGAGAAGTGTAGAAAAGGGAGAGGAGGGATAGGAGGGCTGAGGGAGGGAAGAAGAGAAAGAGAAAAAGAAAAAGAAATAAAAGGATGGATAAGAGAAAGCTGAGAAAAAAATGACAAACAGACCATGGGTTTATGGAGGGAAAGGGGGAAGGAAGATGTGTGTGTGTGTGTGTGTGTGTGTGTGTGTGTGTGTGTGTGTGTGTGTGTGTGTGTGTGTGTGTGAAGTTTCCAAGCCCAATTTCTTTTCTTTTTTTCCCCAATTGCTTTAAATTTTACTCTTGTCAATCTTTGAAGAATTTAAACACAGCCTGGCTCTGAGATTCCTCTTACCATAATTTATTTTCTGCCCCTCCCTCAAATCAAAATTTCCTGAAAATTTGGTTGTAACATGGTTTTGACTATAATTTTGTTTCAAAACAATTCCAAATTCTAGATCAAATACCCTTCGTACGAGTTGTATACAGATTAAAATTTGTGGTTTAAAGCCGTTAAAAAGTTTTCTCATAGGACAGCATCACAAATAGAAAACGAACAAAAAATAAGTGTTACAGATGTTAAGAACCACACATAATAAATTTTTCAAGCAGTATGAAAAAACAACAGAGATTTTTGCCAGAATGACTTGGTAACTACTCAGAATGTTTTTAGGCAACGATACAGAATTGCTGTTTTGATAAATGTTAAATGTAATTAAGAGCAAACCGCCAAGAAAACATAGACAAACAAATCGCAAGAAAAAACACGTGTTTCGACCTCATAGGTCTTCTTCAGGCAAGATACAAAACACTCAGGACAACGAAAATGAGCGAGCAATCACTTGTCTTCATTCACTTCAGAATGTTTGAGTCTAAACTACATTTTACATATTTCTTAAAATGTCAGTGTGGCCCCCCAAATTTGTTTCTTTTAATGCATAACATTAATTTAAAGAAATTCTAAAGCTGCAAACCAATAAAGACTGACAGAATCTCAGAGTAAAACACTGCAAATATTACCCAAGCATGCAAACACAGGAACATCTGCTTAAAACAATATCCTACCTCACTGCCAATAAACGAAGTTGGTACATCATGCCCCGCTGCACTTCTCTTCACCGCCATCTTGAAGAAGGAATAAACCAGACTTCATTTTTCCAGTCCAGTTTTATAGCAAGAAAATATACAATACACTGCATGTGTCCAAGCGCTAAAGATGGAATGGGACATAACCACATGTTACTTGAGACCTAGAAATGCAGTTGTATACCTTTAACTGTAGAATGGTGACTACATAGTTGCACAGACAAAATCATCGAAAATATGCTTAAAGGTAATTGATATATTCACAAATGCCATGTTGGCAAACAGCACACCAGAATGGACAGCAATTGGCAATTGCCCTTTCCAGTAGTTAACTGTCAATCCTAACTGCCAGGGTCTAGTTAAAAAAATAACTTTGATAAATGGTCACAGGAGAAAGATGTGTTAGTAGACTGTTCAGAACAAAAGTGGAGTCAGAGAGAAGAAAATGGGATGATACAATCACAGATTTCCAGCAGACAGGGACACAAGTTATACTGAATGACCTCCCTGCCCTCCTCCCAGCATCACTGTGTTGGGGTGAAGAATAAAGCATAAACTATGTTGGATCAAAACATGCACCACTGAACACTACCAAAGTGACTTCGCTGCACTGCAGTGTCTCCTCTGGTGGGTTGCCTCTTGACAACTTGACATTGACTGCTCCCTGTGGATTGCCAGTGCCGGGGCTGCAGCGGGCCAGACCGCGCTGTGGTTGTGGAGAAGGGGTCAGAATGAGCAGTGTGGGTGCAATGCCATTAAGGTGGCACAGAAGATGGGACAGCAACAAAAGAAAAAAAGAAAGAAAAAGAATAAACCGTAAATACTGTTTAGAACAAGGACTGGTGAATGGCTCCATTGACAGAAAAATAAAGAACAACAGTAACAAACAAAAAACTATTTAAAAAAAAAAAAAAAAGGCACAGTCAATGAGAAGTAAAACTGAAAGAAATGAGGAATCTAACAGCAAAGCATTTCCGGGAGATGTTGGAAAACATTTTCTGAAATACCTCTGGGATTTCCAGAGGGGAGCAAACCCACTGAAGATCCACTTTTCCTTCAGCTGTTTTTAACCAATACCTTCCACAGCTTGTCATGCCCTGATGTTTCTCCGCCATTCGATGTTAGATCATCAATACAAAATTTGTGTGTGTGTGTGTGTGTGTGTGTGTGTGTGTGTGTGTGTGTGTGTGTGTGTGTGTGAAGTCAAAATTCTCTTTATTGAGGGTTAAAGAATAAGCTTTACAGCTTTTTTCCATCCTGCCCTCGCAAAAAAAAAAAGAATAGATATCAACTACATTAATGAAGAAAAAAGAAACATGAAACAATGAACATGTAGACATCTAAAAGTATACAATGTAACGAAAACAATGAAACATCTAACAACTATCACAATTAATATTTAGATGAACAAAATACAACATAGCAGACTAAGCACATCCAGACATTTGAGAAAGAGAGAGCGAGAGAGAGAGAGAGAGAGAGAGAGAGAGAGAGAGAGAGAGAGAGAGAGAAACAGAAAGGCTGACAGACAGACAGGCAGAATAACAGACAAATTGACAAATACCAACACACAGACAGAGAGAGTGTGAGTATGTATATGTGTGTGTGTGTGTGTGTGTGTGTGCGAGTGTGTGTGAAGACGCAAGAGAATCCCACAAACACATGTGGCTGTTGGCACACAAGCAAGAGGTTTGCACCCAGTCAAAGGTTCAGAGTAAGTACACCTACATCAGACTCCATGCATAAGTAAGCTTGGGAGAGCATTTCAAAGCTATTTCCTTCTTCTATCATGTGCTGCTTTGAGTGAAAGGATTTTGGATGATCTGATGAGTTCTTTCTCAGTTTTATTCTTCTGACACCATGAGCAAACAATGCAAAGTTATGTGCAGTAAGACATGAGTCTGCTTAAATCTTACAGGACAATTTTACCAAATAACTCTGAAACTACCAATATAGAATGCATATAAATTCATGCTATTGCAGGGGGAAAAAAATAGTGGACTATAGTACAGTCAAGTTTGATTTTCATTTTATGACAAATGTGATCATACATCCAGTAAGAATAAGTATGGATGTAGTGAGGAATGATCTACTTAGCCCTTATTTATCATGGAACTGTGCATCACTGGATCATTCAACAACAATAAATTTTGTTATTTTCTGGCAAAATTATTTGCTGTAGCTGTGTACTAATCTAGAGTTACGACAGTTTCAGTAAAGCAGCCCCAACTGTCCAACAGCTAAAACATGCCAGCGTAGGAAGGTTACACACCCTGTCGCTATGTCACGCTTGAAAGTGTTAGTTACTCTGTAGTTCCTGTAGCACTGTGAACTCTATTTCCCGTCACACGCGCTTGTGTGTTTGCATATGTTCATATCTTTATAAACATGTGTTTGTGTGGATATGTGTGAACATTTTTTTCTTTATACCCTGGGCTAGAGCACCATGTGCTAGATAACAGTTCATAATATAGCCTTGATCATCAATTTATTTGTCTCATAATAAACTGAATCTGAAACAGTCAACTCTTTGTGACAAAGAAGAAGCAAATATCTTACATTTGTATGTCAATTCAAATCTCAACTTCCAACCTCCTGAATAACATTCTCAATAAAAAAAAATCTGAAAAAAAAAAGGTTTTGAACGTGAATATTTCATGCAACATTTTCCCCTTTCAAGCGCGAATCTACATATAAAATCAGAAAGTGCTTTTCATTTCAGTGCCATTTTTTTTTCAACTCTGTATACATACAAATGTATTGCAAAGTTTAAATTTGACATAAAGTTTCAACAATCTAGCCACCATGTTAATGCATTACTACCCTGAACATAGACATTAGCCTATGAAACAGCACGCTGCACTTGTGGGTCAAGGTAACTCAAAAGACAATCGGGCAGATTTGTGGGTCAAGGTAACTCAAAAGACAATCGGGCAGATTTTCATGGTCTGCTGGATGCCTGTCAAATGTAAATCTCTACACATTACATTCTGAGATTTCTTCTTTTTCTATGGTTCACCTAAACAGAAAATGGCACTGGCCCAGATGAATATTCCCATGCACTGGAACTCCACCACAGGTCCACAGATCTGCTCCCTCAGCAGAGTGTCTGCAACTCCAAAACTAGAAAAGTGTGGGAATGCTACAAAGAAACAAAGAAAGAGAAAAAAAGAAAAAGAGAAACAAGGAAAAGAGAAAAGGTCTGCAAATGAGTAAAACTAATGTGTAACATGGGCTAACTGAAACATGTATGGGTTCATGTCCCTTTTTTCCAGACATTCATCATTTTGTTAGTTTATCAAATGGAGCATTATTAAACCCATGCGCATCCATGAATAAATTCCCGCCCATTTGCTTTTTACCAATCTGACCAGTACTAATTCTAAAAAAAGGGAGCTTTTTTTTATCAAACCTATAAATGTTGTATATTCGTATCACTACTATTTTTTCTTTATATAAATACAGGTTATTTATTCAGCCTGGAAACTTCCCCTTCTCCATTGTCAATCCTTTAATATGCCCTCACCTCGTGTCTGGAGGCAGGTACAGATTTGTATGTGGTGACTGCCACATGAACAGAGCAGGTGGCACACAGCACATTGAAATCCTCAGACTCTGGGTTATGCCACTGGTTTTGGGCACACTGAAAATAAAGAGATGACAGCATTTCAATGAAAGCAGGTTTGGTTTGATCAGTCAGTCAGTCTGATGACCATGACGGCAACAGTTAATCACAACAAAAAGTTCAAGTGTTGCTGCATCAACTTTTGCTGTTTTTATTGTTCATACCCCTCAGCAGCATCGTTCCACTTAACACTCATTCCTTCTCACCCATACACAGCCACATCCATGCTAATCCTGATGCATCCTCAGAACCAACAGTCTACATGGAGCTGTCAGTGACACGTCTTCAAGAGGCAGCCCACCATCATGCTGCTAAATCACTCTGGTGAGCGTAACGAAGGCCGAGTCACTTTAGTAGGCTCCACCACCTCCATCTGATGACAGTCTCAATGAACTTAACGACATTAACGACTGACACAAACTCACCAACAGTGTGCATACAGAGAAACTGCAGCTGAGGTTACTACCAGAAATGGGCATAAAGATGTATGCCTTTTTGTTAGGCTCTATGGCCAAAGTTCTAAGACATAAATAAGTGCAATAAGACTCAAACTTACGATTTTTCTGGGCAACAGACGATTCAGCACACAGTATGTTTCTTCACTATCTTCTTGCCAGATTTGGCTTGTCTGGTATTTCTTATTCCCCCCATTTCAGCTAAAAATTTATCTGAGGAAACCAGAGACCATCTTACTGATTTCAGGAAACTATGGCTGTAACTCTTTGGTAAAAAGAACAGTGTATACAAAATACTCTTACTGAATTGTTCTTGCTTGGAGTTGCAAGTATTTGTATTCCTGGGAAATCACCAGTTCTACATATCATGGATTACATGCATGCCACAAATACACATACATGTAAAACAGACTAGTAACACGGAATTTTTACAAACTCATTTGATCGAAGTACATGAAAATTTCATTTTTCCAATTCTGCATAGAAGAATAAGGTTATCTTAATATGATACATCCTAAATATTCTTGAGTCAGTTTCTTTACTTTTGTGCGAGTGTGAATGTGAAATGGAGTGACTTGTGGGGTGTGGTGAGTCTATCATGACAATACCCTGAAACAAATGGTGTGCCCACAACTAAGAGAGGTTGGCATACGATCCTCCCCATATATCCAGCAGTAGGTTTCCTTGCAATTAGGGCAGCAATCAGCCTGGCCCTCTGATTCTGTGGGTTGAGTGCTGTGGCTCTCATCTCCTCTTGCATTCTCTGTATCTGTCATTGCCAGCGCGTGGTGCAGGATTATCTGAAAAAGACAACATGTGGTGTTTTGTCTGTAAATTCAAAACCCTAGGAGTCATGTCCTTTATCCACAGAAAATTAACTGGCACTTTGGAAATCTAAGCTACAAAATGTAAGGATGTCTGACAAAGAAACTTTTGCAAGATGAGTACTTTCATTTTCTTCTTTTTTTTTTAAAGGACTGTTGCTGGCAAAGTATACAGAATTAACAATGAAATGAATTATAACATTTTTTTAATTCAAAGTGACAGCTCAAGAAAAATGAATATGTTTTGAAATCCATAAGACAAAGCATAAGATTACATAGTAATACAGAATTTAACTCAATCAAAGCATATTTAGTTTTGTTTAATTTTTTCCCCCTTAAAATAATAGCTTGTAACTTCAGATTTAGATTTCAAACAAATATAACTTGATTTTATTTTGTTTGTTTTTTTTTCCCTTCAAAATAATAGCTTGTAACTACAGATTTAGATTTCAAACAAATATAACTTGATTTTACTGACTTGATCAGTTAATACCGATTGTTTTTAAATTTGCAGAAGCTGTGCACAGCTGGTGACTGTTCTTTTTGTCCTGGTGTGTCCATGGAGAAGTCTTGGTTTACATGACTTCCATCAGTCCAGAGCAGTCAAAACAGAGTATACACTGCACTGAAAACTTCAGATTTTTTTTTTTCTTTGGAGGCATGGTTTTGAACAGACTGAATGGGAAGGTGCTTTCATGATACTGCGGTAAACACTGTGAATGAAAGACGTATTCTTGCTAACATGAAATAAGTTGATTGGTGCAAGTCCGTAAAAGCAGATAATCTGACTCAGCTGGATAATGAATGTCTGACTTGGCCAAAACTTGTAAAGATAAAGTACTGATTACATTGAAAACTTTTGGGTTTATTTTAAAGAGCAAGTGGTCCAGTGTCCGATGCTTTGATGAATCCCTGAACATGTATGTGCCATCTGATTTAGCTTTATTCAGCACTAATTGTTTATAATTTTTTGTGAGCAAAACATTTAGTGAAAGTTGGTATCATAGAATGTCTGCCAACCTGCAAAGACTGGTATGTTGGTTATTTGTGATTACTAAGAAACAGCCGATGTTGAAGTCTGCTGATTTAATTAGTTTACCTTGAACAGACACACAGGTGTGAACTGAATCATGGAGATTCACCATAGTCTCTTTGTTCACACACATCAATCATCAAGGCTAGCTATTCTTTTCATGAAAACACAAAAATTCAAAAGTAAATCATTAGTAACTGACTGACAGCTTGAGGTTGCCAATACATACTTTCACAAAAACTGAACATCGGCAGAAAGAGGAGAGGAAACAGGAACTGAGCTCACTAGAAGTGCAAGGCTTGAAGGGCCACAGAATCTCAGACTTTGTTTTAAGGGAGAGACACTGCGCTGCTGTCAAGTTATTTTGGTGATGTTCAGTGGTGCCCGTTCTGACCCAAAAATGTGGCCGACACCACTTACGATAACCGAGCCCCTACTGACAGGAATACTTGCTTAGTCAAGGAACCAGCATGAGACAGAAACTTGCTGGTGACTTCAACATGAACCCATAACAAGCACGATCAACGGGAGGAAATCAAAACTGTGATCAATATGAATGCATGGCACAGAGGGCTACAGAATTTCATAATTGTTTTTCTTCCTACAATGATGATTGATACTAACAAAAACAATGATGATGATGCTATGGAGTTCTGTACTGGTCCGAGACCATCTAAAGAAGCTGTACTCTACACTTCCTTTCATAACACATCCCATCTTCAACCAAACCTGAAAACTATAGACACCTGCAGAGTTGCTGGGAAATCTGCTCTACACTCTCAGCAAGGCATCCATCATGAGGATCAACAGTGCTGCTCCTTTCTTCCTATCTGAGCCCGTATCAATCTCATACTCAATTCTGAGTAACATCTGCCAGGGTCAAATACATATATTTCTTGTCATTTTTTTTAATGGAGGAGAGAGGTTCTTTTCTTCCACGTGTGTGTGTGTTTTCTAAATCTCATATCCTTGACGAAGGTTTAAGAGAAGTTGGCATCACATCTAAATGTCAAGTCTAATCAAGACTTAAAAAACAAACAAAACCACCACCTCACTAGTTGCAGGCAATAAAACTGTTTAAGTACAGTTACAAGACCCTGACCCTGGATAGATTATGAAATTCCACACCTTGGAAAGTTTCAAGAAACTGCAGTCTAGAGAAAGAAAAAAAGTTACCCACTGGCATCTCATCTTTTTGCCTTCAAATTAGACCACACCTTAGATGAATGGAATCCACACATACATGCACATTCACATCTTACTGATACCTTCCCACAAACAATTTTCTTAATCTAGTCAGGTACGGTAAAGTAATGCTGCTTATAGCCCAGCCGACATGAAGGACCATATCTGGGCTGTCATCGCTTCAAGTCAACTCTCAAGACATTACAAAAAACAAAAACAAAAAAATCACACAATCCTTTAAAATATACCTGAAAACACAGTGGCAATTTTGTTAAAAAAAATCTTTCTTCCATAAAATCTTAGATCAAATGAAAAATGTTGATCTCTTCAGAAATTCAAAGATCACATCAGGTGGAAAAACTCTGAAAAGGTTTCATGGAGTCTGCTGGAAAGTGTTTATGCTTCACATCATGCAAGTCCCAACGCTCTAAAAGAACATGTTTCACTGTGAGTGGTACATGAGATGGAATGCACCATGGAGCTTCTTCACTTTTAAAAAATAAGAATGGGTGTAAAAGGAATGGCCTGTGTGCAAACAGCACATGACTTTTGTTTTTTTAACAGCTGCCCCTAAATCATGGTAAAAACTCTTTCAGGTTTGGACCAATTTGGAACAATTTGTTATCCCCCATCTGCAAGTTCCATTCTTCTTGCCAGAGGTCTTTGATGTAAGCCTGGACTTTGGGTTTCAGATCAATGTGAGGGATAGACAGTCTGCCCAACTCTTTCTTTGTGGCACTTTCGGCAAGCTGATCAACCAATTCATTGCCTCGAATGCCAACATGGCTGGGAACCCAAGCAAAAACTATGTTGTATCCATCTGATTTCAGAGAGGTGTACAGTTTCAAATACTTTCAGCAGTTGAGAGTGCTTGAGGTTACAACCGGCGATGGCCTCCAAAGCAAAAAGTGAGTCCAACAAAATGAGGAAATCTTTATGTTTGGATTTAGAGACCATTTCAAGAGCTAGGACCAAGACTGTGAACTTAGCAGTGTAGATGGAGCTGTCAGTAGGAATGTGTTCAGAACATCTCTGAGAAGGACCTGTTGCACAAAACACATCAGTGGCAACCCGCTCCTCAGATTTGGTGGGTCAGTGAAAATTCTTCAGAAGGATGGAAACTTCGAACAACTTCGAAAAAGGACCTGTATGCCAAGGAGCTAGTGGTATCTTCACAATACAAGGCTAAATCAAACCAGATCTCTGGAGTGAAGAAAGTCCATGCTGGGCCATCAGGAACTTTGGATACATCACACACGACTCCAAGGTCTATATCTGCTCTGGTCAACAAATTCACAAGGATGGAATGGAACTGGCATGTCATCAAATTTCTTTTGGAACTTGGGGTCAAAAACACAGTCATATGCAGGGTTTGGGGGTTCAGCATGGAGATTCGAACAGTAGTTCAAGGTAAGTTTCAGCCGACGTTTGAGAGGGATGGTTCTCCTGCCTCAGCATACAAGCTATAAACAGGGGTGGTGAAGAATGCATCCAGACAGAGTCGAAGCCTTTGATGGTGGATGGGGTCTGGACTTTTCAGGAAGGAAGGTCTGGCTGAGCCGTAGACTTCACACCCTTAGTCCAGTTTGAAGCGGATCGGAGCCCTGTTAAGATGGAGAAGAGTTTTCTTATCAGCACTCCAATCTGTGTGTGCCGCAACTCTCAGAATGTTCAGAGTTTTCTGACATGCAGTTTTTAAGTATTGGATGTGACTTTTAAAGCTCAGTTTTTTATAAAAAGAATAATCCAGTCAGAACTGAAAACATGTAACAGTGTACAATCAATTCTATGCTTAACAAATAAGCAATAGGGAAAAAACAAATGCACGCTAACAGTTTCTATGTCATAAAGATGATAACTAAATGAGGAGAAATGGGGGGAAATAAATATTGATGAAGAAAAGGGCAGTAAAATGAAGTACTGATCTATTCTATGGCAACAAGGAAACCACTAAAAGTCTGTTCCACTAAAAGTCTGTTTTGCAAACAAAACCATTTGTTTCACCTGTCCAGAGTTAACTTTCATCTCTAGGGCAAGGCCCATCAGCGCAACTTCACTGGCTGTATACTGATCCATCCTTGAAATCTAAGGGAGAAAAAACACCTAAAATCCTGTGATATTATCTCTATCAAGGGAAGAAAAACAAAGTCACATAGCCTCCTAAGGCAGCTAGTGATGGGTAGAACAGGAAAATGGGAAGACGTAACATAAGAAATAAGCTGCATGAAAGAAAAACACAACACACTGTAATCATTAGAAAAGGAAATCTTTGATTTTATGCTTGAGGATCTAAAAAGGAAGCATGAGAGCCAAAAGTCTGCCTGATTGGCTCTACTGTTTAATTAATAACCCAAGCACTGCGAGTTACATAAATGGTGACTGCAGCTAACAATTACATGCACAAAACAGCATTTACATGAATCTCCTAACAGAGGCGATCTCACGCTGCTTAACCAAACAACAAATATGCTGACATTAACTTACTACTGTAGTTACTGGTCAAATGCTGTCTTAAAAATGTAAGTGAAAAACAGGTAAAACACCAATAAAGTATTCCTGTGCAATGATAAATGGTGGTTATTGCGCCGCATAAATTTAACAATTAGTTGTTTTTTTTAAGCACACACACACAATCACGTGTGCGCACAGGTCTACCTACCTTTCATTGCTAACTTGGTGGCTACCATTTGTGAAAAAACAAAATGGATAAATACTAGGACAGAATTTTAATGCAACCATGGATTGTTCATTTATTACACACACAAACAACAAACAAAATAAACAACTTGATGGTACACAAATATCAAAAAGACAAAACACTTCCTCCAGCTACAGTCATGACAAAGAAACAAACTATAAACTACAGCCAATTTTTCTTTCTTTCTTTACGTCACTACAGCAGTGTGCATGACAATTAAAACAAGAAGACTTCCGCTTACACTGGATATTAACACATTTGTTGGAAATTTTATATGAGTTTGGGAGGGGGGTGGGCAGGAAAAAACAGAAAGAAGAGAGAAAAAAAAAACTCATGAAAAAAAGGTATGAAAAAAAATTCAACTTGAAACTAAAAAAATGTTGTACCATGATGATATATCATTTGACCTCTCTAAACCCTCAATTCCTGAATGGTTAAAAATAAAAGAAAAGCAGCCTTAATGGTTAGTCAAACACCATCAGTTACTGATATCTAAAACATGGCAAGTCAAACTCCACAAACGCAAATGGGTCACAAAAAACACATACAAAAAAACAAAGCCTGGTCATGGAAATCAGTAGAAGTTGTGTGCACAACCAGCACAACAGTCAGCTTTCCCACAGCCAACATTCGGTGAAACAAAAATCAAATCGGTGCAAAATTCTGACAGCTCATATTTTTGTTGATGTGTCACCATCTATACTGGCAAAATACCTGCAATTACCAGTAAATTCAAACATAGACAATTCATAGCAAAAACTTTCCCTTTGCTGGATGACACTTTCTTTCGCAGGATTTTCTGAAGTTTAAACCATTTATATTTGAGTTCTGTAAAACTGGTCTGGTTTTTGTAATAGTTTTATTGCAATAGTAGTAAAGACCGATAACAAATTGCCACAGTCTCTAACTTTCTACGTCCTATCCTTGTTACAAGTGATTCAATGCTCAGCTATTGTTGAGTACTGTGTATACTTTGACATAGCATTGCACTCTTTACTCATCAAACTCAACAAAAAATGTTGACTGTGTCTCTCTATTCATTTAACATCTGAAAACACTATTTTTCAGTCACATGCAAACCTTCCATTTTGGCCAAGTGTGTTGCCGTTTTATCAAGTGATGCATATGAATCTAATAATCAAATAACTGATCATTACACCCAAGACATTAGATATGAGTGAGAACGAGATGCACTTTTCCTAACTCTAGATCTAAAATACTCATGTCAACATCTACGTGGGGGAAGCATGCTTAGTATCTGCACTTTAAAAAAAAAAAAAAAAGATCAACACACTTTTTATCGATGTCACCGAAAATGAAAAACGTTAGAATGAAATTCAAGATACTTTTTGATAGTGCATCACAGGATAGCTTATAAAAGCTTATAATCGGATAGATTTACCGATTCTGTATCAGTTCGCTGTGCTCGGCATTAAACTTATTTCCGTAAAAGTACAACTCGAAAGGGAATCTGTGAAGACCATCTGTCCCCTGAAGCACTACTTGAGATAATCTCGTCCCGAAGCCGTTCACTTCTGCATGGCTTGAAACCGACCAAACTGAAAACCCGTTTTCAGGTTAGGCAAGTTCATGAAGAAATATCATTTACCAGACGAAACTGACTGGAAGTTTCCTTCAAAACTGTTGAAAAGTTATGCGCGCCGCCTCCAAGTCAAACTGAAAAATAATAGTACCCTTGGTTAGAATGCATTCGAAGAAATAAGCATGCTTAGTCTTGAAATGGGGTCCTCTTGAAGTCGTTTCTCTTGGATGTGACGTTTCCAATCACGAGCCCTGGTTAAAAGGGAAATAACTCTCGTTCTTTGATGCAAGTGGCTTGGGGGCGTGGCCTAAATTTGCACAACAGTTCATGTGTTACGTCTCTCTCACAAAGTACCTGCGTTGTCACTACGGCCGCTCTGTCATATGTTGGATGGAAACTGACTAAGAAATGTTTATAGTTACAATTTGGACTCTCTCTCGTCACTGTGTTATTATGATCAGTTCCATATTGTGTGATATTCTTTAAATGTGTTACCCTTGGGAATAAAACTCTCTCTCTCTCTCTCTCTCTCTC
>CM065746.1:7618314-7635814 GCA_033310375.1 Conus canariensis
CGCTGCACGTACATATGTGATTTTGGATGCAGTGTCATAGATTATTTTTTGATATCTAGTGATCTTCTTGCTTATGTGTGCGATACTTGTAAATTAAACGTTTTAGACTGTACGGAAACAGATCATATGCGTGTAACATTGTTAATTTCTTCTCCAAAAGAAAACAGTATAGATATTTTGTCTAAAGATAATGTGTTCATTGAAAAGTTTGTTTGGAATCCTGATTGTATTCAACAGTTTAATGATGTAGCAAATAGTGAATGTATACATATGATGTTAGATGATGCTATTCACTCCGCTGATATTGATGTCAATGAAGCCCTGGAAAAATTGAATACTTGTGTGAAAGAGATGGCTGCGTGCATGAAAAATAAAAAAAAGAATATGTGTGAGTGGGAGAAAGAGACATCGAGGCTGGTACGATACGGAATGTCGAAACAAAAGGAAAGAGATGCGAAAATTGTTCAAGAAATTGCGTCGTTCTTTAAAAGTAAAGACATCACGTCGTTCTCAGCAAGAAAGCAATAGATCGATATGCTTTCTGTGTAGCCAGAAGGGAATATAAGAATCTGTTATTCTATAAGAAAAAAAGAATGCATAATCGTACAATGATTGACAAACTGACAACCTCTATAGATACTCAAAAAGATTTCTGTGAAACTA
The DNA here is from genome assembly GCA_033310375.1 of Conus canariensis. Classification (NCBI taxonomy): domain Eukaryota; kingdom Metazoa; phylum Mollusca; class Gastropoda; order Neogastropoda; family Conidae; genus Conus; species Conus canariensis. The sequence goes on from CM065746.1 coordinate 7,618,978, forward strand.
TCCATCAAATTTGTCCCGAAAAGAAAAATGTAAGAAACCAAATTACGGTAGATGATTAGTTTAAACATTTTGAAATACTGGTGGAAGAAGATGATGATATTACTTCTCCGGAAAATAAGGAAATAGAAGAAAACTTAAACCCCAAAAAGCTGCATGACCCGACGGTATTATTGGCGAAATATTAAAAAGTGCAAGTGCATTCATTGTTCCTTTCTTTGTAAAATTGTTTAATGTTCTTTTTAAGAAAGGATTCTACCCAGATGGTTAGACTGAATCGATTATTTTGCCCCTTTATAAGGAAATGCCAATAATCTGGGGAATTATCGTGGTATAAGTTTGTGTGATACAGGCAGTAAAGTATATGATATGATTATTAACAGTCGCATACAGGCCTGGGTAACAGAAAGTAATATTACCGGAGAATATCAGGCTGGGTTTAAAGCTGGTTACTCTACTATAGATCATTTGTTTACACTACTGGCATATGTTTAAAAAAAATTGTAATAACCGAAAACTTTATGTTGCCTTTATTGATTTTGAGAAATGTTTTGATACTATTAATAGAAACTTTCTCTGGCCTGTTTTGCTGAAAAAAGGAATTAAAGGAAAACTTTTTGTTGTGTTAAAAGTATGTATATCAGTCTGAAGGCCCGTATTAAATGTGGTGCTACTCTTACTAATCAGTTGTCTTGCTCGTCTGGGGTGAAGCAGGGAGACATATGTAGTCCAATTCTTTGTTCATTATTTATAAATGAATTTGCTATAGCGGTAATCAATAATGGCAGACATGGTGTTGTTTTTTTTGTTTGTTTGTTTGTTCGGTTCGCTTGAATTGTTCATCCTTTTACTGGCTGACGATGTTGTCCTTCTTTCCGAGACTATCGTTGGTTTGCAAACACAGTTAAACAGTTTACACAGAGCACCCTCTTCACTTTGTTTAAAGGTGGATATGGATAAGAGTAATACTGTTGTTTTCAGAAAAGGTGACTGTCTGGGAGAGAGAGAGAGAGAGAGAGAGAGAGAGAGAGAGAGAGAGAGAGAGAGAGAGAGAGAGAGAGAGATGTGTATGTGATGGCAATATGATGCCTGTGGCGAATGCGTATAAGTATCTAGGTGTTTATTTTACAACAAGATTAAGTTTTACTGTGGCATGTAGGGATATTGCTAGCAATATTCTGTTGATGTTTTTCTAAAAAAAAATTTTGATGCTCAGATGCAGCCAGTAATACGTATGGTTCTGAAATATGGGGGGGGGGGGGGGGGGGGGGGGGGGGGGGGGAGGGGGGGGGAGGTGGAAAAAGCTGCACAGTACTGTGAAAAGGTCCACTTGTTTGCCCTTAAGAAATTTTTGTCTGTTGATATGCGAACACCAAATGATCTTGTGTATAATGAAATAGGCAGATTTACAATGACTATTAACTCTTTTGTTCGATGTATTCGCTAATGGGTAAAGTTAGTACAAACGGATGAACATAGGCTACCAAAGAAAGCGTATTTCTTGCTGTTATATTTAGATCAGAGAGGCAAAAAGAACTGGGTGACAAATGTAAGATTATGTCTGTTTCAGTATGGCTTTGGATATGTATGGTTGAACCAAGGTGTTGGAGGTGAAAATGAATTTTGTAGTTTGTTAAGCAGCGACTTATTTATTGTGGATGGCAAAACTAGCAAGATCATGTGGGCAACCATGACCGTTATTCAATGTACAGAATGTTTTGTGATTATATACACTGTACTCCAAAATACTTACAATTAGATATGGAGAGACACTTAAAACATATAATGTTATTGTTTCATTTTGGTGTGTCAGACATTGCTGTTCATTACTATAGATACAGGAATCCTACAATTTATGATCTGTTATGTCCATTCTGTAAGAATATCAAAGAAAACGAAGTTCATTTTGTTTTATGTTGTCCATTTTACGATAAATTAAGAAAACAATTGATCGCTCCAAAACATTACAGAATAGCAAGTGCTTTCCATCTTAATCTATTGTTATCCTCAGTGAATGCAAAAACTGTGGAAAAACCTCTGCATTTACTTGTAAAAAGCTTTTAGAGCAAGAGAGATTGCAATTTCCTAAATTGATTTATGATTAAGAGTGTAGATAATGAAATGTATAGCTGGTCTTTATGTTTTCTTTCTTTCTGCTGAAATCTTAAAGTTCTTGTTGCTTTTCTGTGTCCACACACCCCTTTTTAGGGGGCTTGGCCCTACTGGAACAAAATTTCATTGTCATTGTCATTGTCATTGTCTCTCTCTCTCTCTCTCCTCTCTCTCTCTCTCTCTCTCTCTCTCTCTCTCTGTGTGTGTGTGTGTGTGTGTGTGTGTGTGTGTGTGTGTAATGTAATGTAATGTAATGTAATGTAATGTAAAAGGCTATTTATAGAGCGCTTTACTTCGCGAGAGCCCAAAGCGCAGATTACAGAAACATGACAAAAATACTAATTCTAACTCAAAGCACACACACACACACACACACACACACACACACACACACACACACACACACACAAACAACACACACACATGCGCGCGCGCGCGCACACACACACCCACACACACACACACACACACACACACACACACACACACACACGAGCGCGTCAAAACAAGCAGACTCGCGCACAGAGATAAGTGGATATCGTTAATCAGTCCGGGGGAAAAGGTGTGTCTTTAGGGAGGTTTTAAAAGTCTTTAAAGAGTCTGTGTTACGCAGAGAAGAAGGCAGACCATTCCACAGAGCATGTGCCAGGTAAGAGAAAGATCGTTGGCCTGAAGTTTTCAGGCGAGCCGAGGGAAGCCGAAGCAGACGAGAATCGGAGGATGAGCGTAAGTTGCAAGACGGAACATAGAGATGAAGGAGGTCAGAGAGGTAGGAGGGAGTCAGATTATTCAGTGATTTGAAAACCAGGAGGAGAGCTTTAAAGTCAATACGAGACTGAATTGGGAGCCAGTGTAAGGATGACAGAATTGGTGATATGTGATCAGATCTAGAGGAGCGGGAGATCAGACGGGCGGCATTGATCTGAACTTTTGAAGTTTAGAGATGAGCCTTGAGGGACAACCGGCAAGGAGGGAGTTACAACAGTCAAGCCGAGACAGAACAAAAGCACAGATTAGAGTCTTCAGGGCATTTTGAGTGAGAAAGCGGCGAACTGAGCTGATTCTGCGAAGTTCAAGATAGCAGCACTTGCACGCATCAAAAATATGTTGTTTGAAAGAAAGAGCTTGGTCGAGTGTAACGCCGAGGTTACGAACAGACACTGATAGTTCTGATAGTGTGTTTCGAAGCAATGAGGATTATTTCAGTTTTGTCTGCGTTAAGTTGTAGCTGTTATTGTGCATCCATGATTTAACATCGGAAATGCATGCTTGAGAAGAGGAGATTATTTCATGAAGCTGACTGAGATGGGCAGAGATATACAGCTGGTTGTCATCTGAAAAGCTATGGTGAAGGAGAGAGTGTTGGCTGATAATGGCCGAGAGAGGCTGGGTGTATAGCACAAACAAAAGCGGTCCCAGGACAGATCCCTGAGGGACACCAAACTGAAGTGCTCTTGCTGGAGACGCGCGCGCGCGCGCGCGCGCGCGCGTGTGTGTGTGTGTGTGTGTGTGTGTGTGTGTGCGTGCGCGCGTGCGTTCTTTCATTCTTCCATTCTTTTTGCTGTTCCCCCCCCCCTCCCCCCACATAAATGGAGATTTGCACTGCAGCTTGACTGACGAGCGTTCCCGCTGCATCTGGTCGGTTTTATTGAGTGTATAATCGCTGTTTGCTCATATAGTTTGTACACTGCTGCATACAAGAAAAACAGCTACAATAGCCCTTTCCAGCCCGCCACCCTATTTCCCCACCCTTTCCTATCCTCCTAAGAAGGAAAAAAAAACACACACACTAGGGAATAGAATTATTTTGAATTACATACATAGATAAAACATCCTTACATATATGATGAGGTTGTTAGTTATAAGATAATCAGAGAAAGAAGAAAACGCACAGTGTACAATGAATATTACCAGCGTCAAAGTAAGTATTGGTTTGTTACTTTCGTTTTCAACTTTTCAATGACGTCATAATCACGCGAGATATGCAAAATCACACGAGAATGAGATGCGACTGACACACTCCCGAAGAAGATGGCACGCGGGTAGGAGGTCCATCGGTGCGACAGATCGACAAGCATTTCTAATCATGAACTGGAAGTGTCTCCTTGTCGGTCTGGTCCTGGTCTTCCCAGGAACTTTAGTCAGTGTCGAGGGCCGATATTACAGTGAAAAAGAGAGAGGTGAGTGTTACATTTCAAACGTTTAGCGCAAGGTTTGTTCTTGATTTGACCGCAGCAGCGACAGCTGTCTCAATAAACGTCTGCTGCTGCTCAGGGCTTGGCTCAGAGACGGTAACGTAAACATTAGAAAGATGGGTGATCGATCGATTGAATACGGGCCAAGAGTGTCGATCACAGCAAAAAATGGCGATGCCAGATTACAGTGCTTTTCTGCATGCGATCTCGTCGTTTCCAAGGCGGAAGAGATTGCTAGTAACTTGTAGCAGAAATGTTGCCCATCTTTTTGAAGTTTCCGTGAGTGGTTTTAAAACGTTCGTCTGATTTCTTTCACGTTGTTGTTGTTGTTGACACTTGTCGTGTGTTGTGTGTGTGTGTGTGTGTGTGTGTGTGTGTGTGTGTGTGTGTGTGTGTGTGTGGTCGGTTTATTAGTTTTGCTCTTTAAATGACAGTCTGCTATTCTTATTTGGAGACAATAAGGTCTTGAAGCCATTCAATCCTGTTCATAATCAAAAATTGATTTGTTTGCACTATAGCTCAATAATGTAAAGCAACACATTGCATAACTACGAACATTTATAACCAAAAGTCACTGCGGAACATCAGTAGAGGACACATTACTTGTCAGAGCAGCACTAAAACAGCAGCAGCAGCAGCAACAACAACAAAACCAAAACAACACACACACACACACACACACACTCTCTCTCTCTCACGCACGCATGCATGCACACACACACACACACACACACACACACACACACACACACACACACTTATACACACACACACACACACACTTATACACATCACACATACACGCACACACATACACGCACATACACACATACGCACATGCCCGCATGCGGGCGCGCACTCACGTACGCACGCTGCACGCACACACGTACGCGCGCTGCACGCACACACTCAAACACACACACACACACCCACACCCACCCACACACACACAGAAACACACACACCTTGTCTAATATCACATTTAGTGAAAAGACGTTAAATTGAAGAACAACAACAACACTTATACACACACACATCTACACAGCCTAAATAGAGAACAGTGCTCTGTACAAAAAGATACACTGGAACTTGGAACACTTTATGATTATAACTAATAGACATAATGTATATTGCAGTATCAAATCATTGTTTACAGTAACATAGCATTGCACTTCATCTGTTTTTGGTGTAAAACTGTTTTTGTAATTAGTCTATCAGCATTGCTGACAATTTCAGTCACAAATTTAGTGACTCCTGGTCAAAACATATGAAATGATCAGGACTCAGTTAATTCATTTAAACCATACTTATTATGTTTTCATAATAAATATTCTTGAAGTTTTGCATAAAAAGACATTTTCAGAATGTAACTGATTATGGGGAAGCGCAGAAGAAGTGTATTAACAAAATATAGTTACTGTGAGATGCATATGTTTTATTTTTTGTTTAAAAGTAATGTACTATTTATTGTTGTGCTTGAATATTTGCTGACAAAGTAACGTGGAACAAACTGATTAAACTCGAGAGGTGGAGAACAAGTAGATTAAGAAGCGCAGCAATTGTTAAATTCTACTTCCAGTAAAAACTATTGTTAAAAGAGAATTCATAGCTGTATCCATAACAGGTCAGATCTAACTCCAGCTCTGGGTCTGATAGTGGTACACGTGATCATGTGTAATACATAAAATAGAGAATAAAATGAATTTTTTTTAAATAAAAAGATGAACATACATTCCCTTTGTATTTCACTTTCTCATGCAACCATATAATAAAATGCAGTTGTTGTCATGAGAAAAGATGGATAAATAAAGTACTTGATGAAAGCTTTAATTTTTTTTTAACAAGAAATTCTTTTAGAAAGCTTGAGTAAGTTAGAAGGCTGGTAAAAGCAAGTAATGGAATCATGGAGTGTATGTTAATTAAAGAAAATTTTGGAGTATTGGGAGGAAATAACTGGTGAGTTAGTACACCTGTCAGTTGGATCTGATCCAGTTATTCAACAAAGGTAACAAAACTAATTGCTAGAAAAATCACATGCTTTGTTTGGTTTGATTGGTGTATATTCATTGTCAGCATAATTCACAAGCTCCAAATAACTATCCTTGAAACATAATTAAAAGGCGAAATTCATACACACTCAACATACATAGTTGTAAATACAAAGTGTGAACAGTCAGTGATATAACTTAATGAACAAAATAATGTGAACTGAAGATTTCTTTTTGATATAACTGTTGCCTTTGCCTTTGTATTTCACTATTTTCAGACAAAGTGATTTCATTCTTTTCATGATGAGAGAGGTTAAAGTAAGGTAAAGGGGCTTGAATTAAAAAGTAAGCAGCTAAAGTTGCTGAAGTTAACTTTGAACTAAATTTCTTTCTTAGTTACATTTGTGTCTATGTTCTATATTGAAATGGTTAACAAAATTTGATGATCATGTTTGTGACTTTTGGCACTCCATCTTGTTTCAAGCTGGTTGCCAGTAAGTCTGTAGATGTTGGTAATATCAATATTGCATTTAGAATATCTAGCATCTTGAAATCAGCAGATCAAACACTTTCATTGCAAAAAGCACACTAGCAGAGTAGCAGTGTCTGTTTTTTTTTCTTCTTTTTTTTCTTGAATTTAAAAGCATACAGTCTCAAACCATAACCCTTTTGTCTTAATGTATGCCTTGTTTGTACATTTACCCATTTATTCCCCATTGTAACCCCCCCCCCCCCCCCCACCCCACCCACACCGCCCCATCCTTTTTTTTTCTTCTTTTTTTTTTAAGGTATATGTGTGGTTGTGTGTGTGTGCTTATTGGCGTGTGTATGTGTGCGTGCGTGGTTGTTCACGCGCGCGCGCACTTGTATGTATGTGTGTGTGTGGTTGTGTGTGTGTGTGTGTGTGTGTGTGTGTGTGGTTGTGCCCGCGGGCAAGTGCTTTTTTTTTGTTGTTGTTGTGGGGGGGGGGGGGGGGGGGTGGGGGGAGAGCCTTGCAGCTCTTAGCTGCGTCTGGCTAGTGGGTTTTTCTGTCTGGCTAGTGGGTTTTTCTGGGGTTCTCCGTTTTCCCTCTCACCCCATGGTGCTTGGGTAGGGCAACTACCTTGGGTCAGACTTGGGTCGGTGCTTTAGGCGGCTGACCCGCTTCTTCTCTCTCTTCTCTCTCTCTCCCCCCCCCCCCCCCCCCCCCCCCCCCCTGTCATTTAAAATGCTTTTTTGAGCATATTGTATTTTATTTATTGTGTTTTCTCTTGTTCATTTCATTCATATGCAACATACCCACTACATACCATCACACCCTCCCCCTCCACTCACTCTCCTTCCCCTCCTCTTCTCTCTCTCATTCTCCACTCTTCCTCTACTTCCATTCTCTCTCTGTCTCTCCCCTCTCTTTCTCCCCCCACCCCCCTCTCTCTCTCTCTCTCCTTTTCCTCCTCCTCACTTTACTCTACCCTCTTTCCTCGTGCCCTATTCCTCGAACTCTACTCACCCTCTCTCCCACTGTCCCTCTGTCTACTTCATTCACCACTTTGGCTTCACAAGGGGAGTATTGTGCATGTTTATGTCTGTATTTTTTTGTCGCTGAGGAAGGCATATTGCCGAAAATTTCTTGTCCTGTTTTGTGTCGTGCATTAAAACTGCGTTACTTCACACTTTGTTTTGTGTGCTCTTCTGCTTTTTTGTCGTGTTCCAGTAACGCTGCAGTTTGTTTCTTTTGTCAATACCCTTTTGTTTAACATCTACTACATCTAGACTGCCTTAATGAATGACATCCAGGCTAGATTATTGCAGCTGTGTTCTCATGAGCCTTCCAACAGCACAAATTGCTGTTTGCAAAGAAACCAAAAGGGCACTGCAAGATTTGTTTTGATAAAGAACAAAACAAGCTGATGAAGGGACTCCACTAGCTTCTGCTAAAAATTAAGGTGCCTCCTTTACATGATTGCAGTTCAATTCCGCCATTTCCGTATTTCACTTCCACTGTATTTGTCTACCCCGCCTTGAATGTTTCTCCATGATTACTTAATTCTTGCATTGGAAACAGTGCTGCAAAGTGCCAGATATGTAGCATGCTACAATTTCATTGATAGTTCTACACTGCTACACTTTGTGACTAAAGGTTAAGCCACACACACAAAAAAAAGAAAAAAAAAAAAGAAAAGAAGTTTCTAAGAACTAGTGTCAGCATAAACGAAACCAAGACAACATATTTCTTTAAAGGCTTTAGACTTACTGCATTAAAAAAAATGGCCAAATTCAGTGACTGGACGAAGAAAATAATGATGATCCTGATTATGCTGTCATATTGATTGGTTTCTTTGTGGGCCATTTTGACTATTTTGTAAATCAAGTCACACTCACATAATGACCAGCAAGATATAAACATATGTCTTCTCACTCAGTCTCAGTCCGCCGTCATGTTGCATGAAAAGCAAAGTGCGACTGAAAATACTATTGAGTCTGACAGGTCAGAGATAGAGAATGTCACAGAGAAAAAAAAATCTACCACAGCTTCAGTGATATCGCATACAAGTGGTAACTGGTATCCCTGAATTTAGAATGCTACTCTTAAAATGTCAAAGTGCTGTGTGTACGTTTGTGTGTGTGTGTCTCTGTCTCTCTCTATATATGTATATGTTATTTGTTTGTTTGTTTGTTGAGGTTTTGACAGCTCTATGAAAAGCTGTTGAGACTTGTAAGACATGAAATAAAGGTTCCATCAAGACTAAGGGAGAATGGGGACAGGGTTTAGTTCTTCTCCACCATCATGTCTGACACTTGCCGCCAGTTAGATTTAGTCAGCATAACATCTCACCTTTGCCCTAATTTGCAAATGGCCTTGAGATGCGTCCAGTTCAACAACTTGGACAAGCGTTTTTCCTGATCTGTGTTTTCAGCTGCGTGTTTGCTGAGCAGGGGGAATGAAGGGGTAGGGGAGCCTGTGTGTTGCTGTAAGATCATTGGGTTAGGATTAGGGGTTAGGAAGTGGGTTTTTTTGGGGTTTTTTTTTTTTTTTAGGTGTAAGCTTTCTTTCACAGAATGGTGAGTGGCACATTGAGTTGCTAATGTAAGATATTGCTGTGTATAAATACTATTCATTCTTCTTATCATTGTAGTCATTATTTGCATTGTTACTTCAGAGATTGCTGTGAAAAAGAAAATGAAGAAGAACTTGCTGGAAACAAAGAAAGGGTTGACAGATCTACTGGTGTCTTGTAACCCAGATATATGCACACACAAAAAAATCGTTAGAATGTTGAACAAAAATAGCTTGCAAATACAGTTAATTCAGATAGACAGAACAGATAGACAGAACATTGAACAAAAACAGCTTGCATACAGTTAATTCAGATAAACAGCAAGGGTCCTCCCCTGTCATCTGTTCTCCCCCTTCATAAACAAACAAAGGGAAAACAAACGAAGGGAAAACAAAGAAAGGGAAAATAAAGGGGAAACAAAGGGAAAATACAGGGAGAAGGGAAAACAGACGAAGGGGAAAAAAAAAAGAAGAGAAAACAAACAAAGGGAAAACAAACAAAAGGAAAACAAACAAAGGGAAAACAAACCGTAAATGCTGCAAGTAGTGTATAAAGTTACTCTCTGTCTCTGTTCTCTGTCTCTCTAGCTCTGTTTCTCTCTCCCTGAGTCTCTCTCTCTCTCTCTCTCTCTCTCTCTCTCTCTCTCTCTCTCTCTCTCTCTCTCTCTCTCCTGTCTCTCTCATTCGTATACACATGCACACATTTGTGCTTGCCAGCTACCCCAAAGGGAGATCTACAAATGAAAGTTACTTGAGGCATATATTTAGAAAAAGATATTTTACACTGTGAATTTTGTGTTTTTATCATCCCCTTCATTATCATTATTGATCTTTTTATAATTGTTGTCAGTGATGCTTGCATGAGGAAGAAGTAGGATAACATTCACACATTCTAAAAGTTTGCAAGAATATTATGAAAAGCAATGCGCACAAATTGTAAATGTAGTGAAATGATAAATGATAAAAGCTGGAGTTGAAGTAATAAGTGATAGAATGTGGTGCATACCCCCCCCCCCCCCCCCCCCCCCACCCCACACACACACACACACACACACACACACAGTAGTTCAAGTGGATCTCAACCAGGTAATATTACAGTTATGGAACTGGTTTCGTAGTCAGCCGAAGTTAATGAAGTGAGATCAGGGAAGTTAATGAGATCAGATCCAGGGAAGTTAATGAGATCAGATCCAGAGGATCAAAAATCAATAAATCAGGTTAACACATTTTGCCTTCATCGGTTTGTTCTTAACTCAATAATCCTGTTGATTATGTTGTTGATGTCAGGATAGTTTGAGTGTGTGTGTGTGTGTGTGTGTGTGTGTGTGTGTGTGTGTGTGTGTGCATGCCTGAGTGTGCGTGTGTGCGTGCATGCATGCATGTGTGTGTGTGTCTGTCTGTTTGTGTGTATGTCTATATGAATGTGTGCGTGTGTGTGTGTATCCACGAGAGTGTGTCTGCACACATGAGCATTAAGTATATGTGTTTTTCATTTATGTATGATGTTTGTACCTGCGTTATTGTGTGTGTGTGTGTGTGTGTGTGTGTGTGTGTGTGTGTGTGTGTGTGTGCGTGTGTGTGTATTCATGAGAGTTGTCTGCACACATGGGCATTAAATATATGTTTTTCATTTATGCATGATGTTTGTACCTGCACTATTTTGTGTGTGTGTGTGTGTGTGTGTGTGTGTGTGTGTGTGTGTGTGTGTGTGTGCATTTTCTCAACAGTCAAAAATCTTATCAAGTAACTTAATTTCTAAGATTCATCATCTCGTGCATGCGGATGTCCACACCAGATCATTTGTGTGGGTGTGAACGTGCATGCACGGATGCATGTGTGTTTCCCTTGTGGCCACAAAATGAAGTGAGAGCACTTTTAAAATGTCGTTATGTGTGACATGTTGTCTGCCTGCCAGTCATTGGTTGGTCTGTTAGAACTCTCACTGTACTTTAATAAACAGCTTGGACATTCCCAACCCCTTCCCACCTTCCTCCCATCTCCCCTCCCGCCCCCCCCCCCCCCCCCCCCCCTCTCCTCTCTCTCCCTGCCTGTAACCCGATTTGGTCGTTGACGTAGGAGCTTAGCAACACTGGTGTCTTGTTGTCGTCCAGGCCAGAATGCCATCAAAGACCAGTCCATCACAGGCCTGATCTTGTTTCCATGTTCACTTTCTCTTCTTACACCTCTGGATTATGGTTGTTACCTCCACGCTGGGTCCTTCCACCTCCCCTCCCTCATTGTCTCTGCCTTTCCTCGCCCTTCCTGCGCCACACCCTCTGCCACCCCTCCTCTGCCTGAAGATTAAAAAAAAAAGTGGCCAAACAAAGGAAGAAGGAATGGGAGGTGCAATGGATTACAACCCTGTCAGCGCTGAATTCAAAGGTCGACACAGCTGGGGTGTGTTAAGAGCATGTTGATGACTTGTGTTGGATAGAATGCTCAGTTTTTGTTTTCTCTTCAAATGAGTCTGATTTTTTGTGTGTGTGTGTGTTTGTTTGTTTGTTTGTTTCCAGCTTGTGTGAAACTGATGCTTTTCCAAGCTGCGTTTTCAAATTGAACGTTCGTCTTCTTCTTGTTTTGGGGGGGGGGGGGGGGGGGGGGGGGGGGGTAAGGCCTTGACAGTTTTGAGCCTGATGTGATTTTAGGAGGCCTAATTTTGGTACAGCTGTGTTGTTCATTGGAAGACTGATTTTCGCCTCGATATGCGCCTTTGTGGCTGGCTGGTAAAGAAGAATGAAGCACGCACAGAGAGATGAGACGCAGGTCTTTGCTAGCAAAGTGACTGAGCACCAGTGCTGGGTGTCCTTCCGGTGGTGGGTTTGCCCAGTGACCCCCTGATTTGGACAGCTCTGTGTGGATAGCTGTTTGCTGGAATGATCACAGGATGAAGCTGGATGACAGTGTGCACAGGGCAGCGGGGAGGAGTGGCCTGGAAGAAAGGACACAGAAGGGCTGTGGAAGACGGAACAGGGACGTTGACAGATGAAGCAGGTGCAGAAAAACAAGATGAACAGAAAAATGAAAGGTGAAACAGAAGAAAGAAAAACAAAGATGAAACAGAACAGATGAAAGACAGACATAAAAGAAAAAAGGATGAAAAGGGAGGAAAAAAAGAAGAAACCAACAGAAGAAAGATTGTCATGACTGATACTAGTGATAGCCGACAAATTCTGAAGTTATGAATAGATGTCGTTTGAAACTTGATTCTACAGTTTGTTTATAAGCATGATATGTGAACAAAGTCGTATATATGCTACAGTCCTGGGTTTGGGTATAACTATAGACAAAGTTGTGTATGCAAGATTGTAATAACTATTTAAAGCACATGGGTTTCGTTGTCGCTTCCTCTCTGACTATTGGACTACAGGAAGACAGGCTTGTAGAGAACAGCTTTAGAGACTTATGTCTAGAATGGAGGGGGGGGGGGGGGGGGGGGGGGGGGGGGGGGGGTGCGGTCTGATGAGCTTACGAAAGAGGATTACACTTTGAAATTAAGTTCAGGTGTGATGGGCGTGGTAGACATGTTTCTCTTGAATCAGATTGGAGTCTGTGGTTCAGATTGAAGCGTGTGGTGGCTTAAGGGTGGAGGTGGTTTGGGTCTCCTCAGTCAGTGTTGTGCAGATCCGCTAGTGGGTCAATTACATGTTTCATGAGCAGAGTATGAGGGGGGGGGGGGGGGGGGGGTGGTGGTGTAAGAAATATGTGTCACAGTGGCCTGAAAACACTGATATTCATGTCTCCTTGTCATTGTCTTCTGAAAAATAAAAAAAAACTGAATTAGTCATGTAGATCTGGATCCATATTCTTTTTTGAAAAGATATATATGTTCTAAACGTTTTTTTTATGTGTGAAATAGTTTGAAGTTTAATTAAATCTTCTATGTGGTGTTATTCTAAAGACTTTCTCCACTTTTTATGCTATTGTGTTCTTTGTTTCTTGTGACTTACGTGTATTTACATTAATTGCCCGCTTCCTCCCCTCCTCACTCCCCCCACTGGCAAACAGGAAAGCTCACAAGTGAATTCTCACATGCACATATACACACTTCATCGCACATGAACTCTCTCATGCATACATATATGTATGAAATGCATTCCTCAGTTCTGTCGTTTAAAGTCACTTCTAGAGAACAGTCCTTTAAATGAAAGAACAAAATGCAGAAATGCCCCCACACGTGCATGCATGTACACACGCATGCATGTGCGCGCGCACACAAATGATTAGCGTGTGGTGTGGCGAGGATGAACCTCATTTTCTCAGAAGCTGCTAAGCGTGAAATCAAAACAGCAGTCTAAAGATTACCAGACCCAAAACATTTGTACCCATTTGAAATGGTTTGCCATGTCATTCAAGAAATCAGTATTGCTTAAATATGTATATGATTACATGAATATGAAAAGACAATCATGGTTCCTTTACATGGGCCCATTTAAATGATGGACCCAAAATAAACCTTGACTTGCCTTTGTGCTACTGCCATGTTCAGTCTTCTGACTCTTGAAAGTTTTCTTGACAATTAAAGTCTGAATCAGAATCTCTCTCTCTCTGTCTTTCTGTCTCTCTATTTCTCCATCTCGTTGTCTGTGTCTGTCTGTATGTCTCTCTCTTTCACACACACACACACATGCACATGCATACTCTCTCTCTCTCTGTCTCTGTCTCTGTCTGTCTGTCTGTCTGTCTCAGTTAAGACAAATTTAGACTGATAATTTCAGACATTGCGCAGCACTGTTAATATCGTCACAGTAAGTATGCTGGGATGACTTGTGCACTGTGCAAAACTGGGAATGAAGAACTGCCTTTCGTTGTATGCTGCTGCACATGATCTTGTCTAAGAGCGTGATGTGTACCAACAAAGTTCTCCAGGGATCCTGGTCATTTGGCCTAAGTGTGTGTATGGTGTCTCAGAATAAAAGGCGGTCTGTGATGGCCTCACCAGAGAGAAGTCCATCCATCTCTGTAGTACTAGTAGTCTGCAAAATTCCATAGTGTTATGTTATGTTCACCATACCTCGTTTCCAAGGGTCAATGGCCTTTACATGAATAAACCATCTGAGTTCCGAGTTCTCTGTCCCCCCCCCTCCCCTCCCCTCCTCCTCTCTCTCCTCTCTCTCTCTCTCTCTCTCTCTCTCTCTCTCTCTCTCTGTCACGCACACACACACACTCATACACACACACACACATACACATTCATAAACACGCTAACGCACACACACACACACACACACACACACACACACACACACACACACACACACACACGCATGGCAACTTCACACCACACACACTACCACACAAGTGCACCTGACTCTTCACTCACACATCACACGACACGCACGCACGCACGCACACACACACACACACAGTTGAAGAAGAGGAAATTCAGACATATATTTTTAGGGGGGACTAGGTGTCTGGCTTTTGTGATGATGAAAAACAGATACATTAGTTGCGACAAGAACAGTTAAACTGTCATGCATCTGCGTCACTAGGGATATCTACCAGACTCTGTGCTGTGAATAAAAAGGTCAAAGAAAAGAGCACCTCAACCCTTGTCTTGTAAAAATGATGAATGCCTTTTGCTATTTGAATTAAGATGTACGTGGTTGCCAGTTTTAGGTCTACAACTATGCACTGTTAGTTTATGTGTGTGTGTGTGTGTGTGTGTGTGTGCGCGCGGCGCATGAGCATGTGCATGCATGTGTGTGTGCATGCACACATAGGACTTCTGTAGGAGTGAATCCATGTTTGAGTACGTGTTCAGAGTTTACCATCACTGCATTTCAGCCATAAACAATCCCAAAGGGGAAGGGGAGGTGGGAGGTGGGGGTTAAAGGAAGAGGAGATGGGGTATGGAGGAAGAGGGAGGGGATGAAGGGGTGGCGGTGGAGGCAGAGAGAAGAAGGATATCTAGTACAGAGAAATGAAAAAAAAGTCTTTTAACATCATGTTGCCCATCTGAGGATGTCTCTGCACTTCTTACATTTTCATGTTATGGTCTTGACCTGTTGAAGATCTTCGTGTCCTGTCTCAATATGAACTGATGTGCATGGAATAGCTCAGTGGTGGAGCGCCAGACTCGTAATCTTGGTGATTCTGGGGTTGCAGGTTCGAATCTTCGCCGGGCCGTTTCGGTACAGGGGGATTTTTCCCTCAGAGTTAACATTGGTTCAGATTCCATTTCCATACAGTCCTTCGAATGAGACTATAAACCAAGGTTCTGTGTGTGAATGCGCGCACGACATCTTGCACACACGTAAAATCCCATCACCAACTTTCGGAAGAGAAGGCCAGTTTGGCCGTTGGTATGGATGACACGTTACACATAGCATGCACAATGCGTGAGAAAGTGAAAAAATGAAGGAAGTAAGGAAATTGACTGAACGATATTGAACGATATTGACTGGATGACACGGGAAATGACTGAATGAAGCGCCAGCTGGCAGCTCTTCAGTTGGCACTACCCAGGTTAGCAGCCCATCGTGTAAATGAGTGTGCATTGTAAAGTGCTTAGAGCTTGGTCTCTTGCCGAGGATAGGCGCAAAATGAATATTCATAATGCTAATGATATGTTCCATCAGATCAGTAAATTTGATCAACCCTAAAATGCCAATAAACATACACAAGACATGGTGCAAAGTAACACTAGAGTGTAACACACAGGAAGAAACAGAGGAGTGAATTTTTGACAGCTATGTCTTCTTCAGGCATCCTCAATGACAAACATGAAAATGCACAAAATAGTGCTGTCCCCTGGCGGCTGTCTGTGTCTGCCGTACAATGGCTCCCTCAATGGAAAGAGACTTACCTGTCTGTTTAGCCATACCTGTGGATGTCAGTTTATGCATGTTTATTCATCTTGGTTTAGCCCTACGTCTGAGTGTCAGTTTATGTACATGTTTATTCATCTGTCTATCTGTCTGTAAAAACCATGTCCATTGGTTTAGCCATACATCGGAGTGTCAGTTTATATACATGTTTATTCATCCATCTGTCTGTCTGTAAAAACCATGTCCATTGGTTTAGCCATACATGGGAGTGTCAGTTTATTGTACATATTTATTCATCCATCTGTCTGTAAAAACTGTGCCCATCGGTTTAGCCATACATCAGGGTGTCAATTTATTATACATGTTAATTCATCCATCTGTCTGTAAAAACCGCGTCCATCGGTTTAGCCATACATCTGGCTGTTAGTTCATACACGTTTATTCATCTGTCTGTCGGCCTGTGTCAGAACATAATGCTTATTCATCTATCTGTCGGCCTGTGTTAGGTCATAATGTTTATTCATCTGTCCGTTGGCCTGTCTAGCATAAATCTGTCTGTGTAGGCATTGTCCCTGTGTCATGTGAACAAGATGTGTGTGCTTGTGTAATTGATGCTCTGATGTGCATGTGGTGGTTCTCATGTGTGTGTGTGTGTTTGATGGCTGTCTTTGTATACAGTGTGTTTTGTTTTAAATGCTGTTGCTCGGGTTCTAGAGACAATGAAATTGTCAGGAGGTA
>CM065746.1:7640814-7645507 GCA_033310375.1 Conus canariensis
CACGCACGTACGCACGCACTCACGCATGCACACGCACGCACGCACACGCACACACACTCACACACACTCACACACACACACACACACACACACACACACACTGTAAGCTGTCTGGTGTTGTGTGTGAAGGCGTGATGTGGCTAACTGAATGTTGGGAATTAAAAGGGTGGTATACCAACAGTCTCATTAGTGCTGACCTTTGGAGCCATAGACCAGCAACAAAGAGGATGAAGAGGTCATCAGCCAGACCAGTCAGAGGGGAGAGCAGCCCTGAAGTCTCATCTTTTTTTTTTTTTTTTTTTTGCTGTCCCAACCTCTGCGCTACCTCAGAGGCAGTGCACCCACGCCGCTCATTCCGACACCCCGTCCACAGCCACAGCCCGGTCGGCCCCGCCGCAGCCCCGGCACCGGCAATCCAGAGGGAGCAGTCAATGTCAAGCCATCAAGAGGCAACCCACCGGAGGAGACACTGCACTGCTGCCGAGTCACTTCGGTGGTGTTCAGTGGCGCCTGTTCTGATCTAACATACGCAGGACACCACCTACTAAGCCCCCTACTGACGACAATAATTGCTTAGTCGCGGAGCTGGCGTGAGTGAGCTCTCCCTCCGGAGGGCGCCACCACGTCTGTCCAACGACAGCTCCCATGGACTCGCCGATACCGGTGACCTCGACGGAACCAAACCAAGGCCACAGACATGGAGAGGACATCGAAATTGAGGTCACCATGAGAGCAGGGCATGAAGGGCCACAGAATTTGAGACATTTTTTTTTTTTTTATGCTGATCGATGACAATGAGGATGATTAAGATGATGCTACGGATTTCCATTTTGGTCTGAGACTACATGACAGGGCTGTACTCTACGCTTCCTTTCATAATATATCCCGGCGTCAACCAGGCCCGAGAGATACAGGCACCTGCAGTGTTGGTCAGGAAATTTGAGCAACACTCTCAGAAACGCATCCATTAAGTGGATGAAACTCGACTGTGTGGTCCCAGTCTTCCCAACTGAGTCCGCAGCAACTCAACTCTGGGTAGGAGCCGGTCGGGGCAGAAAAACCCACATGACTTCTGATGGGATTCGAACCCACGACCTCCCAGCCGGGAGTCCGCGACGCTGACCACTTCGCCACGGCGGCTGGTCTGAAGTCTCATCTTGTCTGACACAGCTGGAGAATTATCCGCTTTGCTGGAGATTTCTACTTTTTTTTTTTTTAATTTTTTTTTACATGGTTGAGATTTGTTTGCTTCATTGTTTTGTTGAAGAGAAATGGAATTAAATCGCCGGGGAAAGCAGTGATTTATTCCGGCTGCTTTTAAACAGAGAGAAAAGGCAGAAATGTGTCAAGGTGGAAGGCATGAAAATAGATAAAGAAAGGAGGCAGAGCGTTCATGCACTCATTCACACACAGACACAGACACACACACACAGACACACACACACACACACACACCACACACACACACACACACACACGCTCACTCACTCACACATATTCTTGATATTGATCACAGAATGAAAAACTCTGGACATCATTTTTAGCCTTGTTTGATAGATGGAATTGATCTTGCTCACCATCAAGTTTGTTGTAAACTGGGGGGTGGGGGTGGGTGGGTGGTTGGGGTGGGGAGGGGGAGAAGTGTATGTGAACAAGGAAGATTTACGAAAAGCCCCAGAGAAGAAAAGTTGGGCAATGCCTGGGAATTTGTTTGGGATGAATTTCATTTTCTGGATGTGTGCACGTTATTTGATGGATTCAGAAATAGGCTAGTGAACAACTTCAAACATAAAACATTTAGTAAAGTGTCAAAAGCATGGCCTTGTGTCTTCTGCCCTAAGGGATGTCTGAACAGAAACGCTTATCAATTGTATTGACGATATCACCATTTGATAAACGATTTTTTTTTTATAGTCTGTTTTTTTTTTTTAGGAAATGCTGTTATTCTTCCAGTGTGGACATCACTTTGAGTTGACTTTCCCCCTCTTCTTTGTGTAGTGACAGCCCTTAAAGGGCCCTGCGTTAGCTAGGCTGTGCAAACAGCCAAACTGGACAGTCACCATCAGTCCCAGAGAACGACAAGAAGGAGCTGGTGCTGAAACGCGCTGTGAATCCCTGTCCATCTAGAGGTGAAAGGATTTGCGCGGTGGTCATGGAGTGTCACATTGTTTGAGTACATGCTGCTGCTGAATGGGGGGCCAATTCATTGTTGTCACATTACTGTACTACAGCGACGACTCAGGCTCGTTCATTCATTGTCACATACAAGGACGTCACATGGCACATCCTCTTCCTCAGAGCTGCTCCTTTTGTCCACCAGGAAAAGGCAGCTGCTGTCGGCAGGCAGCTGACAGGTTTCTTTTGCTGGCATGCAGACCCCCCCCCCCCCCCCCCCCCCCCCCTCCACCACCCCCCACCCTTCCAACCCCACCCCTGGAGACGGAACCATCGATCAATACGGTGCTGGTTTGGGCACTTGTTGGAGGAAAGGGTTTTGGACCAGAGGCGTGTGTGTGTTGGACTGGACACATTGAGAGAGACGTGTTGTAATGTGCGTGTCTGGCTTATCATCTTGTAGGCCTAGTTGTATACTAGGCTGGGTAATTCCTGCTCATCTTTCGGCTTTCATTGATGGGGATTAAAAGAAAAAAAAAATGAGGAGGCTTGGTCTTTTTGTTTCCGTTTTGATAAGAATTTAACCCATGTGTGACCGCAGGTGCAAGTTTGACTATGATCATGTGTGCCTGGAGCGTCAGGGGAGCAGAACCAGCAGGCTTCCATTGTCAGAACCTGCACAGTCTTTGTACAAAGGAATTTTTTTGTCACTTGCAGTAAAGTACAAAGACGTAGATGCAAGGTGAAAGACATAAGAGGGACGAGAAGTATGGCAGAGGTCATATATAACTGCCTACAGTTCTGTCGTAAATGACTGCATAGTACATAGGTATGGGCATCCACATTTTTGGTCCTCGTTTGTACCAACGTGCATCCTGTCAACAGTGCGTTCTGAAATGGTGCGTGTTTCTCTCTTCGTTGGATAGGTTTCGTATTTCCTCTTTCCTTGGCTGTTTGAGAGGTTGAAAGCAGAAGGACACGTGAAACAACATCCACAGAGACATGTAACAACAACCACACAGACATGTAACAACAACCACAGACATGTAACAACAGCCATACAGACATATAACAACAACTGCATAGAAATGTAACAATAACCATACAGACACATAATAGCAAACAACATAGACATGTAACAACCATACAAACATGTAACAACAACTGCATAGACATGTAACAACCATACAGACATGTAACAACAACTGCATAGACATGTAACAACCATACACATATGTAACAACAACAACCACACAGACATGTAGCAACAACCACACAGACATGTAACAACAACAACCACACAGACATGTAACAACAACCACACAGACATGTAACAACAACCACACAAACATGTAACAACAACAACCACACAGACATGTAACATTACAACTACACAGACATGTAACAACAACAACCACACAGACATGTAACAACAACCACACAGACATGTAACAACAACAACAACAACCACACAGACATGTAACAACAACATCAACAACCATACAGACATGTAACAACAACAACCACACAAACATGTAACAACAACCACACAGACATGTAACAACAACAACCACACAGACATGTAACAACAACAACCACACAGACATGTAACAACAACCACACAGACATGTAACAACAACCACACTGACATGTAACAACCACACAGACATGTAACAACAGCCACACAGACATGTAACAACAACAACAACCACACAGACATGTAACAACAACAGCCACACAAACATGTAACAGTAGCCACACAGACATGTAACAGCAACCACACAGACATGTAACAACCACACAGACATGTAACAACAGCCACACAGACTTGTAACAATAACAACACAGACATGTAACAACAACCACACAGACATGTAACAACAACAACCGCACAGACACGTAACAACAACAAGACAGACATGTAACAACAACCACACAGACGCGTAACAACAGCCACACAGACATGAAACAATGACCAGACAGACATGTAGTTGTTGATCAGTAGGTTACAATCAAACTAATTGTTTCTTTGGAGAGAAATATTTTTGTCTCCTCCCCCCCCTCTTTTGTCCAGAACCCCCAACACTCCATGCAGCATACAAATTCCTTCCGGCTGCAGACCTTGCTGTCAGACACTTCTAGTGTATGTTGTTTCCTAGTTTGTGAGAAGTGCACTTGGGAATACCACACTGCTCAAAACTACAGTTTGTAGAAATGTTATGAAAGTAGAAACTACAGTAAGTGTTTGTAGAAATACTATGAAAGTAGTACTGCAGATTGCCCTCAAAACACACCAAATAGAAATGTGGTTAAGTGTACTCCCAGTTCTTTCTGTTGTTTAAAGTTTTTTTCAGTCTGTGTGCTGGCTTTAAGATTGTCATGTTCTAACAGTTGTTCCATTGCTGCAATGATGATCTGCTGTAGTAGTGCAGATCATGTTCCATTTAACAGAAGGAACTTTTTATAGTAGAAATTGTTGAGAGCTCAGACGTTTTGTCAAATACACTGGCCTTCAGAAAAATTCTCCAAATTTAGATTACAGATACTTCAACAGGAGATTTTGAGTATGCAGAATTAA
>CM065746.1:7645607-7668107 GCA_033310375.1 Conus canariensis
TAATATCAACTACCCCCCTACATACCATCAAAAAACCCTCCCCCCCCCCTCACTCTCCTTCCCCCCCCTCCTTTTCTCTTTATCTCCAAACCCTCTTTTTCCTTCTCTCTCTGTCTTTCCCCCCCCCCCTTTTCTCCCCCAACCCCCCTTCTCTCCTCTTCCTTTTCCTCCCCCTCACTTTCCCTCTACCTCTTTCTCGTTTTCCCCCATTCCTCAAAAAATCTTTCTCCCCCTCTCCCCCAAATGTCCCTCTGGGTTTCTTCATTTCCCCCTTTTTGGTTCACAGGGGAAAATTTTTTGGAAAAGTTTATGTCTGTTTTTTTTTTTTGCCGGGTGAGGAAGGCATATTGGGCCCAAAAATTTCTTTTTTTTTTTGTGGGGTGCATTGAAAAATGCCCTTTATTAAAAATTTGTTTTGTGTTTTTCTCTTTTTTTTTTGTCGTTTTTTCCCCGTTTAAAGCTTTTTCAGTTTGGTTTTTTTTTTTTCAATACCCTTTTTTTTTAACATTAAAAAAGGACTCCCCCTTTAAGAATTTCCCGGCTTTGAAATTAAATTTCAAACTGTTTTTCTAATCCTTTTCCCCAGCAACCCAAAATTTTGGGGGTTTTAAAAAAAAAACCAAAAGGGCCCCTGCAAGATTTGTTTTTAATAAAAAACAAACCCAAAAACCCCCTTAAAGGGGTCCCTAGCTTCTGCTAAAAAATTTTTGGTTTTCCCTTTTTCATGATTTTTGGTTTTAATTCCGCCAATTTTCCCTTTTCACTTCCACTGTATTTGTTACCCCCCCCTTGAATGTTTCTCCTGATTTTTCTTAATTTCCCGCATTGGGGAAAAAGTGCTGCAAAGTGCCAGAAAAATTTTGCAGGGTAAAAATTTTTATTTGTTTTTTACACTGCTACACCCCTTTTTGACTAAAAGGTTAACCAAAAACACCAAAAAAAAAAAAAAAAAAAAAAAAAAAAAAAAAAAAAAAAGAAGTTTTTAAAACTAGTGTCCCCATAAAAGAAACCCAAGGGAAAAAAATTTCTTTTTTAAAAGGCTTTTAGACTTAAATGCATTAAAAAAAAAAAAAAAAAGGCCCCCAAAAATTCAGTGAATGGACGAAGAAAAAAAATTTGAGGTCCTGATTTGCGTCATTTTTATTGGTTTTTTTGTGGGCCATTTTGATATTTTGTAAATCAAGTCCACCACAAAAAAGACCAGCAAAAATTTAAACCCTATGGGCTTCTCAACAAATCTCATTTCCCCCCCTTTTTGCAAAAAAAAAAAAAAAGTGCGCCCGAAAATTTTCATTGAGTCTGCCCGGGGCCCAATAGAGAATGTAAAAGAGAAAAAAAAAAACTAAAACAGCTTCCAGTGATATCGCATAAAAAGGGGGGAAGGTATCCCTGAAATTTTGAATGCCCACTTTTAAAATTTTAAAGGCTGTGTTTGGGTTTTGGTTTTTTTTTCCTTTTCTCTTTATATAGTATATGTTTTTTGTTTGTTTGTTTGTTGGGTTTTGACAGCTCTAAAGAAAAGGGGTTGAGATTGGGGAAGACAGAAATTAAAATTTTTCCCTCAAGGAAATAAGGGGGGGGGAATTTGGGGAAAAGGGTTTAGTTCTTCCCCCCCATAGTTTGACACTTTTGCCAGTTTAGTTTTGTCAGAAAACATCTCACCTTTTTCCCCCCTAATTTGAAAGGGGCCTTGGATTTGGGGGGTTTTTTAAAAACTTGGAAAAGGTTTTTGATCTGTGTTTTTTGCCCCGTGTTTGCTGAAAGGGAGGGGGAAAAAAAAGGGGTGGGGGACCTTTTGTGGGGTTTTTCTGTAGATTTTGGGTTGGGGGTTAGGGGGTTGGGGGAAATGGGTTTTTTTTTTGGGGTTTTTTTTTTTTTTTTTGGTTTTTAAATTTTCTTTCACAGAATGGTGATTTCCTTTTATTTTTCAAATTTTAAAATTATTGCTGTGTAAAAAAACTATTCTTTTTTCTTATTTATTTAGTCTTATTTGCATTTTTAAATTCAGAGATTGTGTGAAAAAGAAAAATGAAAAGAACTTGCTGGAAAAAAAGAAAGGGTTGACAGAAACTTTTGGTGTCTGTAAAAAAAGTATATGCCACCAAAAAAATCGTTTTGGTTTTTTGAACAAAAATTTCTTGCAAATACATTAATTTGTTGGGCAAACAATAGGCAAACATTAAACCCAAAAAAAGCTTGCATACAGTTTTAAATTTAGATAAACGAAAAAGGGGCCCCCCCCTTTTCATTTTTCCCCCCCTTCAAAACCCAAAAAAGGGAAAACAAAAAAAAAAGGGAAAGGGGGGAAAAAAAAGGGGGAAAAAAAGGGAAAAAATTTCGGGGGGGAAGGGAAAAAAGACAAAAGGGGAAAAAAAAAAAAAAAAAGAGGGAAAAAAAAAACAAAGGGAAAAACCCAAAAAAAAGGGAAAAAAAAAGGGGGGGGAAAAAAAACCGAAATGCGGGAAGAGGGGTTTAAAAATTATTTTTTCTGGTTTTCTTCTCTCTAGCCTTTTTTTCTTTTCCCTGAGCCCCTTTTCCTTCTCTCTTCTCTCTCTTTTTCCTCTTTCTCTCTCTTTTTTGTTCCTCCTTCTTACACATGCCACATTTGTGCTTGCAGCTACCCCCAAAGGGAGATCCCACAAATTTTTAAAAAAAACTTAGGCATATATTTAGAAAAAAAAATTTTTCATGTGAATTTTGTGTTTTTTTTCCCCTTCTTTTTTATTTTTGATCTTTTTTAATTTTGGGGGGGGGGGCTGCAGTGAAAAGGGGAAGGATAACCCCTTTTTAACAATTACTTTTTAAAACCCAAAAAAAAAACCCAAAAAAAACCCTTTTTTTTTTTTTTTTTTTTTTTTTCCCCCCCCCCCCCCCCCCCCCCCCCCCACACACAAAAACCCAAAAACACTACACACACACAGTAATTCAAGTGGATCTCAACCAGGGATTTTTTTCAGTTTGGAACTGGTTTTTGTATAAACCCCAAGTTAATGAATTTGGGGTCGGGGGAAATTAATGAATTTAGTCCGGGGGAAATTTAAAAGAGATCAATCCCCGAGGATAAAAAAAAAATAAATCAGGTTTTTAAACCCTTTTCCCCCCATCGTTTTTCTTTAACTCAATAATTGTTGATTTGTTGGGTGGATTTTTGAGGGTTTTTTTTGTGTGTGTGTGTTGGTGGGGGTGTGTTTTTTGTGTTTTGTGTGTGTTTTGATCCTTTTGAGTGGCGGTGTGGTTTCATGCATGCATGTGTTGTGTGTCTGTCTTTTTGTGGTTGTCTATATGAATGTGTGGTGTGTTTGGGAAACCCCCCGAGAGTGTGCTGCACACCCTGGGCATTAGTATATGGTTTTTTTTTTTAGGGGTTTTTTTGTGTTTTTGTGTTCCCGGGGGTTTTTGTTTTTTTTGTGGTTTTTGTTGTGGGTTGTGGGTTTTGGGGGTGTGGTTTTTGTGTGGTGTGTGTGTATTCATAGAGGGTTTTCTGCACCATGGGCTTTTTAAAATTTTTTTTTAAAATTTTTGCATTTATGTTTGTACCTGCCCCTATTTTTTTGTGTGTTTGTGTGTGTGGGGGTTTTTTTGTGGGGGTTTTTGGGGTGGGTGTTTTTGGGGCTTTTTTTTCCAACATCAAAATTTTTCAAGTAACTTTTTTCTTTAAAATTCATCATCTCGGCAAAAGCGGTGTTCCCCCAAAATATTTGTTTTTGGGGGGGTAAAATGCATGAGGGTTTTGTTTTTCCCCCTTTGGGGGCCCCAAAATAAAATTTAGAGCCTTTTTTAAAAAGTCCCTTTGTGTGACATTTTTCTGCCTGCCATCATTGGTTGGTCGTTAGAACTCTCATGTCTTTAATAAACAGCGGGACTTCCCCCCAACCCCCCTTTAAACCCTTTTCCCCCCCCTCCCCCCCCCCCCCCCCCCCCCCCCCCCCCCCCCCCCCCCCCCCCCCCCCCCCCCCCCCCCCCCCCCCCCCCCCCCCCCCCCCCCCCCCCCCCCCCCCCCCCCCCTCTTTTCCCTCCTGTAACCCGATTTGGGTTTTGACGAGGGTTTAGCAACACTGGGTCTTGTTTCGTCCGGCCCCAGAATCCATCAAAGCCCATCCAACGGGCCTGTTTTTTTCCCCTGTTCCTTTTTTTTTTTACCCTTTGGGTTAGGTTGTTACCCACGCTGGGCCCCTTACCCCCCCCCCTCATTGTCTCTCCCTTTTCCCCCCCCTTTTTCCGCGCCACCCCTTGCCCCCCCCCCCTTGCCTGAAGTTTAAAAAAAAAAAAGTGGCCCAAAACAAAAGGGGGAAAGGGGGTGCAAATTAAAACCCCGTCAGGTGATTTAAAGGTGCACAGCGGGGTGTTTTAAAGGAGATTTGTGACTTGGGGTTGGTAGAATGTCGTTTTTGTTTTCTCTTCAAATGAGTTGATTTTTTTTTTTGTGTGTGTGTGTTTGTTTGTTTTTTTTTGTTTCCAGCTGTGTGAAACTGATGCTTTCCAAGTTTGCGTTTTCAAATTGACGTTCGTTTTTTTTTTGGGGGGGGGAGGGGGGGGGGGGGGGGGTTTTAAGGCCTTAAACATTTTTGAGCCTGATGTGATTTTAGGAGGCCAAAATTTGGTACAGCTGTGTGTTCTTTGGGAAAGATGATTTTCCCCTCGTATGGCCTTTGTGGTGGTGGTAAGAGAATGAAGCCCCCAAGAGGGGGAGAGACGCGGGGTTTTTGCTAGCAAGTAAATGAGCCCCGTGCTGGGTGTCCTTTCGGTGGTGGGTTTGCCCAGTGACCCCTGATTTGGACAGCTCCTGTGTGGGTTGCTGTTTGCTGGAATGATACAGGTTTAAGCTGATGGGCAGTGTGCACAGGGGGCGGGGAGGAGTGGCGGGAAAAAAAAAGAAAAGGGCACAGATGGGGTGTGGAAGGGCGGAAAGGGACGTTGGGCGATGAAGCAGGTGCAGAAAAAAAAAAGATGACAGAAAAATGAAAAAGGTTGAAACAGAAGAAAGAAAACAAAAGGGTGAAACAGAACAGATGAAGAAGAACATAAAAGAAAAAAAAAGGGTGAAAAGGGGAGGAAAAAAGAAGAACCAAAAAGAAAAGTTTTTCATGACTGTAACTAGTGTAGCCGACAAAATTTTGAAGTTATGAATAGTTTTCGTTTGGGAAAATGTTCACGTTTGTTTTTTTGGCTTTTTTGTGAACAAAGTGTATATATGCACGTCCTGGGTTTGGGTATAAAAATTAGACAAAGTTGTGTATGCAAGATTGTAAAACTATTAAAGCACATGGGTTTCTTGTCGCTTTCCCCTTGAAAATATTGGACTAAGGGGAAGGGCAGGCTGTAGAGAACAGCTTTAGAGACTTATGTCTAGAATGGAGGGGGGGGGGGGGAGGGGAGAAGGGGAGGGGGGGGGGGGTGCGGGATGGCTTACGAAAAAGGTTTTCACCTTTTAAATTAAGTTCGGTGTGTGGGTTTTGGTAGCTTGTTTCTTTGAATCAGATTGGAGTCTGTGGTTCAGATTGAAGCGTTTTGGTGGTTAAGGGTGGGGTGGTTTGGGTCTCCTCAGTCATGTTGTGCAGATCGCTAGTGGGTCAATTTAAAGTTTCTTTAGCAGGTATGAGGGGGGGGGGGGGGGGGGGGTGGTTTGGTTTTAAGAAATTTTTTGGCACAGTGGCCTGAAAACATATATTCCCTTTCTCCTTGTCATTGTCTTTGAAAAATAAAAAAAAACTGAAAATTAGTCATGTAGATCTGGACCAAAATTCTTTTTTGAAAGATATATATGTTTCCCAAAGTTTTTTTTTGTGTGAAAAAAGTTTGAAGTTTAATTAAAAACTTCTATGTGGTGCTTTTCTAAAGCTTTCTCACTTTTTATGTATTGTGTCTTTGTTTCTTGTGCTTACGTGTTTTTACAAAATTTATTGCGTTACCTCTCCTCATCCCCAATGGCAAACAGGAAAGCTCACAAGTGATTTCCCCAGGACATTACAACTTCATCGCCCATGAACTCTTCAGGGTAATATATGTAGGGAAAGCATTCCTCAGTTCTGTCGTTTAAAGTCAATTCTAAAAGAAAAAGTCCTTTAAATGAAAGAAAAAAAATGCAGAAATGCCCAAACGTGCATGCTGTACACCGCTTTCATGTGCGAGCGCACACAAATGAATAGCGTGTGGTTTTTGGGCGGGTTAAAACCTCATTTTTCAGAGTGCTAAGGGGGTTGAAATCAAAAAAAAGCAGCCCTAAAGATACCTGACCAAAAACATTTGTCCCATTTAAAATTTTTTTGTTTGTCATTAAAGAAATCAGTTTGCTTAAATATGTTTATGATTACATGAATATGAAAAGACAATCAGGGTTCCCTTTACATGGGCCCATTTAAATGAGGGGAACAAAAATAAACCTTGACTTGCCTTTGTGCTACTGCCATGTTCAGTCTTTGACTTTTAAAAGTTTTTTTTGAAATTAAAGGGTTCTAATCAGAATTCTCTCTCTCTGTCTTCTGTCTCTCTATTTTCCATCTCGTTGTCTGTGTCTGTTGTATGTCTCCTCTTTCACTCAAACAAACAACTTTGAAACATGATACTTCTCTCTCTCTGTCTCTGTCTCTGTCTGTCTGTCTTTCTGTCTCAGTAGACAATTTAGAGGGATAATTTCGATATTGCGCGCACTTTAAATATCGTCACGTAAGTTTTTGCTGGGATGACTTGTGCACTGTGCAAAAACGGGGAAAATGAAGAACCTGCCTTCGTTTTTTATGCTGCTAAACATGATCTTGTCTAAGGCTTTTATGTTTCCCAACAAAGTTCTCCAGGGATCCTGGTTCAGTTTGGCTAAGGTGTGATGGTGTTCAGAATAAAGGGGTCTGTGATGGCCACAAGCGAAGTCCATACTCTGTGTACTATTTGTCTGCAAAAAATTCCCCATAGTGTTTTGTTATGTTCCCATACTCTTTTTCCAAGGGTAAAAAAGGGCTTTACTTGAATAAACCATCTGGTTCCGATTTTCTCTGTCCCCCCCCCACCCCCCCACCCCCCCCCCCCCCCACCCTTTCTCTCTCTCTTCTCTCTCTCTCTCTCTCTCTCTTCTTTTCTCTCTCTCTGCCCAGCCCACACACAACTCATAAAAACAAACAAAATACACATTCATAAACACGTTTAACGCCAACACAAACACACACAAAAACACACACACACAACACACACACCCACACGCATGTGCATTTTGACTCTCTCTCACTTCCACATGCACACGACAACACGCGACGCAGAAAACGCAACACACACACACACACAGTTGAAAAAAGGGGAAAAATTCAGACTTTATTTTTGGGGGGGACAAAAGGTGTCTGGTTTTTGTGATGATGAAAACAGGATACTTATTTTCGACAGACAGTTAAACTGAAATGCACCCTGCGTCATTTAGGGATACCCTACCGGGACTCTGTGCTGTGAAAAAAAAGGTTTCAAGAAAAGACACCTAAAAACTTGTCTTGAAAAATGATGAATGTTTTTGCTATTTGTTAAGATGTACGTGGTTGCCAGTTTTAGGTCTACAACTATGCACTGTTAGTTTATGTGTGTTTTGTGTGTGTGTGTGCCTGTGCGCCGCCCCCCCCGCCCCATGAGCATGTGCATGCATGTGTGTGGCCCTGCACACATTTGGACTTCTGTAGGGGTGAAAACCATGTTGGGTACGTGTTCAGGATTTACCATCATGCATTTCAGCCTTTAAAAAAAAAAACCCAAAGGGGAAGGGGGAGGTGGGAGGGGGGGTTAAAGGAAGGGGGAGATGGGGTTGGAGGAAGAAGGTGGGGTGGGGTGGGGTGGAGCCAGAGAGAAGAAGGGTTTTGTACGAGAAATGAAAAAAAAAGTTTTTTACATCATGTTGCCCTTCTGAGGATGTCTCTGCACTTCTTACATTTTCATGTTATGGTCTTGACCTGGGTTTTAGATCTTCGTGTCCTGTTCAATATGAAAATGATGTGCATGGAATAGCTCAGTGGTGGAGGCCGACACGTAATTGGTGATCTGGGGTTGCAGGTTCGAATCTTCGCGGGCCGTTTTGGTACAGGGGGATTTTTCCCTCAGAGTTAACATGGTTCAGATTCCAAATTTCCATACGTCTTCGAATGAGACTATTAACCAAGGTTCTGTGTGTGAATGCGCGCACGCATCTTGCCCCACACGTAAAATCCACACCCCAAATTTCGGATGAGAAGGCGTTTGGCCGTTTTGGGATGGGGTTTACCGTTTTTACATGCATGCACAATGCAAAGAGAAAATGAAAAAAATGAAGGAGTAAGGAATTGACTGAACGATATTGAACGTATGAATGGATGCCGGGGGAAAGACTGAAAGAAGCGCCGCTGGGAGCTCTTCAGTTGGGACTCCCAGGTTAGCAAACCCATAGTGTAAATGAGTGTTTCATTGTAAGTGCTTAGAGCTTGGTCTCTTGCGAGGGTAGGCGCAAAATGAATATTCATAATGCTAATGATTGTCATTCAGTCAGTAATTTGATCAACCCTAAAATGCCAATAAACATACAACCCAAAACATGGTGCAAAAATAACACTAGAGTGTAACACACAGGAAAAAAAAGAGGAGTGATTTTTGGGCAGCTAAGTCCTTCTTCCCGGCATCCTCAATGACAAACATGAAAATGCAACAAAATAGTGCTGTCCCCTGGGGGCCCTGTCTTTTGTACTGCCGTCAATGGCTCCCCCCAATGAAAGAGACCTTTAAACCTTTTCTGTTTAGCACTTACCTGGGGATGTCAGTTTATGCTTGTTTATTCATCTTGGTTTAGAAATAAGTCTGAGTGTCAGTTTATGTACATGTTTATTCACCCTGCTATCTGTCTGAAAAAACCATGTCCTTTGGGTTTAGCCTAAATCGGAAGTGTCAGTTTCATTTTATATACATGTTTATTCATCCACTGTTGTCTGAAAAAAAACCATGTCCATTGGTTTTTTACCCAAATACATGGGGGTGTCGTTTATTGTAAATTTTATTCATCCATCTGTCTGTATATAAACTGGGCCCATCGGTTTTTAGCCTTTAACATCAGGTGTCAATTTATTATACTTGTTAATTATCCATCTGTCGGTAAAAACCCCGCGTCCATCGGTTTAGCCATAAATCTGGTGTTAGTTCATACAGTTTATTCACCCGTCTGTCGGCTGTGTCAGAACATAATGCTTATTCATCTATCTGTCGGCCTGTTGTTAGGTCATTATGTTTATTCATCTGTCCGTTGGCCTGTTAGCATAAATTCTGTCTGTTGTAGGCATTGTCCCTGTGTCATGTGAACAGATGTGTGTTGCTTGTGTAATTGATGCTCTGATGTGCATGTGGTGGTTTCATTTGTGTGTGTGTGTTTGATGGCTGTCTTTGTATACATGTGTTTTGTTTTAAATGCTGTTGCTCGGGTTCTTAGAGACAATGAATTGTCAGGAGGTACACGAAGTAAATTTGGAAAGTTGACCGGAAAAGACAGATTATAATAACACAGACTGTTGTTCATTTGTGATGTGACCTGTCTCAAAGAGAGAGAGAGAGGAGAGAGAGAAGAGAGAATGTGTTTGTGTGTGTGTGTGCATGTGTGTGTGTGTGTGTGTGTGTGTGTGTGCTGTGTGTGCGTGTGTGTTGTATGGCGCTCTCTCTCTCGTGCCCCATCCTCTCTCTGTATGTGTGCATCTCTCTCTCTCTCTCTCTCTCTCTCTACTCTCTCTCTCTCTCTCTCTCTCTGTGTGTGTGTGTGTGTGTGTGCGCGCTGCACGTTTATGTGTGTGTGTGTGTATGTTTATGTGTGTGTGTGGTGCGTTGCAGTTCTATTTCTCCCCCCCCCACCCCCTTTCTCTCTATGTGTGCAGCTCCCTGTGTGAGTGTGTGTGTGTGTGTTTTGGTGCAAATCCATATTTCTATTGATAATATGCTTTGAATGAGGGAGAGATTCAACAGACACAGGTGATGCATTGAAAAAGGCATAGCCTCATTGAGGGGACGAAGGTTCACCACAGCTGAATGACATGAAAATCAGGCAACATGAATGGATGTGTGCAAAATATTATGCAGGCAAGGAAGTTTCTCATCCTGTGTATCATTTCACTTTTGGTCTTGTTGTGTACACTGTGTTAAAAGAAATCCTTTTTAGTATATCAGTACATCCCCCCAAACCTCTCTCCCCCCCCCCCCCACTCCCCCCTGCAAAAAAAAAAAGGAAAAAAGAAAGTGAAAATGTGTCATGGTAGATTCTCAGTTCATGTCCTGGTTATTTTCTCTTTGTTCTGTAATCTACATTTTTAAAATCTATTTCACTTTTAATGGATGACACCCCACCACCCTCACCACCCCACCACCCCCAACCACACACACACACACACACACACACACACACACACACACACACACACACACACCACAACACAAAATCCACCTGAAAATGTGTTATGGTAGATTTCCAGTTAATGTCCCCCGCATATTTTGTCTTTGTTCTCTTAATTTACGTTGTCAGTGTATGTCACCTTAAATGCTATCAGTTTCAAACTTGCTATTCTCAGATAATTATTCAGTCCAGTCATTTGCAAGTCCTCTTCATGTGAGAGGCCTTCAGTTGAACTTTGATGTGAACAGTAGGCTTTGATTATTCATGAAGAAACCCATCGATGACAGCAAAGGTTTCGAAATGCCTCGGTTTTGTGGTAAATGCTTGAACTGGAGGTGAGAAATACAGCAGTGGTTCAGTATTTATGATTAATTATGCCTGCTGTGCACGTGGCAGTCTGTGTAGGTATTGCTAGCATTGGAAAAAGAGAGAGAGAGAGAGAGAGAGAGAGAGAGATCAGAGAGAGAGAATACAGGAGAGAGAGAAAAGAGAGAGAGGAGAGAGAGAGAGAGAGAGAAAAACAGACAAGAGAGAGAGAGAGAATACAGATGAGAGAGAGAATACAGACAAGAGAGAGAATTCAGGAGAGAGAGAGGGAAAACAGGGCAAGAGAGAGAGCATACAGATGAGAGAGAGAGAATATGGTGAGAGAGAGAGAGAGAGGAATACAAAAGAGAGAGAGAGTTTGAAATTAGAGATTCAGGGACGTTGAACATGAAGAAAGAGAGAGAGGGAGGGAAGGAGGTTTGAATCAGGAATCCAGGATCTGTCGACGTGGCAGGGACAAACAGGAAACGTCAAATCATTGTCTTGGCATGACTTGGCACAAGGCTGCTGAGTGTAGTCACATCGCAACCAGGAATACAAAACTCTGTTCACATGATGCATTGTGTACATATGTAGATTTAGCATTTCAGCATATATAGCTTGCTGATCAACGAGTCAAGGTACATTGTACACAGACTGAGCGGCGTTTCTAACTCTGGGCTATCATGAGAAATGAGTTGTATAGCGAGAATGACTGCAAACAGGGTTTCCCACAGATTTTAAATGAATAGTTTGTCACTCTGACATAGTAAAAACCCGTAGGGGGTGGTTTCTCATCCACAATGAAAAAAAGCAAATGGACGTGGTTGGCATCGCGGATTTGTGGGGTTGAAGGTCATGAGTTTGAGTCTCATCAGAGAGGTTTTTTTGGTGGCATTTTTCAGCCATGGCTTGTCCTTACTAAAGAAGAGTGTGCTAGGGGGTCGAGGGGGAGAAGGGGAACCAGTCATTTGAGTTTCATCCACCCGTTGAATGTGTCTCCGTAGTTGTTCAGATTTCCTGACAGCATTACGAATAGTTAAAACCATATGTGTGTGTGTGTGTGTGTGTGTGTGTGTGTGTGTGTGTGTGTGTGTTGTTGTTGTTGTTAGTGTGTGTGTGCATGTGTGTGTGTGTGTGTGTGTGTGTATGTAGGCGCTCGTGCATGTGCCTGCACATGGGAAAAAATAAGTAATGGGAGGTGAAATAGGTGCAGACAATTTCTCTGCCCTTAGGACAGTGATGTAAAAAATCTCTCTGTCTCTCTCTCTCTCTCTGTCTCTTTCTCTCGTGTCTGTCTGTCTGTCTGTCTGTCTCTCTCTCTCTCTCTCTCTCTCTGCCTCTCTCTCTCTCTCTCTGCCATGTTCCACTTTCACTAATGTCAGTGCTGAGTCTAAATGAAGTTTAATGAAGTTGTTTTTCCACCAAGGAGGTCAAGTGAAATGTTTTCGCCTGCTTAAACGTTTTTTATTTCTTTATCAAGATGACAGAAAAAACCTTAGAACCGATTTGAAGGAAAACCTGGTGGACAGATAAAATGTGACCCAAGGAGGAACTCGCCCATGAAATGTGGCGTAGGTTATTAATATTATCATTACTGTTATTGAGAGTGCTTGTTTAACACATAAATATGCTAGGTTACATGAGACCAAGCTCTTGAAGCGCTTTTCGGGCCATGCTCTTTGAGTACACAACAGGCTGCCTGGCTGGGTAGAACTGACTGAAGAGTTGCTGCTGGCTGGAGTTCCATTCAGTCACTCCCTGTGTTATTCAAATATGTGTGTGTGTGTGTGTGTGTGTGTGTGTGTGTGTGTGTGTGTGTGTGTGTACATATACATAAAAGAGAGAGAGAGAGAGAGAAAAGAGAGCATCCCAACAAAGAACTAAACAAAACCATGTTGAATTTTCCTCCAATATTTCGACCTCTTTGGTCTTCCTCGGGGTACTTTAATGATGGGATTACACATAGCAGCTTCTGTTCACACCTTTTCAAAAACAGCTCACCACAGTCCCAATGGTATGAGAAAGGACAAGGGTGGAAGGGGGTAAGCCACAGGAAACCCGAGAAAAAGAAGGGAAGGAAAGACAGAGGGATAGAGAGAGAAAAAAAGGAAAGTAAGAGAGAGTGAGGGAAGAGCTAGCACACAGAGAGAGTATATATATATGTAAGATTGAAGAAATAGGGGGAGATAAGCTTTCATATCTGTTGTGGTAGATAATTCTGCCTAACAGTATGTGCTTGAGTGGGTGAAAGGGGAATAAATGCTTCTCAAAACACACACACACACACACACACACACATATATATATATATATTATATATGCACACACTCTCTCTCTCTCTCTCTCTCTCTCTCTCTCTCTCTCTCACACACACACACACACACACACTTACACACACACACACCACACACACACACACACACACATTCTTACTGATTGAAACCTGTTTATTGTCAGACTAGCTGTTGATTGTCCAGACATTTTGGAACAATGATGAACAAAATGTCCGCAGATTGTTGTGAAAAACACATAAACACACATGCAAGAGACACACAATTAGAAAAAAAATTGTGAGAATACAGTTTTAATGAATTAAAGTCTGATGAAATGATAACAGGAGAACACACACACATGCACACGCACACACACAGGCACGTGCACACGCATGCACACACACACACACAAACACACACACACACACACACACTGAACAGTAGAACACACACACACACACACAACACACACACAGCACACACATACTCACACACACACACACACACACACACACACACACACACACACACACCACACACTGCTGAAGTCGAGACAGCGAGGTAGAGTGCTTTGTAAGCCAGTCATTCTGGATTCAAGGAGTGTTAGCAAAAGTTTGCAACCATTAGGAAACCTTTTAATTAATCCCTAACCCCCTCCCTTCTTCCTCTTTCTCTCCCTTCTTCCCATCCCACTACTCCACCCCCACATCTCTTGTCACAGTTTTTTTACAGTCTGATATTTAGGTCAGCCTCGTAATATGAAAAATCAAGAACACTGAGCAATCCCAAGTGAATGTGCTAGTTGTTAGATTTCTCTGACTTTAAAACTTTAAAAATATCAAGAGGAAAGGAGTGTGGTAATTTGACAAGGGAGCGTGGATGGTGGGCGAAGGGGAGGGGGGGGGGGGGGCTGGGATGGAGAAGTCGAACTAGAGAACAGATGGAAAGAGGGAGGGAGGGGAGGGGGGTGGGGGGAGTCTTGAAAGGAAATCCTCCTCAAGGTTGCATCCAGGCTGATCAGATTAGCACGAAAGAGTTTTGTCCAGCGTGCGGGCGTCTTGGTGACCAAGTGGACAAAGCTTTGTTTTGTTGATTCAAAGTGCCCAGGTTCAATCCCTTCTTGAGGCACTCAGGTTACAGATTTTTTTACTTAGGGATTAAGACCTGTGCGGACTCTAACCCCCTCTTCGGTGTGTGAGCACATGTATTAGAAAACAAGAAGCAAACAGGGAAACCTGCGCTGGTTTAAATCTCATTCTAGTCTTTATAGAGGAGTTATCTATCATGTGCTGGCATTATGAGTCACACTCGCATGCATGCACGCGCGCACACGCACGCACACACACACACACACACACACACACACACACACACACACACACACTACCAACCCTACCGGATCCTCTGCTCTACAGCCTGGGCCCCTGGAACAACAGGTTCAGCGTGCTGGGGACTGGTGAAAGTGGAACTTTGCAAAACACCAGCACCACTTGTGACTAGAACGCAACTCTCGTTTAATATTTGAACTGCAGTATAAAAATCATCATTCATTTTCCATTGGCACAGTCATTCATTGATATATTATTGTTATTTACTATATCTCAATGTTGTTTGCACTAGCTTACAAATAAGTTCTGTTGATACGTGAAATTTTTCTAATGTTAAAATACGGTTCCTTTAAGGTATTTCAGTGGAACTGTCGATCTATTATAACCTCCTTGACCAATTAGCACAAAAGCTTGCAGAAGAAAACTACAATGTATTGGCCTTACAATCCCTAAACACACATAGAAAACAAATTACCTAAACTTGCTGGCTATTATTTCCCCCCAATTGTTCAACAGGGGAACACAGATGAAAAAATCAACGTAGCCATTTACATCAAGGAAGGAGAAAACTACACCCTCTGCGCAAGTCCCGTTCCAACCAGACACACCTGATTCCTATTCCTGCGCAGTCAGGGTTCAGGTAAATTCTAACATCGTATTAACTGTTGTGTCAGTCTATCTACCACGGGGACCTAACGAGTTTAATTCTGAATGGTTACGATCATTACATACAAGACCAGATAAAAAACAATAGATATCTTATAACTGGAGATTTTAATGCTCATTCCCCGTTTTGGGAAAAGAATTGTCAGTCGATTACTAGTAACCGTTTTATAGAAAATCTAGTCGACTCGTCCTTATATCTTTTGAATGATGGGAGAATAACACGAATTCCTGACAACCCTAAACACAAGCCAAGTGCAATAGATCTAACTTTAGTATCTCCAGATCTAGCGCCACTTTGTGATTGGCAAACCCTCGATGACACACTCAATAGTGATCATATTGCTATCATTACTACCTTTGAAACTTCAAGGCCTGAACTAACAGATTTATCAATGGAAAAAGTCCCAAAATATAATTATAAATTAGCTAACTGGGGTAAATTCACAGAATTACTAAAAGCATTCTATGTCGACACAGAAGAACTTGATACTCAATCTATTGATGACCTATACGATCAGTTTCAGAATGCTATGCTATCTGCTGCGAATCAGTCAATACCTATGATAAAACCTGTCAAATCAAGTTCAAAAAAGCACGCAGGTAATGCCTGGTGGAATGAGACATGTGAAAAAGGGAAAAAAGGAGAAAAACATTAAACTGAGAGAATATTTACGAAGCAAAGGAGAAGAGCGCGCTCAAAAGCTTCTTGAGAAAAAAAGAGCAAAAAATCATTTTAATCACATCACAGCTCAAGCAAAACAGCAATATTGGTCTAACTTTTGTAAGAATGAAATATCAAATCATAAAGATGCCCAAAAAGTGTGGGAAAAGTTAAGAACAATGAAAGATGGAGTAAACTTGCCGAAATGTCCTGTAAAGCTCCCAAACTCTGATTTCCCTTCTAATCTAGAAAAGGCCGAAGCTTTTGTTGATATATTCGCCAAAAATGGCAGTAAAGATAGTTTATCAACAGAAAATAGACTGCACAGAGAGCAAGAAGAAGGAAAGCTCATCTACAACGATCCAGACCCTATAATAAACCACTATCTGAATGCTCCCATAACAATTCAAGAAGTAGAAGAATGTCTTGCTAATCTGGGCACCAAAAAAACATCAGTGGGTTTAGACGGTATCTCTAATGAAATGTTACGTCATGTCCCACCTAATGTAAAACGCTTTATCTCAGTATTCATTCAAAAATGCTGGGAAGACGGCAATTTGCCCTCATTATGGAAGCGTTCTATCATAGTTCCTATACATAAACAAGGAAAACCTCGAAGTAACATAAACAGCTACCGCCCAATTGCCCTGACGTCGCACGCATGTAAACTAATGGAAAGAATTGTCCTAAACAGATTACTTTATTTTTGTAACAAACATCAAATTATCCCCATAAATCAAGCTGGTTTTCAGAAAGGCAGATCAGCAACAGAACATCTAGTAAAACTCACAACACATGTTAAACAACAGTTCGCAAGACGAAAAAAACATCCTGGCAACGTTCTTTGACATAAGGAAAGCGTTACGAACAAGTATGGCATGAACGACTTTTGTATAAACTTAAAACTATTGGAATAAATGGAACCATGTATAACTATGTCAAAGCTTTCCTTCAAAGTTAGAATTATTCAAACAAGAATAGAGCATACATATTCCAACACTAGAACACTGGAAATGGGTCTTCCACAAGGATCAGTATTATCTCCAATTTTATTTAATATCCTAATTGCAGATATAACAAAAGGCTTATCCAAAGACATAGTTTTAGTACAATTTGCTGACGACATATGTCTGTGGATGAAAGTCACTATGAAAAGAAAAACCCCATTAAGATCCTTAAATTACATAAAGATCAAATATCAACATGAATTAAACAAAATCAGTAGTTTCTTACATGAAAATGGATTGACACTCTCGGCAGAAAAAACAAATCTAATGCTTTTTAACTCTGGATATGACCCAGAGAAACTTCCACAATTCACCCTGAATGGGTCAGTCTTACAATACGTCAAATCTGTTAAATTCCTAGGAGTATATTTAACATCAAAACTCTCATGGAACCAACATATTGAATATATTTTGAATAAAGCAAGAAAAAGTTTAAACTTTCTAAAGATCATAAGCAAACAAAAATGGGGACAAGATAAAGAGAGTTTAACACTCCTATCTTCGGCTCTTGTGCGCTCTAGATTGATTTATGCTCAAGAAGTTTTCTTTAGTGCTCCACAGCATCTTCTTAATAAGTTACAAAGTGTAGACTGCAAAGCATATAAACTTGCTCTTGGAGTTCCCACACATGCATGTAACATTGGGACTTATAATGAAATTGGAATCTTACCTTTGAACGAATTTCGAAAAGTGTCCGCCTCTAAATTTGTTTTAAAGAACCTTTCACAGAAAAGTTTCTGTACAAATGAAGTACTTCTCATTTCAGAGACAGATTTTGCTAAAAGAGCAAAAGACATAAAATCAACTAAATCTATTCAGTCATACACATCTACTCTTCTTAAAAAAACCAACATTAACCAAAGTGAAATAGCTGTCGACTCGTCCTTTCCACCCATTCCCAAATGGAAACAAACCAAAGCAAATTATGACACAAACTATACTGAACTGAACAAAAACGATCCACCATATCTCTTAAAATATTATGTAAATTCTCATTTGGAAAATCAATATAAGGACCATCTTCAAATTTTTACAGATGGCT
This sequence comes from Conus canariensis, assembly GCA_033310375.1. Classification (NCBI taxonomy): domain Eukaryota; kingdom Metazoa; phylum Mollusca; class Gastropoda; order Neogastropoda; family Conidae; genus Conus; species Conus canariensis. Next base: position 7,663,257 of record CM065746.1, read on the forward strand.
CAGTGTTAGATGACTATAGAACAGGAGCAGCTTTTATAATACCAAAATTAAAAGTAGAGAAATTATATCATCTTGGCATACACTTGTCAATTTTTACTGCAGAATTAGTTGCTATTCTGATGGCCCTGAAGCATGTTTTAAATTCTTCCATAGAAAATTGTCCACTTTTACTGTGCAGTGACTCAAAGTCAGCTCTTTCTGCCTTACAGTCTTTAAATTCAAAAATTCGTTGTAAGACTATTACAGAAATTAATTACGTGACACATCTCCTATCGATGAAAAGAATAAATGTGACGTTCTGTTGGGTGCCCTCACATTGTGGAATCTCAACAAATGAGAAAGTTGATCAAGCTGCTCGGAGAGCAGCTCGAAATATTGAAGGCACAACTGCACTGAACATTCCGCTAGACCTATCAGAATGTTATACCTTGATTAATAAAGCATCTCTTAACAGTTTCAAAAGGTTATTGAAAGACACAGATAGTCAATATTATCAAAATTGTATACGATCAAATCCTGACATTCATCCCAAGACGCAATTAGACAAATTCGAAAGTCCGATATCTAGAGAGGTAGTATCCTTAATTCATAGGATGCGTTTGAATTCACTTCGAACCAAATACAGCAAAAATGTTAAATGCGTATGTGGGGAAATTCTGAGTGTGAGTCACCTATTACTAGATTGTCCAAGAGCAAAGAATACAGTGCACAAGGCTGGTACAAATATTTCACATGATAGATCGACACCACTGACATTACCTAAAATGTTAAATAATTATGCTTTTCTTTGTTCATTATGCCCACATTTATTACGTAGTCCAGTAGGAATTTATCTTTAACTTTCAATAACCCCTCATATACAAAAAGAAACTAACACACACACACACACACCACACACACACACACACACACACACACACACACACACACACACTCACACACACACACACTCCCTCTCTCTCTCTCTCTCTCTCTCTCTCTCTCTCTCTCTCTCTCACACACACACACACACACACACACACACACTCATACACACACACACACTCTCTCTCTCTCTCTCTCTCTCTCTCTCTCTCTCTCTCTCTGTCTGTAATCACGTTAAGTGGGAAGACGTTAAATTGAAGAACAACAACACACACACACACACACACACACACACACACACACACTCTCTCTCTCTCTCTCTCTCTCTCTCTCTCACTCACTCATACACACTCACACACACAGACACACGTACGCACGCACGCACGTACGCACGCACTCACGCATGCACACGCACGCACGCACACGCACACACAAACACACTCACACACACACACACACACACACACACACACACACACACACACACACACACACACTGTAAGCTGTCTGGTGTTGTGTGTGAAGGCGTGATGTGGCTAACTGAATGTTGGGAATTAAAAGGGTGGTATACCAACAGTCTCATTAGTGCTGACCTTTGGAGCCATAGACCAGCAACAAAGAGGATGAAGAGGTCATCAGCCAGACCAGTCAGAGGGGAGAGCAGCCCCTGAAGTCTCATCTTTTTTTTTTTTTTTTTTTTTTTTGCTGTCCCAACCTTTTTTTTTTTTTTTTTTTGCTGTCCCAACCTCTGCGCTACCTCAGAGGCAGTGCACCCACGCCGCTCATTCCGACACCCCGTCCACAGCCACAGCCCGGTCGGCCCCGCCGCAGCCCCGGCACCGGCAATCCAGAGGGAGCAGTCAATGTCAAGCCGTCAAGAGGCAACCCACCGGAGGAGACACTGCACTGCTGCCGAGTCACTTCGGTGGTGTTCAGTGACGCCTGTTCTGATCTAACATACGCAGGACACCACCTACTAAGCCCCCTACTGACGACAATAATTGCTTAGTCGCGGAGCTGGCGTGAGTGAGCTCTCCCTCCGGAGGGCGCCACCACGTCTGTCCAACGACAGCTCCCATGGGCTCGCCGATACCGGTGACCTCGACGGAACCAAACCAAGGCCACAGACGTGGAGAGGACATCGAAATTGAGGTCACCATGAGAGCAGGGCATGAAGGGCCACAGAATTTGAGACATTTTTTTTATTTTTTATGCTGATCGATGACAATGAGGATGATTAAGATGATGCTACGGATTTCCATTTCGGTCTGAGACTACATGACAGGGCTGTACTCTACGCTTCCTTTCATAATATATCCCGGTGTCAACCAGGCCCGAGAGATACAGGCACCTGCAGTGTTGGTCAGGAAATTTGAGCAACACTCTCAGAAACGCATCCATTAAGTGGATGAAACTCGACTGTGTGGTCCCAGTCTTCCCAACTGAGTCTGCAGCAACTCAACTCTGGGTAGGAGCCGGTCGGGGCAGAAAAACCCACATGACTTCTGATGGGATTCGAACCCACGACCTCCCAGCCGGGAGTCCGCGACGCTGACCACTTCGCCACGGCGGCCGGTCTGAAGTCTCATCTTGTCTGACACAGCTGGAGAATTATCCGCTTTGCTGGAGATTTCTACTTTTTTTTTTTTAAATTTTTTTTTACATGGTTGAGATTTGTTTGCTTCATTGTTTTGTTGAAGAGAAATGGAATTAAATCGCCGGGGAAAACAGTGATTTATTCCGGCTGCTTTTAAACAGAGAGAAAAGGCAGAAATGTGTCAAGGTGGAAGGCATGAAAATAGATAAAGAAAGGAGGCAGAGCGTTCATGCACTCATTCACACACAGACACAGACACACACACACACACACACACACACACACACACACACACACACACACTCACACACACACACACACACACACACACACACTCACACACACACACGCTCACTCACTCACACATATTCTTGATATTGATCACAGAATGAAAAACTCTGGACATCATTTTTAGCCTTGTTTGATAGATGGAATTGATCTTGCTCACCATCAAGTTTGTTGTAAACTGGGGGGTGGGGGTGGGTGGGGTGGTTGGGGTGGGGAGGGGGAGAAGTGTATGTGAACAAGGAAGATTTACGAAAAGCCCCAGAGAAGAAAAGTTGGGCAATGCCTGGGAATTTGTTTGGGATGAATTTCATTTTCTGGATGTGTGCACGTTATTTGATGGATTCAGAAATAGGCTAGTGAACAACTTCAAACATAAAACATTTAGTAAAGTGTCAAAAGCGTGGCCTTGTGTCTTCTGCCCTAAGGGATGTCTGAACAGAAACGCTTATCAATTGTATTGACGATATCACCATTTGATAAACGATTTTTTTTTTATAGTCTGTTTTTTTTTTTAGGAAATGCTGTTATTCTTCCAATGTGGACATCACTTTGAGTTGACTTTTCCCCCTCTTCTTTGTGTAGTGACAGCCCTTAAAGGGCCCTGCGTTAGCTAGGCTGTGCAAACAGCCAAACTGGACAGTCGCCATCATTCCCAGAGAACGACAAGAAGGAGCTGGTGCTGAAACGCGCTGTGAATCCCTGTCCATCTAGAGGTGAAAGGATTTGCGCGGTGGTCATGGAGTGTCACATTGTTTGAGTACATGCTGCTGCTGAATGGGGGGCCAATTCATTGTTGTCACATTACTGTACTACAGCGACGACGCAGGCTCGTTCATTCATTGTCACATACAAGGACGTCACATGGCACATCCTCTTCCTCAGAGCTGCTCCTTTTGTCCACCAGGAAAAGGCAGCTGCTGTCGGCAGGCAGCTGACAGGTTTCTTTTGCTGGGCATGCAGACCCCCCCCCCCCAATCCCCCCCCCTCCACCACCCCCCACCCTTCCAACCCCACCCCTGGAGACGGAACCATCGATCAATACGGTGCTGGTTTGGGCACTTGTTGGAGGAAAGGGTTTTGGACCAGAGGCCTGTGTGTGTTGGACTGGACACATTGAGAGAGACGTGTTGTAATGTGCGTGTCTGGCTTATCATCTTGTAGGCCTAGTTGTATACTAGGCTGGGTAATTCCTGCTCATCTTTCGGCTTTCATTGATGGGGATTAAAAGAAAAAAAAAATGAGGAGGCTTGGTCTTTTTGTTTCCGTTTTGATAAGAATTTAACCCATGTGTGACCGCAGGTGCAAGTTTGACTATGATCATGTGTGCCTGGAGCGTCAGGGGAGCAGAACCAGCAGGCTTCCATTGTCAGAACCTGCACAGTCTTTGTACAAAGGAATTTTTTTGTCACTTGCAGTAAAGTACAAAGACGTAGATGCAAGGTGAAAGACATAAGAGGGACGAGAAGTATGGCAGAGGTCATATATAACTGCCTACAGTTCTGTCGTAAATGACTGCATAGTACATAGGTATGGGCATCCACATTTTTGGTCCTCGTTTGTACCAACGTGCATCCTGTCAACAGTGCGTTCTGAAATGGTGCGTGTTTCTCTCTTCGTTGGATAGGTTTCGTATTTCCTCTTTCCTTGGCTGTTTGAGAGGTTGAAAGCAGAAGGACACGTGAAACAACATCCACAGAGACATGTAACAACAACCACACAGACATGTAACAACAACCACAGACATGTAACAACAGCCATACAGACATATAACAACAACTGCATAGAAATGTAACAATAACCATACAGACACGTAATAGCAACAACATAGACATGTAACAACCATACAAACATGTAACAACAACTGCATAGACATGTAACAACCATACAGACATGTAACAACAACTGCATAGAATGTAACAACCATACAGACATGTAACAACAACATAACTACACATACATGTAACAACAACAACCACACAGACATGTAACAACAACAACCACACAGACATGTAACAACAACAACTGTACAACACCACACAATGTAACAACAACCACACAGACATGTAACAACAACCACACAACATGTAACAACAACAACCACA
>CM065746.1:7673107-7675607 GCA_033310375.1 Conus canariensis
TGTGTGTGTGTGTGTGTGTGTGGTGGGATGTGGGGGTGGGACGGGAGAATCCACAGCCATCAACTGCTTTGGGATTCCTTTTTCTCAACTAGCGCTCTGTGTGGGCGAAGGTGTTCATATTGGAGGGAAACATAAAACAACAAAACACAGAGACAGGCTGCTTTTGAACTGCGGCTGAAAGTTGAAATCCAGTAAAACCTCTCAACAAGGATCTTTAGAAAACCTTAGAAATGTGAGTCTTTAAAGAGGTTTTGTTGGGATGTACGTCTTCAAAGAATAGAGCCTTTCTTTTTTTTCTTTTCTTTTTTTTTTTGGGGGGGGGGGGGGGGGGGGGTAAATTTAGTATCGAAAAAAGGGTCTTTAAAGGGGCAGTGCCTTTGCTGGGAAAGGGGGAGGCTGGGGGATAAGTCTAGTATTTAGAAAATTGGGTCTTCAATGGTGTCAGGTTTTTGTGTGGAGAGAGAGAGAGAGAGAGAAAATGTGTGTATGTAAATTAAGTTTTAAGATATTTGGTCTTCAGGACAGGGTCTCCATTTGGAGGAAAGCTGTTTTGATGTCCATCTTACGCTGAATTGGATTGAAGATAAATGGTTGCTCATTCATTTTGTTGTCCTGAGTGTTGTGTTCTTGCCTGAAGAAGACCTAAGAGGTCAAAAGCATCATGTTTTGTCTTGTGTTTCGTTTGTCTAGTTTTTCAGCGGAGCCCTGTCAATCATGTTCAAATTTAATTATAGGAATGGGGTCTTCAAAAGGGCATAGTCTCTGTTGGGGATAAATCTTAATTTACAGAATGGGTCTTTCAAAGGGGCATAATCTGTGATAGGGTAAATCTAATTTTACAGAACCTGGGTCTTCAAAGGGACATATCTGTGATAGGGATAAATCTAATATTACAGAAGTGGGGTCTTCAAAGGGGTGTAATCTGTGATAGGGTAAATCTAATATTACAGAAATGGGGTCTTCAAAGGGCATAATCTGTGATAGGGATAAATCTGATATTACAGAAATGGGGTCTTCAAAGGGGCATAATCTGTGATAGGGTAAATCTAATGTTTCGGAAATGGGGTCTTCAAAGGGGCATAATCTGTGATGGGATAAATCTAATATGGCAGAAATGGGGTCTTCAAAGGGGCAAATCTGTGATAGGGATAAATCTAATATTTCAGAAATGGGGTCTTCAAAGGGGCATAATCTGTGATAGGGATAAATCTAATATTTTAGAAAAGGGGTCTTCAAAGGGGCATAGTCTTTGTTGGGGGTAAATCTAATATTTCAGAAACAGCATCTTCAAAGGGGCAGACTCTGAAGAAAACCTGTCTTTAAGAAACTGGGTCTTCAAAAGGGTGAGTGATGTACATCTGCCGAAAAAGTCAGTCTTAAAAGGGGGACAGTTTTTACAGTTCATCTACTGAGAAAGTCATCTTAGCAGGGGGACAGTTTTTCTAGTATGTAAGAAATTGGATCATCAAAGGGGCGGTACCTTTATTGGGAGGTGATTAATTCATTTGGTCTTCAAAGAGGTGAAGTATGTATAAGTTGGTGAATCCTTATTGGGTCTTCAAAGGAGCAGAATCTTTTCAGGGGAATATATCTAGTACTTAAGGAACTGGATCTTCAAAGGGGCAGGGTTGGTGTGGAGAGGGGTAAGAAACTGGATCTTCAAAGGGGCAGGGTCGGTGTGGAGAGGGGTAAGAAACTGGATCTTCAAAGGGGCAGGGTTGGTGTGGAGAGGGGTAAGAAACTGGATCTTCAAAGGGGCAGGGTTGGTGTGGTGAGGGGTAAGAAACTGGATCTTCAAAGGGGCAGGGTCTGTGTGGTGAGGGGTAAGAAACTGGATCTTCAAAGGGGCAGGGTCTGTGTGGTGAGGGGTAAGAAACTGGATCTTCAAAGGGGCAGGGGCAGTGTGGAGAGGGGTAAGTCTGTGAGGAGAGGGGTAAGAAACTGGATCTTTAAAGGGGCGGGGTCTGTGTGGAGAGGGTTAAGAAATTGGATCTTCAAAGGGGCAGGGGCAGTGGTGGTGAGGGGTAAGAAATTGGATCTTCAGAGGGGCAGGGTCAGTGTGGAGAGGGGTAAGAAATTGGATCTTCAGAGGGGCAGGGTCAGTGTGGAGAGGGGTAAGAAACTGGATCTTCAAAGGGGCAGGGGCAGTGTGGAGAGGGGATAAGAAACTGGATCTTCAAAGGGGCAGGGTCAGTGTGGAGAGGGGTAAGAAATTGGATCTTCAAAGGGGCAGGGTCTGTGTGTGGTGGGGGTAAGAAATTGGATCTTCAAAGGGGCAGGGTCTGTGTGGAGGGGGTAAGAAATGGATCTTCAAGGGGCAGGGTCTGTGAGGAGAGGGGTAAGAAACTGGATCTTCAAAGGGGCAGGGTCGGTGTGGAGAGGGGTAAGAAACTGGATCTTCAAAGGGGCAGGGTCTGTGTGGAGAGGGGTAAGAAACTGGATCTTCGAAGGGGCAGGGTCTGTGTGGAGAGGGATAAGAAACTGGATCTTCAAAGGGGCA
>CM065746.1:7680607-7695607 GCA_033310375.1 Conus canariensis
TAATAAATAAAAATCAACAACCTCCAAATGTTGTATATGTTTCAGTTGCAAGAGAACGAGATGGCCTCTACGAAGCACTGTACAACCTCTTTCAAGATCAACATGAGGTGGAGAGGTACAATAACCAGCCAGATGGTAAGAACTGCTTGGAATGATAATGATTGGCCTCCTGATTTGTTTGTTTGTCTGTCTTTGTTTTCCTGCTGTGTGTGTGTGTGTGTGTGTGTGTGTGTGTGTGTGTGTGTGCATGTGTGTGTGTGTGTGTGTGTGTGTGTGTGTGCGTGTGTGTGTGTCCTTACTTAAGTGGGGTTCCTCTCCAACTGTCCATCCTAGTTCCCCAAAACACAGCTGCACGCAGGCTTCTTCTGTCCCAAGTCCTACTTCAAGCCGTTTTTAGGGAGCTAACAGTTGCAGGTCATCATGGAGCAGGCTGCCAGAGGAAATATGACACAGTACCAACATGGTTAAAACACCACACTGTATGAACATGTTTAAAACATCACGCTGTATGAACATGGTTAAAACATCACACTCTATGAACATGGTTAAAACATCACACTGTATGAACATGGTTAAAACATCACACTGTATGAACATGGTTAAAACACCACACTGTACCAACATGGTTAAAACACCACACTGTATGAACATGGTTAAAACACCACACTGTATCAACATGGTTAAAACACCACACTGTACCAACATGGTTAAAACACCACACTGTATGAACATGGTTAAAACACCACACTGTACCAACATGGTTAAAACACCACACTGTATGAACATGGTTAATACACCACACTGTACCAACATGGTTAAAACACCACACTGTATCAACATGGTTAAAACACCACACTGTATGAACATGGTTAATACACCACACTGTACCAACATGGTTAAAACACCACACTGTACGACATGGTTAAAACACCACACTGTACCAACATGGTTAAAACCCACACTGTACTGAACATGGTTAAAACACCACACTGTACTGAACATGGTTAAAACACCACACTGTATGAACATGGTTAAAACACCACACTGTACCAACATGGTTAAAACACCACACTGTATAACATGGTTAAAACACCACACGTATGACATGTTAAACCACACATGGTTAAAACACCACACTGTACCAACATGGTTAAAACACCACACTGTACCAACATGGTTAAAACACCACACTGTACTAACATGGTTAAAACACCACACTGTACCAACATGGTTAAAACACCACACTGTACCAACATGGTTAAAACACCACACTGTATCAACATGGCTAAAACACCACACTGTACCAACATGGTTAAAACACCACACTGTATCAACATGGCTAAAACACCACACTGTATGAACATGGATAAAACTCCACACTGTACCAACATGGTTAAAACACAAGGCTGTATGAACATGGTTAAAACACCACACTGTATCAACATTGTTAAAACACCACACTGTGTCAACATGGTTAAAATACCACACTGAACATGGTTAAAACACCACACTGTGTCAACATAGTTAAAACACCACACTGTGTCAACATGGTTAAAACACCACACTGTGTCAACATGATTAAAACACCACACTGTGTCAACACCACACTGCATGAACATGGTTAAAACACAACACTGTATCAACATGGTTAAAACACAACGCTGTATCAACATGTTTAAAACACCATGGTGTATCAACATGGTTAAAACACCATGGTGTATCAACATGGTTAAAACACCATGGTGTATCAACATGGTTAAAACACCATGGTGTATCAACCTGGTTAAAACACCACACTGTATCAACATGGTTAAAACACAACGCTGTATCAACATGGTTAAAACACAACGCTGTATCAACATGGTTAAAACACCATGGTGTATGAACATGGTTGAAACACAACGCTGTATCAACATGGTTAAAACACCACACTGTATGAACATGGTTAAAACACCACACTGTACTAACATGGTTAAAACACCATGGTGTATGAACATGGTTGAAACACAACGCTGTATCAACATGGTTAAAACACCACACTGTATGAACATGGTTAAAACACCATGGTGTATCAACATGGTTAAAACACAACGCTGTATCAGCATGGTTAAAAAACCATAGTGTATTAAGCTTGGTTAAAACACAACGCTGTATCAACATGGTTAAAACACCATGGTGTATCAGCATGGTTAAAACACAACACTGTATCAACATGGTTAAAACACCACACTGTATGAACATGGTTAAAACACCATGGTGTATCAACATGGTTAAAACACAACGCTGTATCAGCATGGTTAAAACACCATGGTGTATCAACATGGTTAAAACTAAGCTCTTTGGACATTTGCCCAGCTTTATCTTGATAGGTACTGCAGATGACCAGCAAAATTTGAATTAGCCCAGTGGTCATGCCAGTTACAACCAGACAGGCTGCATGCTGTTCCTGTTGCACTGTACATGTGTCACTGTGTGCCAAACAGATTCATGTTTTTGCCATAAGCCTTGTTTCAGATAGGTTAAAGAAGAAAAAGGAAATACATACTACCCTCACCCCCCCCCCCCCCACCCCTCCCCCCAAAAGGGTACCTGTGATGATGGACCATGTCCACACCCATTCTCGGAAACTCGAAAGGGGAGAAGTTGAGATGGGGCTATTTACAAAGCTGTCCTTTGCAAAAGAAAGAAAAGGATGTGTTGTCTGATAACTTTCTTTGTTCAGTGTAGTGATAGCAGAGCACAGTGAAATAAAGATATAGTCCGTTGTGCAGCCTCTTGACTTTCCTTTCTCCCATCCCTTCGAAAATAAGAACAGTAGCAGAAGACTCGTGAGATTTCAGGCTTGGTAACAACTTGCTAAACCAAAAAAACTGCCAACAGTCTGGTGATGCACTCAATGTGAACAGTTGAAACTAACGAAAGCCTTGTTTTTCTTTGTCTCGGAATCAAAACATAAAAACTTCCTCACTCCCTCTGATTCTCTTTTTGCTTTAGAGGCTGTTGCTAGCAGTAACCTCAAGCACCATCAGCTGCTGAAATTGTTCAAACTGTACACCTCTCCAAAATCTGCTGGATGGAACATAGTTTTTTCTTGGGTTCCCAGTCAAATGGGCATCCAAGGCAACAATGTTATTGATCAATTTGCCAAGAATGCCACAAATAAAGAGTTGAGCTGATTTTCTCTCCCTCACACTGATCTGAAATCTAGAAAATTGTAAAAGGTATCAGAAATAACTCTGCCAATTAACATGGACAAACGAATTACAAAACAATACATAACACGTTTCGACCTCTTAGGTCTTCTTCAGGCAAGGTAACAACATTTAGGACAAAGAAAATGAAGAACGAGCGACCACTTATCTTCTCATACTCGGCGCCAGATGGGCATTGAATGAAGTCTGAAGCTCGGGCTTATGTCAACAACCTCTGGCAAGAGGAATGGAACTCACAACTGGATAACAAGCTTTTCCAAATCAGTCTGGATCTCAAAGACTTGTCACCATGTGCCACTGGTGGCTGTAAGGAAGAAACAGTTCGTGCTGTTTGCACACAGCCCTCTCCTTTTACACCTACTCCTGTCTTCTAAAGGGGAAGAAGCTCTGTGATGCATTCAGTGTGATGAACTGCTCGCTGTGAAATACCTTCTTACAGAGTGGTGGGACTTGCATCAGGCACAGACACTTTAAAGCAGACTACATGAAAACATTGTTCAGAGATATCCCACCTAAGGTGATTTCTGAGCTTCTGAAAGAGATTTAAACGTTTGCCATTGATCGAAGATTTTATGGCAGAAAGATTTTAATGAAATTTCAGCGTGCTTTTAGAAAATCTGTTTTATTTTTAATGAGTTATGTGTGTGGTGTGTTTTTCTTTAACTCTGTTCTTGACAGTTGATTTGTACCTGTGTGACAGCCCTGATATGGCCCTTGGTGGTTGGCTGGGTAATAAGCTTCATAAGTTGACTCATATGAGAAGTGGACATGTACGTAGTGATAAGCATATGCATGGTAGTCACTGGTACTTTGATTTCACTATTTTCCTTACGAGGAAAGGAATGCAGGGTTCGTAGGTAATACATACTGGCGCCTGGTTGACTGACAATGACTTGAGGTCTGTGCCCAGCAGCCCATTTTGAATTCCTTTTCAACTCTGAGCGGGCCCCTGTGGCTGGCTGTCATCAGCATCTGTGCACAATGGTTTGGCCATTTTGCCATCTGAAATTAGATGTGTACTGTGACCTTATCTGCACGTCAAAGTCTAAATATAGGTGTGCCAGTGTGAACAGCTTGGGGCAAATGAAGATCAATGGGGTCCATTTAAAGTCCGATAGTGTAAAAGTCACAGAATTCTGAAAAATGCTTTTTTCCCCTCCTTCCAATTTTTGGTAGTGTATGATGCCGAAAAATAAAAAAAAATGATGTGTATACAGAGTTTTGATAATCGTGAAATGGGCTTCTGTCAGATAATGTGGTATTGAATTTGTTGTTGTTGTTGGTGGTGGTGGTGGTGGTGGTGGTGGTGGTGTGTGTGTGTGTGTGTGTGGTATGTTAATGTGTGAGCGTGTGTGGTGTGTGTGTGTGTATGTGTGCGCGCACGCGCACGCGTGTGTGTGTGTGTGGATATGCTACTCAAAAACAAAATAACACAGCCATCCCACCCTCCCACCAAACAAATAAAAGAGCCCAAGGTCAGAAACACATTTTTCTAGGCAGAGTTTTGGTTGTGTGGACATCATGTCCAATACATCGGAAAGATTAATGGGTATTACAACATATACTTGGCAGTGTTTTAGCCAGTCGAACACTGGTTCTATTTTTAGGACTCCCAGTAGCAGTCAGCTCTGTGAAGCATCTGCAGATGTGACAGTGTCGGATTTTAGCCCAAGGGAGGGAAGTGGGATAGCAGCGGGTGGAGGGGCTGGGTGGGGGGGGAGTGAGATGGAGATCAGCAGGGAGAGGAGAGGAGAGTGAATTTGGGTCAGAATATAAGACCAGAGGCACTGAATTCAGTATTGATTGGCTTTGTTGGGGTTCATTTTCTCTGTCTCTCTCTCTCTTTCTTGCTCTGTCTCTCTGATCTGTCTGTGTGTGTGTGTGAAAAACTTGCTTTCTGTATGTCTGTGATCTGTTTGTCTCACTTCTTTTCCTCTTCACTCTGTTTCCTCTGTCTGTCTGTTTCATTCCACCTTCGATCAGAATCAGAGTTCTCTGCTCATGTTTAATAAATTCCTGAAAAGAAATTTTATACGAAAATATTACTTATAAAGTATGAGTTCATGTAGTGTATTATCCAGCTGCTTTACAATGATAGAGAATGACTGCAAAGGAAACGTAACAATCATACGTAATGCACATGAATAAACATAAGTTTAAAGTGACCATGTAAAAAAAGTGTATAAATTCATATACGAATACTCATATATGTGTCATGAGCAGCAAAACACCACAGTATGTACAGTTCATAACTGTCTCATACAGCCGTACTCATACTTCATGTACAGTTTGCAGCACTAGGTGTGGGATTGTTGAAAACACCTCGAAAATGTTTTATCGGCTGCAATTATCATCCATAGCTTTTTGTGTGAAGAAAAGCGGAGGATGGATCTCTCTCTCTCTCTCTCTCTCTCTCTCTCTCTCTCTCTCTCTCTCTCTCTCTCTCCACTGTTGTCTCTCTCTCGTTGTCTGTTTCTCTCTGTCACATGTAAGAGCTCCCACCTCCCCCCCCCCCCCCCACCCCTTTTTCCCCTCTTGTAAAGGTGGGTGGGTTGGAGGCAGGATGGGGCGAAAAAAAACAAACAAAGCCAGGTTCTGGGAATGAGGAATAGACATGGTGTGACAGAGGCAGTCAAGAGAAGAGGGGGAAAGAGGAGACAGTGAAATCAGATTTAGGACAGAAAAAGGAAAAGAAAGAAAGAAAGAAAAAATGGGGCAAGGCCAGAGAACGGCATTTAATTGAACAGGACAAGACCAGGAAAAGACCAAGAAAAGGGGGGGGGGGGGGGGGGGGACCGCTGGTTGCTGGTGACCTCTCCTACAGTCTAATCAGGCACTTAGTATTGTGGGGGAGGTGATGAGAGAGAGAGAGAGAGAGAGAGAGAGAGAGAGAGAATGTGTGTGTGTGTGTGTGTGTGTGTGTATGAATGTGCTCATGTGTGTGTGACTGTATGTGTGTGAATGAATGTGTTTGTATATGTGTGTGTGTGTGTGTGTGTGTGTGTGTGTGTGTTTCTGAATATGAAAGAGAGAGAGAGAGAGACTCTGTGTGTGTGTGTGTGTGTGTGTGTGTGTGTGTGTGTGTGTGTGTGTGTGTGTGTTTCCTGATTGCGCACATGCGTTTGTGAAAGAGATGGAGAAAGAGAGAGAAAGGTGTATGTGTGCATAACACATGTAAAACTAAAAGCAGTCTTCTACCAGCCACCGTGGCGAAGTGGTTAGCGTCGCGGACTCCCGGCTGGGAGGTCATGGGTTCGAATCCCATCAGAGTCATGTGGGTTTTTTCTGCCCCGACCGGCTCCTACCCAGAGTTGAGTTTGCTGCGGACTCAGTTGGGAAGACTGGGACCACACAGTTGAGTTTCATCCACTTAATGGATGCGTTTCTGAGAGTGTTGCTCAAATTTCCTGACCAACACTGATGCATTATAGAGGGGAGTGGGGGGGGGGGGGGGGGGTGGGGAAATCAACCACGGTATATACTTTAAGGTGATTCTCAGAAGAATTTCCTTCACAACCCTCCAGTCTAATTTTATATATTTACACTTTAACTTGGCTGGGGACATTAGAATGATTCCATTTTGATTCCTCTAACCTGTGGTTGGTTTAAATTTGTTAACTCATATGTTTATTGATGTATTTTCCATTGGTGATTTGAGTGCACTGGGTGTTTGCCAGCAGATAGGTATGTGTATGTATTTTGGCATAATTCTGACTAGTGCCAGTCTTCTACCACAGTTTAAGAACACAATGAGCTCGGACACACACGCGCGCGCGCGCACACACACACTGATTTGATCAGTTTTTGTGGTGTTTTTTCTCAAAGGTTTTCAAGAAGTGTCCAAAACAAAGTTTGTTGTTGTTGGTTTTTTTTAATTTATTTATTTATTTATTTATTTTATTTTTATTTTTTCCCTAAGTATATTTCTGATTGTAATGTAATCTTTTGCATTCCATAGGGGGAACTTTGTCATTGGTTTGTGTCTTTTTCCAGCGATAGATATGTTATTTAGACTATGTTATACAAAACAGTCTAAGATCACCTTTGATTACATCCGTCAGATATGCAAATTATGAACCTACTTACCTTTTTCTGGTTGCTCTGTGTCTCTGTCTGTCTGTCTGTCTGTCTGTCTCTCTCTCTCCCTCTCTCTCTCTTCTAATATGGTTGTAGCTTATGGCTGTTTTTTTTTTTTTTTTTTTTTTTTTTTTTTTTTTTTTTTTTTTTTTTTTTTTGCTGATCACTGTGTATTTTTACATCTTTTCATTCTTCATGTGTGCATTCTAACAAAATGACGCGCGCGCGCGCATGCACACACACCCACACTGGATTCATACTGTTTTTGCATTGCAAGGATTTATTTATTTATTTATTTATTTATTTATTTTTTTTTTTTTTTCTGTTGGAAAATTTGGTCTGGTCCATTTTGGCTCTTGGCCGGTGTTTGGTGCCTTAAATCGGTTGTAAAGATGTGATCTTACTTGTGTAAACAAAACCGTCTAACAGTACAGTAAATGATATCTGTCACCCATCTAAAACATGAACCCCCCCCCCCTCTCTCTCTCTCTCTCTGTCTCTGTCTCTCTCTCTCTCTCGTTTGTGCTTTTGCGTTTGAAGTTTCGGTTCACTCTGTTCAATGGAGATTCCTGTTGTACATCTGTGATTGTAAAAATAAAAAGAAAATTGCATCATTTTTTTTTCTTTTTTTTTTTGTATCCCGCCCTTGCTTCCTCATCCCACCATCTTCTGTTCTCTTCTTTTTTGCCCTACATTTGATGCGCTGCTTCTTTAAATGATTTATTGTCTGTTGCTGGTGTGACTTTGACAGGTTAAGAGTTTCACTCTATATTTAGTATTGTACTTCAAGATAGATGTGTGTGTGCGCGCGCGGGCGCGCACACATACGCACACACACATACGCACGCACACGCGCCGCGCGTGCGGACACACGCACGCGCGCGCACGCGCACGCACACACACACACACACGCACACACACTCTCTCTCTCTCTCTCTCTTTCTCTCTCTGTCTCTCTGTCTCTGTCTCTCTCTCTTTCACACGCACACGCGCGGCGCGTGCGTGTGCGCTCTGGCCCGCACGTTCATATACATATTGAATCCATGTTTTTTCAGCTTCACAGTGTGTATCCATTATTAACATGTTTTCTTCAAGTGTCTTTTTTTTTTTTTTTTTTTTTTTTTTTTTTTTTTTTCCTTGTTTCTTTTTAACTGATTTTTGTGATGATTTGGTCTAGTTCATGTCGAAATTGCTATTTCATGTATTTCTTCTGTAACAAATATGGGATCCAGACTGCTTTACATAAAATGGTCTACGATTGCCCTTGATATTTGTCACCTGCCCAAAGCATTACTCTCTCTCTCTCTCTCTCTCTCTCTCTCTCTCTCTCTCTCTCTCTCTCTCTCTCACTCTCTCCTGATATGGTTATAGCTTATGGCTGATTTTTATTTTTATTTTATTTTATTTTTTTTTTAATTATTATTATACCGGAAAAAATGCTTGTCTCTCTTGATATGTATATATTATGTATGATGTGTACATTTATGAAACATAACGACTGAAATGGGATGGACATACGAGATTGCTGATCACTGTGTGTGTGTGTGTGTGTGTGTTTACATCCTTTCATACTTCATGTGTGCATTCTCACAAACTGATGTGGCTGGGCGCGCACACACTGGATTCATACTGTTTTTTTTTGCATTGCAAGGTGTGCCTGATATTTCTAAGTTTTCTCTGTGTGTGTGTGTGTGTGTGTGTGTGTGTGTGTGTGTGTGTGTGTTGTTGTTGTTGTTGTTGTTGTGGTTGTGGTTGTTGTGGTTGTTGTTGTTTTTTGTTGTTGTTGTTGACAATTTGGTCTGTCCTTTTAGGCTTTTTGGCTCTTGGCCGGTGTTTGGTGTCTTTCTTCGGTTGTAAAGATGTGATCTTACTTGTGTAAACAAAACAGCCTAACAGTACCGTAAATGATATCTGTCACCCATCTAAAACATGAACTCCTCTCTCTCTCTCTCTCTCTCTCTCTCTCTCTGTCTGTCTGTCTGTCTGTCTGTCTGTCTGTCTGTCTCTCTCTCTCTCTCTCTCTCTCTCTCTTTCGTTTGTGCTTTTGCGTTTGGAGTTAGTTTCCGTTCCTTATCTTCAACGGAGATTCCTGTTGTACATCTGTGATTTAAAAAAAAAAAAAAATGTGCATCATATGTGCCCCCCCCCCACACCCCCCCCCCCCCTTTTTTTTTTTTTTTTTTTTTTTTTTTTACCCCTCTCAACATGTACACACATTTAACTGCTACGTACGCTGGCACAGTGTCTATGAATGTTTATAGTGAACTGTTTTGATGTATTTTGCTTGGCAGGCAAGGATCCTGCCGCTATCTAATTATTTCTTTTTGTGTCTGTTTAATGCACACACTCCTTTTTGGCTTGTGATTGAACTGGCTGCATGTTAATTTTTATTATTATGATTGTCTTTTACTGGCATATTTAAGGTTTGGTTTGTACTTATAAATATGTATTTTTCTTTTTCTTGTCCTTTAAGATTTTTTGTCTATTACAACTCTGTTGTTTTCTTTAGGGTGGATGGATTTATTCTATGGTTTTCAATGCACATGACTAAAGAATTTGAAACGGGATGTTGTAGAAGAGAGTATATGTTGTTTTTTTTTTATATATTTATTTCAAATATTTGTTAATTATGGATAGTAGTATATCTGTTATTTCAGTAAATTGTCAGGGCCTCAATAATTCACAGAAAAGACGTGATGTCTTTGATTATTTGAGAAATAAAAAACATTCAGTTTATTTTTTGCAAGATACGCATTTTGAGAAAAACATGGAGCAATGTATTGTAGCTGAATGGGGATACCAGGGATATTTTTCAAGTTTTACATCAAATGCAAGAGGGGTCGCAATTTTGTTTAATAACAATTTTGAGTTTAAAATCAAAAGAGTCATTAAAGATAATTCTGGAAACTATATAATTGTTCTAGCAGAAATTCAAAATAACAACTTCCTCTTCGTCAATATCTATGGACCAAACAAAGATGATCCGGAATTCTATGATGACCTAAAACAGACGATTAATGACATAGATGTTGAAAATATAATAATGGCCGGAGATTTTAATCTGGTTCTGCAGCCTGAGAAGGATTACTATAATTACAAACATGTAAATAATCCCAAAGCGAAAGTAGTAGTTGAAAACATGATTGAAAGCTTGGAGCTTAACGACATTTGGAGAGATTTAAACCCGGAATGTCTCCGTTACACATGGAGAAGAACCAACCCTTTTCAACAGGCCCGGTTAGATTTTTTTCTCATTTCAGATTCAGTTGTTTCATTTGTAAATGACGCAGACATTGAATGTGGATACAGAACCGATCATTCTGCAATTTCACTTAGGCTTAAATGTAAAGAAACTGTCAAGCATAATACCTTTTGGAAACTGAATGTATCCCTTTTAAAAGACAAAGAATATATGCATGAAATAAATATGGAGATTGAAAAAGTCAAAGAAGAATATACAGTAAATGTAGCTGAAAATATATTGGATGAAGATATACAGCTTTCTATCCCAGATGATGTCTTCCTCGATTTTCTGCTGATGAAACTTAGATCAAAAACAATTGCATATGCTACAATGAAGAAAAAGAAATTGGCAGATGAAGAGAGACAGCTAGAAGAGGATATGCGAAAACTGGAGAAAGTTGAGAAGAAAACGGGAGAAGACATATTAATAATAGAAATGAAGAAAGAACAATTAAGACATATTCGTGAAAAACGAATGGAAGGGGTATTATTAAGGTCGAGGGCTAGATGGGTAGCTGATGGGGAGAAAGTTAGTAACTATTTTTGCAATCTAGAAAAGCGACACTATGTTAGTAAAAACATGGCTAGACTCATAGACCAGCAAGATAAAATTTTAACAGACCAGAAAGAGATCATCCAAGAAGTGCAAAGATTTTATGAATCATTATATGCAGAATCTGTAGTAGATGATTGTGAGATAAGAAACTTAGTGAATGATATCCCTTGCATAAAGGAAACGGACGCAGAAAGATTAGAGGGAGAAATAACGTTAGAAGAAGCTACGTATGCTCTGAGTAAAATGAAAAATAATAAAAGTCCAGGCACAGACGGCTTTAGTGCAGAATTCTTTAAAGTATTTTGGAAGAAATTAGGTGGATTTGTTGTAAGAGCACTTAATGCGAGTTTCAGAAAAGGAGAGCTATCTTGTGTACAGAGAGAAGGAATCATAACTTCTATCCCTAAAGGTGATAAACCAAGGCAATACATAAAAAACTGGAGACCTATCTCACTTTTAAATGTAATTTATAAAATAGGATCATCTTGTATAGCAAATCGGTTAAAGCAAGTTCTACCAAATGTAATTGATGATGATCAAACAGGGTTTATCAGAAATAGATATATTGGAGATAATTTAAGGTTAATATATGATATCATAGCTTATCTAGACAAACATAATCTACCTGGATTGCTTTTGAATATAGATTTTGAAAAGGCTTTCGATTCGATAAACTGGAACTTTATGTTTAAAGTACTGAAAGCATTTGGTTTTCAAGAAGATATATGCAGATGGATAGGTACGTTCTATAAAAATATCAAATCATGTGTAATTGTAAATGGTCAGGTTTCGGACTGGTTTAAAATTAAAAGAGGCTGCAGACAAGGAGACCCTCTATCTCCTTATATATTTGTGTTATGCGTAGAAATACTGGCTGTTATGGTCAGACAGAATTCTAATATCCATGGGATCTCAGTGAATAATGTTGAACACAAGATTTCTCAGTACGCTGATGACACAGAATTCTTACTTGCAGGAGATAGGAGTTCTTTTGAAAACTGCATAAATGTTCTTGATAAGTTTGGTTCTGTGTCAGGCCTTCATATAAATGTAGGAAAAACTAACGCCGTTTGGCTGGGAAGTGAGAAAAATTCTGAAGTCCGTTATATGGAACATTTAAGTATGGAATGGAATCCATCTAAATTCCGAATATTAGGAGTGTGGTTTACTAACGATCTGAAAGAATGTGTAGATATAAATTACTCGGAAAGACTAGCAGATGTCAAACACTTATTCAAAATATGGGTAAAACGACAGTTAACACCTCTTGGTAGGGTAGCAATACTAAAATCTCTTATCCTCTCAAAGTTGACACACCTCTGGTTACTATTACCAAACCCACCAGACATATTTTTTCAAATATGTCAACAGGCTTGTTACAAATTTGTTTGGAACAAGAAGCCAGATAAGATTAACCGAAAAACTGCCCATAAAAGTATCAAAGATGGCGGTATTGGTCTTCCTGACCTAAAAACGTTTGTTTTATCTCTGAAGCTGTCCTGGATACGTAAAGCTGAAACGTCAACCCATAAATGGCGAAATATTCTGTTGCATAACTTCCCTAAGTGGTCGCTTATGAAAAAATGTGGTCCAGAAATCGTTTCAAAATTCACCAAGTATAATCAGTTTTGGGTTGAAGTTCTTGATGCATATAAAGTTTTTTACTACAAGTGTTCCCCGCAAAACTCCACCGAACTTCTTGCCGAACCATTATGCCATAATAAGCGATTTCAAATTGGAAAGAAGTGTATTGTATCGAAAAAACTAAGTAGCAAAGATATTAACTGTCTCGCCCACTTTTTTGATGATAAAGGAAAGTTTTTGCCACATGCACTTTTTAAAGAAAAATATAATGTAAATATTGATTTTGTTACTTTTGCTGGCTATAAATCGACTATAATGGACTATGTAAAAACGTCTGGTATCACTATAAAAAATGATAAGTACATAAACTCATCATTGTGCTTTAAACACCTTTTTGCTATAAATAAAGGTTCCAAATTGTATTATGATATCTTTATTGCAAATAACCTTAAGCCAAAATGCTGTGATAAATGGGACATAAAATTGTTAATGCAAAATGATTGGAAATCTTGCTTTTTGCACGCGCATAAGATTCGTGATGTAAGGCTGCAGTGGTTTCAACTGAAAATATTACACAGGTGTTTATGCACAAATGTTGTTTTAAAGGAGATTGGAATCGTTGAAAATAATAACTGCAGTTTTTGTAGCACATTCAAAGATAGCATTGATCATATGTTTTGGAAATGTCACCATGTACAAGTATTTTGGAATGCCCTCATTGGTTTAATGAAAGAAAAATGTTTGAATGCTGAAAATGTACTTTTGACAGAAGCACTCGTACTATTTGGCTATGACAATATGATTGTTGGCGACACCGTCTTTTACTTTATAATACTATTTGCGAAGCATTACATATATGTTTGTAGAATAAACAACACCCTGCCACAAGTACATGTATTCATAAACAAATTAAAATTTAGATACAAAATTGAGGAACATGTTGCATATTTAAAATTAAACCATGCAGAATTTTTGACCAGATGGCTGGCATACAGACCATTAATGGATACTGTTTAACAGTTATACCCTTTTGTTATTGTTTTCTTTTCTTTGTAAACAACTTGCACTAATAGATTCAGAAGTGTAAGATGAAGTGTATGAATGAACACTTTTTTGTGCATTATTAGAGGCCTGTGTGTAATATTTTGCCAAATGTAATGATGTAAAAAAACGTCCCTGTCAGCATGATTTTTCTTAATACATCCACCCCCCACCCCCCACCCCTCTCTCTCTCTTTCTCTCTCTCTGTTTTTGTTTTGTTTTGATTCGATAATGTTTGCATGAATATGTGAATTCAAATTGTTTGGGATGATTTCTTTCTTTATTTATTTCTTGATATACATATTTGCTTTCCCTCATTACTTTTCTCCCCCTTTTTGTTCCTGTAAATATATATGAATGCAAATAAAAAAAGTTTAAAAAAAAAAAAAAAAAACACTGCAGGTGCCTGTATCTCTCGGGCCTGGTTGACGCCAGGATATATTATGAAAGGAAGCGTAGAGTACAGCCCTGTCATGTAGTCTCAGACCGAAATGGAAATCCGTAGCATCATCTTAATCATCCTCATTCTCATTGATCAGCATTAAAAAAAAGCCTCAAAATTCTGTGGCCTTTCATGCCCTGCTCTCATGGTGACCTCAGTTTCGATGTCCTCTCCACGTCTGTGGCCTTGGTTTGTTCCGTCGGGGTCACCGGTATCGGCGAGCCCATGGGGGCTGTCGTTGGACGGATGTGGTGGCGCCCTCCGGAGGGAGAGCTCACTCACGCCGGCTCCACGACTAAGCAATTATTGTCGTCAGTAGGGAGCTTAGTAGGTGGTGTCCTGCGTATGTTAGATCAGAACAGGCGCCACTGAACACCACCGAAGTGACTCGGCAGCAGTGCAGTGTCTCCTCCGGTGGGTTGCCTCTTGATGACTTGACATTGACTGCTCCCTGTGGATTGCCAGTGCCGGGGCTGCGGCGGGCCGGCCAGGCTATGGCTGTGGACGGGGTGTCGGAATGAGCGGCGTGGGTGCACTGCCTCTGAGGTGGTGCAGAGGTTGGGACAGAAAAAAAAAAAAAAAGCAGTCTTCAAATACCAGTACGATGACAGGCACTGACTTCAACCAACAGACTTCAGCAGCCCAGGCTCAGCGAAGAGTTGGAAGGTTAGAAGGATGTGGAGGTTGGGCAGGTGGAAGGAAGGAAGGGAGGAGGAGGAGAGTTATAGAGGAGTCAGGATCAGGGAGAGGTGGGCCATGGGCAAAGTCTGGAAAGAGAGTGAGTGGTTGTCAAGAGTGGACTGGGACCAGTCTGAGAGACAGGGCCTTACTTCAGTATTGATTGG
>CM065746.1:7698107-7783107 GCA_033310375.1 Conus canariensis
TCACGAAGTCGAGTGAACTGACTATATACTCGAGTATAGTGTGAGTATCCCAACAGGGTTAAGAGGAGTTCGCACGCTACCAGATCTGGAATACTGAAAGAAGAAGGACATGGAATATTGCAGTTCATACTTAGCGTCATGTGGTTATACTGAATGTCATGGTGTATGGACAATGAATATTGCAGTTATACTTAGCGGTATGGCCATTCAATATTTTGGTCATACTTTACAGTTACTGCACCCATAGCGGATTGTGGAATACTTGTCATGCATACTTGCGAGTCTAGTGGTGTGACAATACGCAGACAACTAGTATGAGAGTTCCGAGCTATTTGGCACCAGTATGACTGGACATGAATATTGAAGTCAAGAATGGACTAGCTGCAGGATATTGGACAATGACATACTTACTTTGCGTCACGTGGTACTGAGATGTCATGTTAGCATAATTGAATGTTGCAGTTGTATACAGCAGGTATGGCATATGATTGATATTGTTGGTCATGACTTACAGTATACTTAGCAGCATGCATGTGAGAATATTGCAGCCATACTTTGCATTATGGACATAGGAATATTGAAGTCATACTGCACAGTATGGACATATGAATATTGAAGTCATACTGCGCAGTATGGACATATGAATATTACTGCAGTGTGGACATGTAGATATTGCAGTCATGTTCAGCAGTATGGCATATGATTGTTGTTTTCAGACTTAGCAGTAAGCATGTGTGAATATTGCAGTCATGTTCAGCAGTATGGCATATGATTGTTGTTTTCAGACTTAGCAGTAAGCATGTGTGAATATTGCAGTCATGTTCAGCAGTATGGCATATGATTGTTGTTTTCAGACTTAGCAGTAAGCATGTGTGAATATTGCAGTCATGTTCAGCAGTATGGCATATGATTGTTGTTTTCAGACTTAGCAGTAAGCATGTGTGAATATTGCAGTTATATTTAGCATCTTGGACGTATCAATATTGCAGTCATACCTAGCATCATGGACATATTACTGTTGCAGTTATACTTAGCAGTATGGACATACAAATATTGCAGTCATACTTAGCCGTATGTACATATGAATATTGCAGTTACACTTAGCAGTATGGACATATGAATATTGCAGTCATATTTAGCGGTATGGACATATTAATATTGCAGTCATACTAAGCAGTATGGAGATATGTATATTGAAGTCATACTTAGTAGTGTAGCCATATGAGTCTTGCACTCATTATTAGTGGGATGCACTTGTCATTAGAGCAGACATAATTGGCATCTTAGACGTAAGATATAGACTAGTCATGCTAATCACAAGATATAGACTAGTCATGCTAATCACAAGCAGTATGGTCATATTAATGTTGCTGACATACTTGAGTGTATCTCAATTACCAGTCGAGTCTTTCACCAAAATGTTCACTCTTGCCTTTGCTTTTAGACACTTGACAATTGGAAGGACTTTAGCAAGCGAGCATAAGAGCGAACAGTTGCTGGGTTTGGCTAGTTGAACATGCGCAACTTTCGGGCGAGACATCTGCACAGCAAAGGTGATCAGCCAGTCAGAGTGAAGGTGAAGGTTGTTCGTACTGTGCTGCCCACTGTCTCTCCAGACCACAAGTTTTCTGTTGGTTTCCTTCAATCTTCTTCACCACCATCAAGAATTCATCCATGGTTTTGCATTCAGAGTCGAACATGATGCTGTTTATAACTTTGTTCTCTTCACTTGGCTAATGAAGGCAAACTACCGCACAACCTGCATTGAAATGAAGGACTTGAGTGAACCACAGAAATGAGGAATGCCCCAAGTCAGGTGACCATCCGATCTACATACAGGTTTCCTGTGAACTGGCCTGGTGCCACCACAAAACTGATGCGGCAAGGCAGGGAGTTTGTTGCTCTGGAGAGAGGGACTGTTATGGTGTGTGTGTGTGTGTGTGTGTGGGTGGTGGGTGGGTGGGTGGGTGGGTGTGTTATGCTGATTGATGAGAATGAGGATGATGAAGTTGAGGTTACTGGTTTCCATTTCGGTCTGAGACTGCATGACAGGGCTGTACTCTACGCTTATTTTCATAATATATCCTGGCATCAACCAGGCCCGAGAGATACAGACACTTGCAGTGTTGGTCAGGAAATTTGAGCAACACTCTCAAAGATGCATCCATTAAGTGGATGAAACTCGACTGGTTGGTCCCAGTCTTCCCAATTGAGCCCGTAGCAAACTCAAGTCTGGGTTGGAGCTGGTCAGGGCAGAAAAATCCCCTCATGGCTCTGATGGGAATCGAACTCTGACATCCCAGCCAGGAGTCCCCAACGCTAACCGCTTCGCCACTGCGGCTTGTGGAGAGAGGGGGACTCGCCTAGTGTGACCAGACCTTTAACTCCAAGAATGCAATTACAGTCATACTTCTCAGCATGGAGGTAGGATACACAGCCGACATAATTAGCGGTATGAGAATACGATATTGAGTAGGCAGACTTGGCAAGTGTGTTGTGAGTAGGCAGACTTTTGCGGCAAGTGTGTGGACATGAAATGTATTGCAGTCCCAATCTGGCCCCCATTTTTGTGCGGCCAACAGCTGACAAATGATTTGGGTCAGTGACCGACCACACAGCCAGTGGTCTGTGTCAAAAGTAGGTCAGGGAGGGGTAGTGGAGGAGGGATGCTGGGAGAGGAGTAGAGAGAAAGAGAGAAGGGGAGGGTGGTGGAGGGAGGGGAGGGAGAGTAATGTGGATCAGACTGTTAAGTCGGCATCTGAATAATAGAGTAGGGGTTGCCTTTGATTCTGTTTTGACCTGGTCGTGGTCTGTCTTTGTTCCTGTATGTTCCCCTCTCCTCTCGTCTCTGCCTCTCAGTCTCTGCAAGTCTCATTCTTTCTCTCCAGGATTCTCTTGTGTCGATTGTCTTTGTTGCTAGTCAGCTAGCTGTCTGTCTGTCTCTGCCTGTGTCTGTCTCAGTCTGTTTCTCTTTCTGTGTCTCTGTTTCTGTCTGTCTGTCTGTCTGTCTTGAATGTATGTCGGTCTGTCTCTCTCTCTCTCTGTCTTTGTCTCTGTTTCTGTCTGTCTGTCTCTGTCTTTGTTATCAGATGCATGTATCTTTCCCTCCCTTCTAAATCTGTCTCTGTACCTCTACAGTTTCTCTTTCCTGCCCCACCAGAATAACTGAAGCGATAGATTAAGGAAGTAACAGTTCTTGAAAAAGTACAGATCTCTATGATTACATATGACATAGCTGTAGTGGGGATGGGGAGGAGGGTGAGACAGGTTACAGGATTAATGAAAAGCTCTGTGTGTGTGTGTGTGTGGTGTGTGAGTGTGAGTGTGTGTATGTGTGTGTGCATGCACATATGTTTGCTTGTTTGCATGTATTGTTGTTCGTGAGTGTGTGTGTGTGTGTGTGCGCATGTGATGCATGTGTGGGTACAGGTGTGCGCGAATAGTTGCTCAGTTTGGCTAATTGAACATTGGCAACTTTTAGGTCGAGGCTGTCCTAACAGGAATTTGTTCTTCCACGCATCAGAGTAACGTTCACATCAAGATATATTCTGAAATCAGTTCGCAATCCAGACACTGTGATAGGATGTTTTTGACCGTATGATATTTTGAAGAGTCCATACATAGTATTCGCTATCTCCGCAGTGCGTGATTACTGTGTCAGTGGCATCACTGAGTATCTTAAGAAACAGAAAGTATCTGACTCAGGAATTCAGATCAGAAAGTCTTCATCCAAAGTGTAAAAGAGAGAAATGGCAATCGTAAAGGTATGGAGAAAACTCAGATACAGTTAATTACCGTGAAGATGTGGGGAAAACACAGATACAGTCAAGTTACTTCAAAGATGTGGGGAAAACACAGAGTCAAGTTACTTCAAAGATGAGGGGAAAATACAGATACAGTCAAGTTACTTCAAAGATGTGGGGAAAACACAGATACAGTCAAGTTACTTTAAAGATGTGGGGAAAACACAGATAAAGTCATGGTACTTTAAAGATGTGGGGGAAAACACAGATGGAGTCAAGTTACTTCAAAGATGTGGGGAAAACACATACAGTCAAGTTACTTCAAAGATGTGGGGAAAACACATACAGTCAAGTTACTTCAAAGATGTGGGGAAAACACAGATAGTCAGTTACTTCAAAGATGCGGGGAAAACACGGATACAGTCAAGTTACTTCAAAGATGTGGGGAAAACACAGATACAGTCATGTTACTTCAAAGATGTGGGGAAACACAGATACAGTCAAGTTACTTCAAAGATGTGGGGAAAACACAGATACAGTCAAGTTACTTCAAAGATGTGGGGGAAAAACACAGATACAGTCAGTTACTTCAAAGATGTGGGGAAAACACAGATACAGTCAAGTTACTTCAAAGATGTGGGGAAAACACTGTTACAGTCAAGTTGCTTCAAAGATGTGGGAAAACACAGATACAGTCAAGTTACTTCAAAGATGTGGAGAAACACAGATACAGTCAAGTTTCTTCAAAGATGGAGAAAAACACATACAGTCAAGTTACTTCAAAGATGTGGGGAAAACACAGATACAGTCAAGTTACTTCAAAGATGTGGGGAAAACACGGATACAGTCAAGTTACTTTAAAGATGAGGGGAAAACACAGATACAGTCAAGTTACTTTAAAGATGTGGGGAAAACACAGATGGACGTCAAGTTACTTCAAAGATGTGGGAGAAACACAGATACAGTCAAGTTACTTCAAAGATGTGGGGAAAACACGATACAGTCAAGTTACTTCAAAGATGTGGGGAAAACACAGATACAGTCATGTTACTTCAAAGATGTGGGGAAACACAGATACAGTCAAGTTACTTCAAAGATGTGGGGAAAACACAGATACAGTCAAGTTACTTCAAAGATGTGGGGGAAAAACACAGATACAGTCAGTTACTTCAAAGATGTGGGGAAAACACAGATACAGTCAAGTTACTTCAAAGATGTGGGGAAAACACTGTTACAGTCAAGTTGCTTCAAAGATGTGGGGAAAACACAGATACAGTCAAGTTACTTCAAAGATGTGGGAGAAACACAGATACAGTCAAGTTACTTCAAAGATGTGGAGAAAACACATACAGTCAAGTTACTTCAAAGATGTGGGGAAAACACAGATACAGTCAAGTTACTTCAAAGATGTGGGGAAAACACGGATACAGTCAAGTTACTTTAAAGATGAGGGGAAAACACAGATACAGTCAAGTTACTTTAAAGATGTGGGGAAAACACAGATGGAGTCAAGTTACTTCAAAGATGTGGGAGAAACACAGATACAGTCAAGTTACTTCAAAGATGTGGGGAAAACACAGATACAGTCAAGTTAGTTCAAAGATGTGGGGAAAACACAGATACAGTCAAGTTACTTCAAAGATGTGGGGAAAACACAGATACAGTCAAGTTACATTAAACTAAAGATGTGGGGAAAACACTGTTACAGTCAAGTTACTGTAAAGATGTGGGGAAAACACTGTTACATTCAAGTTACCTTAAAGATGTGGGGAAAACACAGATACAGTCAAGTTACTTCAAAGATGTGGGAAAACACAGATACAGTCAAGTTACTTCAAAGATGTGGGGAAAACAGATGGAGTCGATAACCACGAAGATGTGGGGAAAACAGATGGAGTCGATAACCACGAGATGTGGGGAAAACATAAGATACAGTTGACAAAAACAGGAGATCAGTAAAAGCACTAGAGTAAGTGTGTAAACAACAGGAAACACACCAGTATGTTTGCATGAATGTGTGTACGTTAGTCAGTCTGTAGACCTCAGTGGTAGACCCCTGTGTACTGGACCTCTCCTTACACTTTTTAAAGTCGTTCTAGAGAGAGTTAGTTTACCAGTTGTCTTCTGAACATCCAGTGAAGCTTGAGGACAGAACTGGCTAGCAGATCATGTAGCAACAATTAGCGTCTTCACACGTTTACATTTTCCTGTTCATGCTGATTTCAGTTGCTGCCCCAGCTGTACACAAAAAACTAGACACCATCAGCAATCAACCACAAGCAGACGTTCAAATGCAGGAAGAAGCTGGGGCTGCTGGGAAGACTGAGGCTGTGGAGATGCCACCAGAGAAGGGACCTGCGCCGCCACCGACCAGACACCAGGGGATCAGCAACCAGGAGATCAACAAAGCTGTGCGCTCCCCTCACATGGCTCGGCAAAGCCAGGAAGCGTCCAGTCGTGCAGATTCGGTCACTGGAGTGTCCACCTCCAGCTCTCTTTTTATCTGTGAGTATGGTCATGACGACTCCTTTCAGCCCCCTAAAATATCAGGGTTCATATTGTCTTTGAACAGTTGCCAAAGTGTGGGAAAACTGAGCTGGCATTTTTCAAGGCCGTTCTAAGTTTTGGAAATTTAGCAAAGTCGCTTGGCATACACAGCGCCTGACCTCTTTGGGCAATTTAACAAGTAGCTCAGCATACTCGGCACATGACCCTGAAAACAGTAATGCAAAAATGTGTTGCAGTATTGAAAATCAATGATACTCTTGATTGTTGACCTTTTTCAAAACTTCAGAGTTCTTTCCTTTGATTTACATTCACATTTCTGATCACATGGCAGCGAATCCACAGTGCCTGATTAACCCTTACACTGGTTATTGAACAACGTTCTTTTTAAGTTTGTTGTCTGGTGAATTAACAGAAGGAAAGTTTGCAAAAAATAGTTAACGTTTGTACAATATGCATAACTTTTCAACATGACATGTAGAATAAAAATTGTTAAAAATTGAGTAGATGAAACAGAACTGGTGTGCTTGTGAGTGTTTGATTAGGTGCTTACTTGTCTAGAATGTGAAAACAACAGGTGAACACAGGTGGCACATCCTGCTTGTCATTCTCAAGAGCTTGTTCCCAAATAATCCAGTCAATGATGTTCCACAGTATCCAGAAATAAGTTACAGCCTTTTTCAAAAGAAAGTCAGTGTGGATTATAGCAGTCTTTCATGCAGGTAATCCAGGAAAGAATGAATAAGGTACGGTTCAGTTTTCACATTGAAATCACGTGCTGATAACACAAAAACACCCAAAAATGGTCACTGTCAACAAATATAATAGAGCCCAGACTGTTGTCTTTTACATTTGAAAGGTTTAGGATCATCTGTAAGTGCTACACAGAGTTTTTCTTCCCCACTCAATGGCATGTTCAGATTCCCTTAACCCTTAGGCACTCATCCAGTCCTTGTCCGTGTCGATTTTAAAATCACGATTACATGGTGCTTAATCTAAATCAAAACTATCACCCACCACACCCAGTTCATTCAAAATATCCATAGCTTCTTCTTCACTTGCTTTTTCTACACTAGCATCAGCAAAAACATCTTCAAACAAATTCCTAATTCTATCACATTCTCCTGAGGGTGCCTCAAACGACGACACTTTAGCAAGAGGAAAACGGCAAGAAGTCGCAATCCTTCCACCAAAGTCACACTGCTATTTCTCACTCTGGAAGTTGTTCACAATCACAGTAGGCCAAGGCTTTCAAAGCCAGCCTGCCTTTCACTCTGGAAGTTGTTCACAATCACAATAGGCCAAGGCTTTCAAAGCCAGCCTGCCTTTCACTCTGGAAGTTGTTCACAATCACAGTAGGCCAAGGCTTTCAAAGCCAGCCTGCCTTTCACTCTGGAAGTTGTTCACAATCACAACAGGCCAAGGCTTTCAAAGCCAGCCTGCCTTTCACTCTGGAAGTTGTTCACAATCACAACAGGCCAAGGCTTTCAAAGCCAGCCTGCCTTTCACTCTGGAAGTTGTTCACAATCACAGTAGGCCAAGGCTTTCAAAGCCAGCCTGCCTTTCACTCTGGAA
Source organism: Conus canariensis (assembly GCA_033310375.1). Classification (NCBI taxonomy): domain Eukaryota; kingdom Metazoa; phylum Mollusca; class Gastropoda; order Neogastropoda; family Conidae; genus Conus; species Conus canariensis. The sequence goes on from CM065746.1 coordinate 7,705,931, forward strand.
GTTGTTCACAATCACAACAGGCCTAAGGCTTTCAAACCAGTGCTTCACTCTGGAAGTTGTTCACAATCACAGTAGGCCAAGGCTCACTCTGGAAGTTGTTCACAATCACAGTAGGCCAAGGCTCACTCTGGAAGTTGTTCACAATCACAGTAGGCCAAGGCTCACTCTGGAAGTTGTTCACAATCACAGTAGGCCAAGGCTCACTCTGGAAGTTGTTCACAATCACAGTAGGCCAAGGCTCACTCTGGAAGTTGTTCACAATCACAGTAGGCCAAGGCTCACTCTGGAAGTTGTTCACAATCACAGTAGGCCAAGGCTCACTCTGGAAGTTGTTCACAATCACAGTAGGCCAAGGCTCACTCTGGAAGTTGTTCACAATCACAGTAGGCCAAGGCTCACTCTGGAAGTTGTTCACAATCACAGTAGGCCAAGGCTCACTCTGGAAGTTGTTCACAATCACAACAGGCCAAGGCTCACTCTGGAAGTTGTTCACAATCACAAAGGCCAAGGCTCACTCTGGAAGTTGTTCACAATCACAGTAGGCCAAGGCTCACTCTGGAAGTTGTTCACAATCACAGTAGGCCAAGGCTCACTCTGGAAGTTGTTCACAATCACAGTAGGCCAAGGCTCACTCTGGAAGTTGTTCACAATCACAACAGGCCAAGGCTCACTCTGGAAGTTGTTCACAATCACAGCTAGGCCAAGGCTCACTCTGGAAGTTGTTCACAATCACAGTAGGCCAAGGCTCACTCTGGAAGTTGTTCACAATCACAGTAAGGCCAAGGCTCACTCTGGAAGTTGTTCACAATCACAACAGGCCAAGGCTCACTCTGGAAGTTGTTCACAATCACAGTAGGCCAAGGCTCACTCTGGAAGTTGTTCACAATCACAGTAGGCCAAGGCTCACTCTGGAAGTTGTTCACAATCACAATAGGCCAAGGCTCACTCTGGAAGTTGTTCACAATCACAGAGGCCAAGGCTCACTCTGGAAGTTGTTCACAATCACAACAGGCCAAGGCTCACTCTGGAAGTTGTTCACAATCACAAAGGCCAAGGCTCACTCTGGAAGTTGTTCACAATCACAGTAGGCCAAGGCTCACTCTGGAAGTTGTTCACAATCACAGTAGGCCAAGGCTCACTCTGGAAGTTGTTCACAATCACAGTAGGCCAAGGCTCACTCTGGAAGTTGTTCACAGTCACAGTAGGCCAAGGCTCACTCTGGAAGTTGTTCACAATCACAGTAGGCCAAGGCTCACTCTGGAAGTTGTTCACAATCACAACAGGCCAAGGCTCACTCTGGAAGTTGTTCACAATCACAACAGGCCAAGGCTCACTCTGGAAGTTGTTCACAATCACAGTAGGCCAAGGCTCACTCTGGAAGTTGTTCACAATCACAGTAGGCCAAGGCTCACTCTGGAAGTTGTTCACAATCACAGTAGGCCAAGGCTCACTCTGGAAGTTGTTCACAGTCACAGTAGGCCAAGGCTCACTCTGGAAGTTGTTCACAGTCACAACAGGCCAAGGCTTTCAGAGCCAGCCTGCCTTTTCATTGTTTGTCTTGCTATTTGCAGACCTGTTTACCCTTACAAATTTGCCGTAATTTTTACAAAAAAAAAAAATCGAAATTACAGGAATTACAGCCTCCCCCCTCCCCCCTAAATTACGGGGAAAAAAATCAAAGAAAGAAAATTGTTAAATGCGAAGTTTCGTCTGCTACCGTTTCGGTCAAAAGCAGTAAAAAGACATTGCCCAGCATGCCTTGTGTTTTTTACCTTGTCAAAGATCGCGAGGAAGCAGTCTTTCGCGCCAACGGCCAGCTCTTCCGAATCTTCAAAAGTTGCGAAAGAATTGCAATTATGAAGATAACATTTTCTGGTGTGTTTTTTTTTGGGTCAAATTACAGGTTTTTGTCTTGAGATATTACAGGTACACGAATTTGGGGTAAGCAGGTCTGTACTTGCTGCGATTGGCAAGCGCGGCCATGCCTGGTAGTCGTGTACACAGAACTGCAGACAACTCTGGAATAGTCTGATGGGTGAAAGTCAGTTGCGGCAGAAAATTTTCCTCGCCGTCTGTTTTGTTTCTGGATGAAACTGAAAACTGTCCTGAGAAGAGGCTGTAGAACTGTTTATGAATTACAGCAATAATGAAATAAATGAAAGGCAGCTGACTGACGGACAAAAGTGAATGAAAACTTGGAATCCTACCAGGAAGTGATTCTTGTAATGAAGTTCCTTCAAGTGCATGTATTTGTTTGCTACAGGTCTGATTCAGAGTTATTCAAGTTTTAGAGAGATTTCTTTGTAAAGAAATGCTAAGTGACAGCATAACTGCTTAAATTTAATTCAAATGTTTGTCTCTTATTAGAGTGGAAGTGATTGGATTTTTAACCAGTAATAAACATTTTAATGTAAATAACGTTCAAAGTATGCAAGTTAGACGTGTGACAACTAACAGTGTCATAATTTAGTTTTTATTCACTAATACTAGCTATACATAGCGCTCGTCCTGGGAATTTGTGGAAAATGCATGGTTGTGGAGTCGGTAGGGTGAACATGTATTGGATGGTTTGGAATATAAATTACCCTGATTAGAATTTGAGAGTAAAGTTTGGCCTTACCTTCATGAAATGAGGGCACATAGACTGTTTTGAGAGCAGACCATTGATGAAACTGGGGATGGAACAGATGTGTGTGGAAACCCATTCAAGGTGCTCATCTCTTAGCGTTTATCCTGAAGACTTCTTCCGCACTTCATTTTGTTGCTGGTTCATGTGTTGTCCTTTGTGTTGCAGTTGTCGTTGCTGGGTGCACAGTGTTGGCAGCGGTTGGTATCGTAGGGGCGGGCGTGTGCTGGTACAAGTGAGTATCTGCATGTGCACTTGTTTCTCCTTCTGTCGTTTCGTTGTTGTGTTGTTGGTGGTGATGATGGTGCTATAGGTGTTTTTTGTTGTTATATTTGTTTTCAAATCTTCCACGTCCACCTGGTGGATTTTACAGGGCTTATCCTGCCTCCCCTGCCTCCCTACCCCACTTGTTCTGACCCTTCCCCCTCCACCCTACCCTGTCATCCTTTGTTATCTTTATCATAGTGCTTAGTTCAAAGGTCAACGGTTCAAGAAACAGATGAATAGTGTGTGCGCATTTCTGTGAAACTATCTGTCTGACTTCAGCAAATTCTGACATGCCCCAAATGCAGCTCACAGAGCACTAGAGTTTCACAGTGCTCAGTCATGACCTCACAGTTGAAGGTCAGGTCAGGTCACAACTGATAATAATCTCTCTGCCTGTAGAGATACCATTTTCTCAGAAGAAAAAAAAAAGAAAGAAAGATTGGGACCCAGCTTTATGAACAGTTTGGACTCATTGAGGGAAATTGTTTAAGGAGAGACAGATTGAAATTTGTTTATGTCTTCCTCCAAGTCTCTTTCTGTTTCAGTCACTGGCTGTCTCCAAGTTTCTTTCTGTTTCAGTCACTGGCTGTCTCCAGGTCTCTTTCTGTTTCAGTCACTGGCTGTCTCCAGGTCTCTTCCTGTTTCAGTCACTGACTGTCTCCAGGTCTCTTTCTGTTTCAGTCACTGGCTGTCTCCAGGTCTCTTCTGTTTCAGTCACTGACTGTCTCCAGGTCTCTTTCTGTTTCAGTCACTGGCTGTCTCCAAGTCTCTTTCTGTTTCAGTCACTGGCTGTCTCCAAGTCTCTTTCTGTTTCAGTCACTGGCTGTCTCCAAGTCTTCTTTCTGTTTCAGTCACTGACTGTCTCCAAGTCTCTTTCTGTTTCAGTCACTGGCTGTCTCCAGGTCTCTTTCTGTTTTAGCCACTGGCTGTCTCCAAGTCTCTTTCTGTTTCAGTCATGGCTGTCTCCAGGTCTCTTTCTGTTTCGGTCACTGGCTGTCTCCAAGTCTCTTTCTGTTTCAGTCACTGGCTGTCTCCAGGTCTCTTTCTGTTTCAGTCACTGGATGTCTCCAAGTCTCTTTCTGTTTCAGTCACTGGCTGTCTCCAGGTCTCTTTCTGTTTCAGTCACTGGCTGTCTCCAAGTCTCTTTCCGTTTCAGTCACTGGCTGTCTCCAAGTTTCTTTCTGTTTCAGTCACTGGCTGTCTCCAGGTCTCTTTCTGTTTTAGCCACTGGCTGTCTCCAGTCTCTTTCTGTTTCAGTCACTGGCTGTCTCCAAGTCTCTTTCTGTTTCAGTCACTGGCTGTCTCCAAGTCTCTTTCTGTTTCAGTCACTGACTGTCTCCAAGTCTCTTTCTGTTTCAGTCACTGGCTGTCTCCAAGTCTCTTTCTGTTTCAGTCACTGACTGTCTCCAGGTATCTTTCTGTTTTAGCCACTGGCTGTCTCCAGGTCTCTTTCTGTTTCAGTCACTGGCTGTCTCCAAGTCTCTTTCTGTTTCAGTCACTGACTATCTCCAGGTCTCTTTCTGTTTTAGCCACTGGCTGTCTCCAGGTCTCTTTCTGTTTCAGTCACTGGCTGTCTCCCAGTCTCTTCCTGTTTCGGTCACTGGCTGTCTCCAAGTTTCTGTTTTAGTCACTGGCTGTCTCCAGGTCTCTTTCTGTTTTAGTCACTGGCTGTCTCCAAGTTTCTTTCTGTTTTAGTCACTTGCTGTCTCAAGTCTCTTTCTGTTTTAGTCACTGGCTGTCTCCAAGTTTCTTTCTGTTTTAGTCACTTGCTGTCTCAAGTCTCTTTCTGTTTTAGTCACTGGCTGTCTCTGTGTTCAGGTTCTGTACATGTCTTCCTGACTCCTTACTTTTCTGTGGTCACTGGCTGTCACTGTGTTCAGGTTCTGTACGTGTCTTCCTGACTTCTTACTGTTTCTTTGGTCACTGGCTGTCTCTGTGTTCAGGTTCTGTACGTGTCTTCCTGACTCCTTACTCACTGTTTCTCTCCTCTCTCTTCCCCCTCTTGTTTGCTCACTTGTACTCAAGTAAAGTATTTCAGTTTTGGATGCTTTTTCTTCGAAAACAGAACCGTGGGGTGCCACTCATCTTCCCCCAACCCTCAGTTCCCATCCCGGTGGAGTTGAGGGTAAATAACAACTCTGAGATTAAAAAATCATGTGAAAAAGTTTTTATTGTGTAGGCGTAAATGTTTCTGGCTTAGCTCAAGTCAAAGGGTATGACAATGTAAGGAACTTTCATTACGAAGATCTCCATCATGTAAAAGCAAACTGTGCCAAAGGTATAGCTCATGCCGTTGCATACATGGTAGTGTGTCTGTGTCTGTTATCTTTTTAAGCCATGTCACACACACACACACACACACACACACACACACACACACACACACACACACACACACACACACACACGCACGCACGCATACACACTCAGGAACACACACACACACACACACACACACACACACACACACAGAGGCAAGCAGGCAAGCATGCACACACACACACACACACACACACACACACACACACACACACACACACACACACACACACACCACATACACACTCAGGAACACACACACACACACACACACACACAGGCAAGCAGGCAAGCATGCACACACACACACACACACACACACACACACACACACACACACACACACACACACACACGTGCACAGGCAAGCATGCACGCACCTCATCTCACTGTGAAACTCGCATCCCACAGTCCTACTCCACCATTACTAGTTGGGAAGAGTATTAAGAAAACAACAACTCTGTATTCAATGAGGGTGTAATTCCCAATGCTGTGAAATAGATCTGCAACATAGCTGTCCACCTCCACCTTTCTCCCCTCCCCCTTTCTTCCCCTCCCCTCCCCTCCCTCCATCCCCCTCAGCCTCCTCACAGCGCTGAGCTCGATTTCATAGCTGTGTGAGGAAAGTATGTTGGGCTAGAACTACAACTGAACTGAACAGGGTCTATCAAGTAGGCATTGATTGTTCGAGCTACAGTGGGAAGGTGACATTTGTGACGAGTTTGAGTGCTATGGGATGGAGAGAATAGTGTGGTGAGGACGGATTGTATGTTGGTGGTTGTGTGTGTGTGTGTGTGTGTGTGTGTGTGTGTGTGTGTGTGTGTGTGTATGCAGGTATATGTGCTTAACTGCTTGGCTTTGGGTTTCGTTTACATGTTTTTGCGTGTGTGTGTGTGTGTTTGATTCATGTGTCTGTCCTTGTCTCGCTCTCTGTCTCCCTCTGTGTCTCTCTCTGTGTCTCTCTGTCTCAGTCTGTCTGTCTCAGTCAGTCTGTCTGCCTGTCCATCCCTCCGTCTGTCCGTCCGTCTCTCTCTCTCTCTCTCTCTCTCTCTCTCTCTCTCTCTCTCTGTCCTTCTCCCATTTCTGTTCTTTCTTTCATTTTATTGATTCTTCTTTCTTCCAATTTTTGTTGTTGTTTTTGTGTGTGTGTGTGTGTGTGTGTGTGTGTGTGTGTGTGTGTGTGTGTGTGTGTGTGTGTGTGTGTGTGACTCTTTAAGTTCTTTCTGCTTTCTTTTCACCTTCTTTCAGTTTTTTTTTTCTTTCTACTCTTTTTTTTTTCTGCCTTTGTTTCTGAGTTTCATTCTCTAGCGGATTTTATTTGCACTGAAATTATTGTTATCCTGTTGTTGTTTTTTGTTTGTTTTGTTTTTATCCTGTACAGTCTGTAAGCAGAGGGTGAGGAGCCATCCACCTTCAACTATGGACCAGACTTTCTCTGAACTATTGTTTGAACATGTTCTCTTCCACAAGAAATTTGACGAGAACCCTGGTTCGCTTTCATTGTAAGGAATCTTATTTTCTACCCCATCTGAACAAAACGGGCCTTGGAGTCGTGTGTGATTTGTCCAGATTTCCTGACTATTGGAGTAATGTGTAATTTGTCCAAATTTCCTGACTATTGGAGTAATGTGTAATTTGTCCAAATTTCCTGACGATTGGAGTCATGGTAATTTGTCCAAATTTCTAGACCATTGGAGTCATGCGTAATTTGTCCAAATTTCCTGACCTTTGGAGTCATGCGTAATTTGTCCAAATTTCCCGACGATTGGAGTCATGCATAATTTGACAAAATTTCCAGATGATTGGAGTCATGTATAATTCATCCAAATTTCCAGGTCATTGGAGTCATGCGTAATTTGTCCAAATTTCCAGGCGATCCACCATGAACTTTAGGGATCTGCTTCAGTCTTGCCTGTTCTTGCAAAGACCGCACCAGCTTTCTGGCATATGACTTATGAGACACTTTCCGCTGAACTTTGTTCGCTGTCCATCCTTTAAATATAAATCTTTTCCAATGATTCTGAATCTGAAGAGTGTAAGTTTGTTCTTAGTGTCCATCCTTTCAAAAGATCTGTTCTGATGGTTCTGAATCTGAAGAGTGTAGCTTTGTTCCTAGAGTCTATCATTTCAAGAAATATTTGCAGATGGTTCCAAACCTGAAGAGGGAGTTGTTTGTGTTGCTTACCGGGCAACAGCTCCTTCTGGGAGGTATTCAAAGCACGTTCGTTCAGTCAGCTCTGTGTATACTGCTGAGCTCACAGTGTTGGTCCTGGTTCTTCGGAAGGTCTCTGAAGTCACACAGGCTTCCTCATTCTGACTGACTCCCTTTCTGCACTTGAGGCCATTGCCGGTGGTAACCAAAACCCCCCACAACACATGACTTTTTTTTTTTTTTTTTTTAACTGTAAACTTCTCTGAAATCTGATGGTTACAAAGTAGTTTATTTTTACTGGGGTTCCTGGTCATGTTGGCATTTAAAGCTATAAAGTGGCTGACACAACTTTCCAGAAATTCCACAAATTCAGAAGAGCACAGAGTCAGCCCTACATGCTGATGTCAAACCTGAAGTCTAGACTTGTGTCAGAGACCCCTGGCAAAAAGGACTGGAACACACTGATGGCTAACAAACTCTTTTGAATCGGTGTGTGTGTGTGTGTGTGTGTGTGTGTGTGTGCGTGTGTGTGTGTGTGTGTGTGTGTGTGTGAGAGAGAGAGAGAGAGAGAGAGAGATTTTGTTCTTTCTATCCGTGTGTTTGTTCAGTACCTTTCTGACCTGGCTCTTTTTGTTGTGCTTACTGATCCTTTCTTTCTTTAGTCTCTCTGTTCCTTCCTTCCATGTTTATATGTTTTCATGTTATTTTTGTCATTGTGTGTGTTGTTGTTGTTTTGTTTTACGTCTTTCCACATTACGTGATATTAGGTGGGGGTGGGGGGGGGGGGGGGTTGGGGTAAAAACGGTTAACACAATGAGGTAAAAGAATTAACTTATCTACAGCTATAACACAAAAGTAGAAGATCCACTTAATCAAAGATTGAAAAACAAACAAACAAAAAACCCACAAAAAAACCCTGAAACATGTAACTCTTCTGTCTCATCTCACCACTGACTGTTATATATTACAAATATTTGCCAGTTGGACTTTTAGCTAAGTTCAAAAAGAAAAGATACGTTTCACTTGCTGACAGTGACAGGAAAACATTTTGACTTGGCTGTACAGACGTATTTGGAATGAATTTTTTCATTTAAGTTACACAAAAGAATGTGATCAGTTGATATGCTATGACCACATATACAATGTATATTTTTGACATACTTTGTTTTAAAACAGTCCAATTTCCATCTACAGATCAAGGAACTTATCTGTCGTCTACGATTGTGTGTGTGTGTGTGTGTGTGTGTGTGTGTGTGTGTGTGTGTGTGTGTGTGTGTGCACACATGCGCGCGCAGGTACTTGTGCATGCATGTGAAAAGAAGAGTAGAGAGAGAAGGTTAAGCTGGTTTTATGTGGATGCTAGTAGCTCGGGGGACAGCTTGTCCAAGCAGATGGAGTTTTAAGGTTGTTTTTTTTTTTTTTAACTGGAGCAAAAATGAGATGAAGCGCAGACTGAAAGGCAGTGAGTTTCAAACATGTGGTGCATTGAAACTAAATCTGCCTTCTCCCGTGGTTTTTATCTTTTGTCTCGGACGTCTTGAAAGCTTTTCATCAGAAAATGGAATGATGATATGTTCTGATCACTGTTTACACACTTGCACAACATGCTAATGCCTGAAGGCATTTGCATGTACGTGTGCATACGTTCACAGAAGTGCACATGTACATACTCACACAGTCACACATGTGCACGCACGTGCACACACACACGCACGCACGCACACACATACGCACGCACGCACGCACGCACGTACGCATGCATGCGCGCGCGCACACACACACACACACACACACACACACACCACACACACACACACACACACACTACTCGTTATGAACAGCTGACTTTCTATTTGACACTAATAGGTTTGATTAAGCGAGGATTGGTTTTGGTTGGTTGTTTTTCAGCTAGATCCTGACGAAAAAAATAGTTGGGTCGAACTCCGTCAAGACTGCAGTGGAAGCAAAAGAGAGAGAGAGAGAGAAGAGAAGAGAGAGAGAGAGAGAGAGAGAGAGAGAGAGAGACGGAGAGCAAGCATCAAAATACAGACTGTAGTCAGTGATTTGGTTAATGTTACCCTGTGGTGTTGTCTGCTGTTGTGTGCTGACTTCATCTTTCACTCCACGTCTTGAGTTACAGATTAACGAAGATAACAGACCCTCAGGCGCTTTGGGAAGATGGATGGAGAGGGAGATGAGGTCGGGGATGTTGACAGAAATAGATGCTCTGTCACAGAGAAACTTGAAAATTTAAAGTACAGTAAACAACAACAAAACACCACCCTGTGTGGATGTTTTTTGAATTCATCTGCACCTGGCTTTTGTAACTTATATAGGTTAATAGTTCTGCTGTAGGTAGTGCGTGTGTGCGTGTGTGTGTGTGTGCGTGTGTGTGTGTGTGTGTGTGTGTGCGTGTGTGTGTGTGTGAATGGACGGGGGGTGGGTGAATGCAAGGAGAGGGATGGTGGAAGGGGCAGGAGAAGAAAAGAGGAGAGTGTGTCCTGTGTCCTGTTGCTTTAGTGATGAATGAAAAGAAAACCAAAATCACTGCATGCTTTCTGTTGGATGGGAAGGGGCTGGTAGGGAGGCAGGGGATGGGGAGGAGTTCAGTCACAGGTGTTGGATGTCTTCAAACTGAGCTTTCCTTTTCTTTCTTTCTTTTCTGCGTACACAGGCTGATACTCCTGTGGACACTTCCTGTGTAGACAGGCAATTATTGATCCCATCTACCCAACAAAGGGAGTGGAGTTTTGTGTGTATGACCGTTTTTTTTTTTATCCCGCCATTAAGGCAGCCATACTCCAACTTCGGGGAAGGTGCATGCTATGTGTAACATGTCATCCATACCAACGGCCAAACTGGCCTTCTCTTCCAAAAGTTGGTGATGGGATTTTACGTGTGTGCAAGATGTTATATGTGCGTTCACACACGGAACCTTGGTTTCTAGTCACATTCGAAGGACTGTATGGGAAATGGAGTCAGAACCAGTGTTAAGTCTGAGGGAAAAATTCCCGTGTACTGAAACAGCCCGGCGGAGATTCAAACCTGCAACCGCAGGATCACGAGTCCGACGCCCTACCAACTGGGCTATTCCGGCCCCCACTGAGCTTTAATTTGTTGGTGTTTTCATGTGATAAATCTAGTCACTATACAGTGGAGTACATTTGAACATCCCCCCCCCCCCCCTTCCCCAGAAGGTTGTCCTAAAAAAGAAAAAAAAAAAAGGAAAACGAAAACAAATAGTTATAAGTAGGGTAATATGGCCAGAAAGAAAAAGAGAGAAGAGTTAATTGGTAGGTTTGACCCTCTTTTTATTTATTTATTTATTTTTTAAAGATTTTTATTTCTTTTTTTCTTACCCACCTTTTGCATTGGCTGACACTCCATAATGCATAATCATCATTTGTATGCCTCTACCTTTACCTTCAGTTTAACGCATCCAGTTTGCAATAACACATTGTGCATGCAGCGGTCTACACTAGTCTTCTTGCAAAAGATGCCCGCCATTTTCCCTTCGTTCAGTGAAATGAAGTGGAGCTGCTGGAGACGGCATGAAAATGACCTCACCTCTCAGGTTTTGATGGCTTGCATGAAATTGGGACAGCAAGTTATTGGCTCTCTACAGGGAGAGGTGGGGGGGGGGGGGGGGGGGAAGGGGGGGGGGGGGTTGGTTGGGTTGTCATAACCACAACTTTTTCTTTTTATGCCTTAAGCCTGAATGTCAGTTAAACTCAAAATGGGCTGATGGGGCCCAACAACTCTATTTGGCTGACGTGAGATTGGGTTTACACAAAATTTGGATGAGCCTGAAGAGAAAACTTCACACCATTCAACTCTGGGCAAAGTGGATTCTCCTGTGCTTTTTTTTTTTTTGTCATGGAGAAGAAGACATCATCATGTGTGGTGGAGGAGAGGGATGGGGGGGGGGGGGGGGGGGAGGGGGAAGAGAAATTAGATAGGGGAGAGAGTTTGGTTGGAAAGATGGTGTAGAATGTATGTCTCAGCTGCTGTACCATCTTATCATTTGGCTGAGGCTAGTGATACGTTGTCTTCTGTTATAGAAGAAGAAGAAAAAGAGTTGTTCATAATTATCTTCTAGTCTGTCATGCAGGATAATAGACTTGTCATATAGGGTTTGGAATAGAGGCAGTTTGGTGGGGGGGGGGGGGGGGGGTAAGAGAGGGAGTGTGGGTGGGCAGGAAGAGAGGAGCTGAGTTACAGAGCGTGGAATTTGAAACTACTGCTTGTCTGACAAAGTCATGTAATAGGTATCACTAATGTGTCTGCCTGGCAAAAAACCTGTCTTGGTCTGGAAAATTAGAAAACAAAAATCCCCAGGTGTCTGGACCTGAAGATTATGGAAAACAATAGACCCCTAGTCTCAAATGGATAGGGGAAGAAAGGGACGGGGTGAAGTCATATGTGGATAGACTGTAAGAAAAAAAAAAAGGATGTGGTTGGCTGTCTGCCTATTAGTTCTTTTGAGTGGAGAGCATTTTGGGAGTGGGGCAGGGAAAGGGGATGTTAGGAAGAAGGGAGTTTGAGACTATTTAGGGGAAACAATTTTTGGGAACAGAGTGAAAGCTGTGCTTGGTAGCAGTTTGTATTTCATAGTTTGCAATGTACTACTGTTCATTCCACACATATCTGAATGTTTTTTTTTAATGTGTTGGTGTTGGATGTGTACTATGAAAAAAAAGAAGAAAGGATTAGAAATGCAAGACAGCAAGAAGAAATCTGAAACCCTGGTTTATTTGTCAGACTCGTTAGATATTCCTCATGTCATCTGGGAAGTATTGCACTTACTCACACACATGCACACACACATGCGCTCGCGCGCGCACACACACACACACACACACACACACACACCACACACACACACACACACACACATGCACACACTGCATGGTTTTTTGGCTTGTTTGTTTTTGTCATGTAATAAAGACAAGTAATAGACTTATGTAAAATGGACAGAGGATTGGTTGGAAAAGAAAAGAATGAGATTCTAGTGAGGAAAACACTATCTGGAAACTTGTCACCGCTGTTTGACCTAACACTAACAGTCACGAGGTAACATGACTGGTAATTAATTCTAGTGAGGAAAACACTATCTGGAAACTTGTCACCGCTGTTTGACCTAACACTAACAGTCACGAGGTAACATGACTGGTAATGAAGTACAACTTGTCACCGTGGTTGACCTAACACTAACAGTCACGAGGTAACATGACTGGTAATGAAGTACAACTTGTCACCGCTGGTTGACCTAACACTAACAGTCACGAGGTAACATGACTGGTAATGAAGTACAACTTGTCACCGCTGTTTGACCTAACACTAACAGTCACGAGGTAACATGACTGGTAATTAATTCTAGTGAGGAAAACACTATCTGGAAACTTGTCACCGCTGTTTGACCTAACACTAACAGTCACGATGTGTAATATGACTGGTAATTAATTCTAGTGAGGAAACACTATCTGGAAACTTGTCACCGCTGTTTGACCTAACACTAACAGTCACGAGGTAACATGACTGGTAATGAAGTACAACTTGTCACCGCTGTTTGACCTAACACTAACAGTCACGAGGTAACATGACTGGTAATGAAGTACAACTTGTCACCGCTGTTTGACCTAACACTAACAGTCACGAGGTAACATGACTGGTAATTAAGTGTTACGTACTTTTATTTCCTTGTTTGCTTTTTTTTTCTCATCCAGCAAATGAAAAATATCTACATGCCTTTTGTGAGATGATGTAAGATAATTGACCCTGGTTAGATCGGGAGTGGGGCGTAAAGAGAGGTACTAGGGAGGGGGGGGGGGGGGGATTGTGAAGTGTGGGTTGGAATGACGGCAGGATGGAAGTCAAGTTTTGTTGTTTTCAGACCAGCCAACTACAGAGGCCACATCAGGTTCTTTGCCAGCAGTTTCTTTTTGAAATGAACTGTGTACAAAATGAAAATTCCAAGATAATTATTCAAAATAAAGTTGTTTTATGAAGATGAAAAGACCCGTGAAGAACATGTCTTTATCAGGCAGAGTCCATGTGTCAGTTGGATGTTATCAACAAACTTATTTTCCCGTACAGACAAAATGACGTGGGGTGGGAATAGTTGGAAAGAGGTCTTCATGGAGTCTTTAGCATTTGATTTCATTTCTTTTTTTCTCCACTTAAAAAAAAAGAAAAATTTTAAGAATGAAGTTCTAATTTCAAACAAACGAACATAGGAACACACACAGTGGACAGTCATTCCACATGTATATCCGTACATGATACTGCCCTTACACTTGCAAGTGCAGCTGTTCACAAGCACGCATGTATGCGGGCATGCACATATGTACATGTTGGTCACGGGCAGAAGCACACAAATGCGTGTATGCACTTATGTGCACATGCAAGCACACGCACATGGATGCGCATGGACATGCACATGCATGCACACACATGTGCATGCACGCATGCATGCACACATGCATGCACGCGCGCGCATGCACGCACGCTCACGCGTGCATTCACATACACACACACGCGCATGCACATGCACACACACACACACACACACACACACACACACACACACACACACACACACACACATGCGCGCGCACATGCACACGCACACGCAGGCACACACACACACACACACACACACACACACACACACACACACACACACACACACACACAGGGCAGGCCTAATTAGCCAGGCATCCAAGACCTGACCAGTGCTGTAGGTCAGTGTGTAGGTCAGGCCTTTGCTAATCTCCTCCATGTCACCCGCTTCCCAAATATTTTCTTATTGATGTATTCACTCATGTGTTAATCGAGCTGCAAACCCCACACACTGCACCATGACCTCATGGCTCAGCAGATGGGGTGTAGCGTACATGGGCTAGTCCCCACGCATTGACACCTCCCTGACCACACTGAAACGTGTGTAAATCCTGATATGTTTTGTAGGGAGTGTGTCATGGTATGGCACTTGGCAGGCACCCGGAGTTCCTCACTGGGCTGAACACTGACTGACAACACAACACATGTTTCATTATAATGATGATAATGATAATGATATGGACATGATGACGATAATGATGATTATGATACTGGGTTGTTGTTTTTCCTTTGAAGCTGTGCCAGAGACCTGTTCAATGCAATTGGTAAAATTACATCATATCTTACAGTCCATCATTCCTCGGCATATACTTCACATGTACAGTGGATATGCATGTAATATACAAACAGTCCTAACCTGACCCATATATTTTAGATTAGTACATTATGTTACATTTAATTATCCTTGATAACCATTTATTTCTTGTCTTCATATGGGGGTTAAAAAATCAAACAAAATGGCTGACACCCTCAGCACATCCTAGTTGAATCCGATTAAAGTATGTCGGCGTTTTAGTTTTAATGTAATAAGTTGCCATATATATACCATAGACCGGCCTTTTTCTTCTCTATGTGGGATGGGCGTATATGGCCAGCCGGATTGAAATTATTACTATAATGTGGACTGTTTCATGAGTGTAGGTTGTGTGTGGTACTTTATAGATATCATGAATAGGGGGAAAACGTCATTGAATGTGTTTGTTTGGCATAGTAGAAGTTACTGGGGTTGAAAGGAGAGGGGATGAGGGAGGAGTGAGGTGGGGGGAGGGTGTAAAGGAGGGAAGGAATGGCAGAGGATGTGTGAATGAGGTGCGAAAGATCTCTCCAGATGGTTGACATGTTTGGATGATTTGCTTGCTTGCTTGTGCTGAGTGCTGTGTCTGCATAGCTCTCTTTCCTGTCCTCTCCCATAGCATTGTTTATCAGCCTGTTTTGTATCAATAATGGGTGTGCCAGTGGTGTGGTCTGTCCCTCACTCCCTCTCTCGCTCTTCACCTCCTATACTCTTCTTTGTCTCCTGCATTTTCATTCTTTCTTTGTATGTGTGTCACTCTATGTGTGTCACTGTGTGTGTGTGTGTGTGTGTGTGTGTGTGTGTGTGTGTGTGTGTCATTCAGTTGTTGTACAGGTTAATTGTTTTGGGGCATGTCCTGATTTTCATCTGCATTCAGAGGTGTCCCCACCTGATGTCCCCACCTGATCTGATCTTTGAATTTCTGAAAGAGATTAACATTTTTCTTCTGGTCTTAAGATTTTACAGAAGAAAGATTTTCAGCAAAATTTCCGGTGTGTTTTTAGAAAGTGTGTTTGAAAGGGTTGTGTGAATGAGGGTTTTTTTTTTTTTTTTTTTTTTTTTTAATGACATGCAAGCTGACTTCAGCACGGTGACAGCCCTGATATGGCCCTTTGAGGTCGGCTGGGCTATAAGCAACATTGCCTGACCTTTCCGTTTCTGCCTCCTGTTTGTCTCTCAACTGCCTTGTGGGGACGTCGGGGCTTCTCTCAGTGTCACTTCCTCCCCTTCCCGACACTCAGTGATAGAATGTCTGCCATTTGTAGTAAAGGTTTTCACTTCGCCCTTCATGTTGTTTTTTGTTGTTGTTTGTTTGTTGTTGTTGTTTTTGGGGGCAGGTTGGTTTGCTTTTATCTGCCTTTGTGGCACTTTCTCCCCCACCCCCTTCCCCCCTCTCTCCCTCCAAAGAACATGCGCTGATGCACATTTTTGCCACAAATACTTCTTGCCTTGCCTTTTTCCTCTCTCTCTCTCACTTTCTCTTTCCCTAAAACAACCCTGATATGGTCGGCTGAGCTGTAAGCAACATGAATTTATCTCCCTCTCACTGTCTCTCTGCATTGCAACAGCAGCAATGCAGATTGGTTTCCTGGTTTGCCTGTTTCTCTCTCTTTCTGTGTCTTTCTGTTTTTCTCTGTCTGTGTCTGCCTCTGTCTCTTGTCTCTGTCTTGCCTCTCTTCTCTCTCTCTCTCTCTCTCTCTCTCTCTCTCTCTCTCTCTCTCTCAGTATCTCCTTGTCTTTGTCTCTGTCATACTCAGTCTGTCTCAAGCATTGATGCGACTTTTCTCAATGGGTGGTTAATGATTTGCCTTCCCTCTCTCTCTCTCTCTCTCTCTCTCTCGCTGTCTCTCTCTTTCCCATCTCCTTCCTCCACCTTCCTCCTTCCCTTCCTTCCTCTCGCTCTCTCTCTCTCTCTCCCAAGCAGTGATGGGTATTACTTACCAGATAGTTATCGGTTTGCCTGTCATAGTATCAGGTGAGCATACACTTAAGTGTGTGTGTGTGTGTGTGTGTGTGTGTGTGTGTGTGTGTGTGTGTGTGTGTGTATTCTTGGCATCTTGACAGGATAGGTAATTCGATACAAATGTCTGCTGTCAATGCTATTTTGGAGTCAAATGACTGCATCATGATTTCTGTGTCTTTGTCGATGAGTTGATAAAGAGACTCATGTATGCATATGAGTTATACTTACCTCAGGGATGTAATCTCACGTATGTAATGTGGTACTGTTTAGCATGATGTACGGTATGGTGGGATCACATAGCATGCTGAACTCTGTAAACAGTATGGATGGGATTGTCAGTAAAATAACTTTTGTGTGTTGTATGGAGCTTCAATATTTTTTCAGGTTTGCGTAGGGTAGGATGGGAATATGCTGCGTGCGTAACTTAGCAAAACATGCAGTGTGGATGGGATGGAATTGTATGTTCCATATATATATATAGAAGTGTGTGTGTGTGTGTGTGTGTGTGTGTGTGTGTGTGTATACCTACAGGCCCCATAGACACAGCCGCACGTGCAGCAATGAGATCCTGCAACACAGGTTGAAATCAGTCCCGCACGCCATAAAAGACCGTTGGCGTGCTCCAAAAGACTCTGAAGATAGCAAAGCTAGAACAAGCTTGTGATTTACACTTCATTTTAAATATTTTTTAACAGATGTTGCTCCCAAGGGTTGAGCACCTTCAGATTTTTAAGAACTTTTTATATTGTTCATATATATATATATTATATATTATAATATATGCTGAGTTATGAGGGTGAGGACAATGAAGATGGATGGTGTAGAGTGCTCTTCTGGTCAGAGACTACATGACAATGCTGTGCTGTATGCTTCCTGTCACCCTGGCATGAACAAAGCCTGAGAGATACAGACACCTGCAGTGTTTGTTCAAGAACTTGAGAGATGCAGCCAATGAGTGGACAAACTTCAACTGTGTAGCTCCAGTCTTCTCATTTTAAGTCACAGCTCACACATCTGTAGGTCGGAGGCAGCTGGGGCAGAAAATTTATAGAAGTAAATGTTAATGATGGGAATCTTCATCTTCTTCTGTAGATGATTTTTTTTGTTTTTGTTTTTTGCATCAGATCTTCAATCTTGTCGCCACAGTGAATCCCAGTCTTTTCAAAGTGTTGACGGCTGCCTCTTAGCTGCATCTGCAGTTCTGCACCCTCTGGCCAGAACATCATGGGCCAGACAGTGTTGGAGGATGTGTTCTGGGGTCTGAGATCCACTGCCACATGGACATTCGTCTGTGTGGGCAATCTTGATTCAGCTGAGGTGGCTCAGCAGTCGGCAGTGGCCAGTTCTCAGTCTGAAGAGGATTTTTGCTGGAGCTGATGAGTTGGATCAGTACCACTGTCTGCACCCAGCCTTCTCTTCCACTAGTTTTGGTATTGGTTGTAGGTGATAGTGATGGGAATCAAACCCCTAACCCCCCAGCAGGCAAGTGCATGATGCTAACCACCGCACCATTGGTGATTGGTATTATCCATCTAGCATGGTGTGGGCTAGGGTGGGATGGGGTAGTTTGGTATGCTGAACTTTGGAACAGTATTGATGGGATGAAAGGGCGTGTTAGGGTGAGAGTAGTTTGTCTTGAGTACTGTTGTACAGTGCAGTGCAGTACAGAACATGGGTGCGGCATTTGGTGAAGCAGAGTATGGAAGCTGTAACAGAACAGTACAGTGTACTCCTCCTTTCTCTGTCATCCCCTTCTGCCAAACAAGCCTAGATCTGCAATTCTTTGATTATTGATCATGACGTGTCCTGAATTCTCTTTTTTTTTTTTCTTTTTCTTTTTTCTCCCAGGATGAAAGGTTAGACAAGTCAAGAGAGTTGCGGTATTTAGACACAGTGAACCAATTCTTGTTGCCATAACGGCCCCAGGAAGTTGACATTTAAAGAAAAAGAAACAACTTGACGTTGATTAGCCTGACAGACTCGGAGCCTGGTGCAGAACAAAACATGACATTTAAGAAAGACAGTGAGTGAAGAACAAGCAAAGCCAGACGTTAGTTTAGATTCATCAGTGACAGCCTCAGTCCTCAGCATGGTTGACGACAGTGACGTCAGTGACAGGCGTGGAATAGATGATTCTGACTTGTCGTGTATCAGAGGTGGTTTTTGTTTGTTTGTTTGTTTGTTTTTCTTTTTAAACGTCTTTAAATCTGTGTCAGACGAGATGATCATACGTTATTTTTTTTTATTGGTCCTAGGACTGCACTGAGAGAAAAATGCTTTCTGCGAACCTGCCTCAGCAGAGAAGGAAAAAAATCTATTGCAAAGTCTGTTGAAATAAAAGAAAAAAAAAATACACACAAAGAAAAAATGCCTTCAAGTTCTTATCAGGTGTCAAGTGTGTCTCGTAATTATTTCAATCGTCTGGAAGAACACAAGCGATGGGTGGGGTCTGCTTTCTCCCGGCTTGACTTAGTGACCAAGCTTTTGTAACAGGGGTTGATTGGCGGGTGGGTTCATGGGTCATGTACCACTCACGATCAGACATGTTCTTTTAGTGTGTTGGAATGTGCATGATGATGCAAGTCATTGACAAAAAAAAAAAAAAACCAAAACACCACTATACAGCAGACTCCATGAAAACTTTGTTCAGAGATGTCCCCCACCTGATAGTTAGCTTTGCATTTCCGAAAGAGATTTATATTTTTTTCGTTTGGTCTAAGATTTTTTTTTTATGGAAGAAAGATTTTTAACTGAAATTTCCAGTGGGTTTATTTTTTAGAAGGTGTATTTTAAAGAGTTGTGTGAATGAGGGTTTTTTTGTTTTGTTTTTGTTTAAATGTCCTGAGTTGACTTCAACACGTGACAGCTTGATATGGCCCTTTGCGGTCAGCTTGGCCATAAGCAACATTCTCTTTCTCTCTCTCTCTCTTTCTCTCTCTCTCTTCTTTCTCTCTCTCTCTCTCAATGTCATGGGGTGGGGGTGGGGGGAGAAGCCCATTGAACACTGGCAAGAAGTTGTAGAGCCGGGAATGTTGGATTCATTCATGACGACCTGGTATTGATTGCGGCTCATGGACTGTGGCTGCTTAGGGGGCTGCAGGTTGAGTAATCTGGGTGTAGCTTGGAACAGAGGAGCTGGAATGCGTGGTGGGGGAATACTGCCACTGGGAGGGAAAAGGGGGTGTGAAGGAGGGGGGTCTGGAAGATCAGACAGTTGAGAAAACAACAACAACAACAAAACAAAACCCAAGGAATGGGCTGAACAAGAGGGGGCCAATATATGTGGGGGATGGGGAGTGGTGGAGAATACTGACAAGGGTTGAACCCTGTGGAGAGAGAGATGGAGAGGAGGAGGGTGGGGGATATGATGGCCGTGAAAAATGAAGAAAGGGAAGGGAAAGCGACACAGAGAGAAGAAGAACAAGAAGAAGAGGATGGAAACTGAAGACGAAAAAATGTTGAGGAAAACACATGAAACAGGAAATGTCTGACGTGTACAGGACATAGGACAGAAAGTCAGACGAGAAGGAAGAGGAGTCAAAGAAAAAGAAGGAACGAGGTGAGAAAGAGAAGGAAAGGAAGAAAAAGAAGGACTGAAGAGGTAACATGCACATAGGACCTGAGACAGGAAGACTGCAGCCAAGAAGAGGGAACAGAAGGAGAGGCAGGAAGAGAGATGGGCGGGGATCAGGCCCCAGAAGATCAAGGAGAAAAAGAGACACCTTGCAAACAGGGTAGAGAGGAAAGAAGAAGGAGGGAGGTGGGAGAAGGTTAAAAGGCTGAATGAACAGACTTCAACATGCGTGTGTGCAAACATGCACGCAGACACATGCACGTGCCTGTGCACTCACACATACACACAACAACAACAAACAACAGCTTGCAAACAAAGAGGAAAGTGGGAGAGTGGAAAAGGCTCAGTGAACAGACTTGTGCATGGACACACGCACGCACACACACACACACACACACACACACACACACACAACACAACACACACACACACACACAAGTGCATGCGTGTGCAAGGCGTTAAGTACACACACACACACACACGTGCCCACACACACACACACACACACACACACACACACACACACACACACACACACACACACACACACGACTTGATCAAAAGTGCCATGTCTTCCACAACCCCGACCACCTACTACCGTTCTGTTTCCTTTTCAAGCAAAGAAGAAGTACGAAACACCCTGTTCACTTGCCAGCGCCAATTTAGGAAAGTGCCACCTTCCACTTCTACGCCAGCCACCCCTGACCCTCACCCCCAGCCTCTTCTTCCCCTTTTCTTTGTTCAGCAGAGGAGAGGGACACAAATCCAGTTTTCACTTCCCAGCACCATTCAGCAATTTGTCAGCTTCCTTCAGACAAACAGTCTCCTGGTTTTTCACATATGTAACAGTCCGCCTGAAAAAGAGTCCAAAGTCAATGGAAAGAGTAAAACCAGAATATTTCACTCAGTATGATATACAGGACCTTGTAGCCAATACCCAAATACTAGTGTTAAGTTTTAACAACAACAACAACAACAACAAAAATAATTGAGATTTTGACTGCCAGACATGAAAATGTCTAGAATTCCTTGTTTTCAAAGCTCTTTGCATGAAGAATACCATAGAACATTTTCCATTCATTGGTACCTAAAACTGAATTATGAAACATGCTTGCATCCATTAATTAGTAGAAGAAAAAATGTGATTTTTTTTTTCCGTAGATTCCCATCACCTACATACAGCATAGTCTACAAGAACTGCTGCCTTGCCATATCCTACACATGGCACATCGGGAAAGAGGGCACGATGAGCAGTGGAAAGGGCCAGTATTTCTATAAGGTGCCAGGGAGACTTGAACTCATACCATTTGACTGTGAACCAGGTTTTTATTGTTGAAGCCACTGGGCACCTGAAGGGCAGACGCTGTGAGTTTTAAGTCATTCTTCTGTGTAATGTGGTTTGGGAAGTCACAGGTTCAGCAGTCATTCTTCTGTGTAATGTGGTTTGGAAAGTCACAGGTTCAGCAGTCATTCTTCTGTGTAATGTGGTTTGGAAAGTCACAGGTTCAGCAGACTGTGTCGTAAAAATCCTGTGTAAGCGCTTTTTTCATGAGCACCATTTGTTTGATAAAATCTTAAAACTGGACCACACAGTTTTTGCAACACAGTTTATGGAGACGGTGTTGGCTTTAAAACAGATAAGAGCTATGGCACTGTTGGTCTGATTGTGGAGAGGGTAAAAAATAAAACAAACCCTATAGCTCTGACTGTTGGTCTGATTGTGGAGAGGGTGTCTTCTTTAAAAAAAACAAACCAACCCTGTAGCTCTGACCGTTGGTCTGATTGTGGGGAGGATGTCTTCTTCAACATACTGTAGCTATGACTGTTGGTCTGATTGTGGGGAGGATGTCTTCTTCAACACACTGTAGCTCTGACTGTTGGTCTGATTGTGGGGAGGGTGTCTTCTTTAACACACTGTAGCTCTGACTGTTGGTCTGATTGTGGGAAGGTGTCTTCTTTAACACACTGTAGCTCTGACTGTTGGTCTGATTGTGGGAAGGGTGTCTTCTTTAACACACTGTAGCTCTGACTGTAGGTCTGATTGTGGGGAGGGTGTCTTCTTTAACACACTGTAGCTCTGACTGTAGGTCTGATTGTGGGAAGGGTGTCTTCTTTAACACACTGTAGCTCTGACTGTTGGTCTGATTGTGGGGAGGGTGTCTTCTTTAACACACTGTAGCTCTGACTGTTGGTCTGATTGTGGGGAGGGTGTCTTCTTTAACACACTGTAGCTCTGACTGTTGGTCTGATTGTGGGAAGGGTGTCTTCTTTAACACACTGTAGCTCTGACTGTAGGTCTGATTGTGGGGAGGGTGTCTTCTTTAACACACTGTAGCTCTGACTGTAGGTCTGATTGTGGGAAGGGTGTCTTCTTTAACACACTGTAGCTCTGACTGTTGGTCTGATTGTGGGGAGGGTGTCTTCTTTAACACACTGTAGCTCTGACTGTTGGTCTGATTGTGGGGAGGATGTCTTCTTTAACACACTGTAGCTCTGACTGTTGGTCTGATTGTGGGAAGGGTGTCTTCTTTACTACACTGTAGCTCTGACTGTTGGTCTGATTGTGGGGAGGGTGTCTTCTTTAACACACTGTAGCTCTGACTGTAGGTCTAATTATGGAGAGGGTGTCTTCTTCAACACAATGTAGCTCAGACACTGTTGGTCTGATTGAGGATAGTGTCTCTTTTTTTTTTTTCATTTTTCTTTTCTAGATTTCAGCTGTGGCTCTGTTGGTCTGATTGAGGAGAGGGTGTCATTTTCAGCACTTGACTCCGCATTCTCATCAGCAGTAGGTGATTGTGAGCCCAGGTACCTCAAAGCAGTCTGAAGATCCTCACTGTCAGGTGACTGAGTAAACAGCAGCAAGATGGTTCGGTTTTGACTGAATCAATTTTGCAGCGTGACGACCCCAAATATTCATAGTTCCTGTTTGCATACATATGAAGCTTCTTGCATGGCTGATCCAGGTAGGTATGCAGAGGGTAGCGCAGAGAGGGTTGACTGGAACAACATTGAAGGCAACCCAAAGTGTGAGGTCAGACCCAGGCTGTCAGGGAGGGTCACCAGTGTGGAGTGTCTGACTGATGAAGTCTGGAGCAGAAGAACAGGGGGAAAGACAGGAATTTGGGACAGTGTGTGTGTGTGTGTGTGTGTGTGTGTGTGTGTGTGTGTGTGTGTGTGTGTGTGTGTGTGTTTGTGTGCGTGTGTGTGTTCGTGTGTGTGTGTGTGTGTGTGTGTGGTTTCAAGTTCACTCAGTTCTGTCCTTTCTACCTTTTTTTTCAATTTTTTTTTCTGTCTTTCTTTCTTTCTTTCCTTCTCTTGATTTTTATTTCTTTCAGTTTTCTTACCTTCTGTCTTTTCTATTTTTTTTTGTGTGCTAATCCTTTCATCGTTCTTTTATATTTTATTTCTTTCCTCCGTTCTCTCGTTTTTTTCCCAATATCTTTCTTGTTGCATTTCTTTCTTTCCTCCATTCTATCCCCTTGTCATCCATTATACTTTTCTTTGTTTTCTTTCCATCTAACGTTTTTTTTCTTCTTTTTTTCTTTTTTTTTTTAACTTTCTATGCTTCTGCCTTTCTTTCTTTCTTCACCCCCCCCCCCCCTTTTTTTTTTTGTGGTCTGAATTGAAAGAAGAAAAAAAAAGGTTTCTTTCCCTCACATAATCCAAAAAAAAGGTTTCTTTCCCTCACATAATCCATTTTGTAATACTCTGTTTCATTTTGCAGAGGGAAAGATGTCAGGATCCAGTTTTGCTACTCTTTAGCCTCATTTCTGGTGGTTCTCCTTTTTCTTCTGGTATTTTCGTTATCCTTTCATGAGATTCCACGCGGTTAAAGACGAAGTTTTATTTCTTCATGAAAAAGCTTCAAAAGAAGTGGGGAAGCAAGAGTGTTTTGGAGAGAACGTTCCTGTGTTTTTTCGAGTGGGGAATGGGGAGGGGGTGGAAGGTGGGGCGGTGAGACTGGGTGGGTAGGAGTGGTGTGAGGGTGGAGATGTGGATGGAGGGGGTTGAGGGAGTGGGTTTGAGGGGGTTGAGGTGAGAATGAAGATATAAAGGATCCATTTTCGTTTTTGTTCTGACATTTCGTTATGGTGTGGTAAAGGATATCTAAGGCAGGGAACAGGACCGACCCAGAACCAACGCAGGGGTGAGGGGGTGAGGGGAAGGGGGGTGGGTGGGGAAGGAAGGGGAGGGAAGCAGATAATGGTTTGTGTGGGCGAAATACCAGTGGCGCCCGTGGTCCTGTAATTACAGCGTGGTCCTGTAATTACAGCGTTAAGTGCATGCTGTGGGCCTACTGGCTTGTCATTTTCTGTTTCTCTTCCTTGCTCAGTCACTCACCCTCTCTCTCTGTCTTTCTGTATCTGTCTTTCTCTGTCTTCGTCTGTCTGTGACTGTCGGTGTTTGTCTTCATGCCTGTCTTTCTGTCTCTGTCTCCTCTCTGTCATTCTCTCTCTCTCCCTCTCTGTCATTCTCTTTCACTCTTTCTCTTTCTCTCTCTCTCTCTCTCTCTCTCTCTCTCTCTCTCTCTCTCTCTCTCTCTCTCTCTGTCACTGAGATGCACTTCATTTCTTGAGCAGCCTGGTTATAAAAGAAAAACAACAACCAAACAAACCTTGTTTGTTGATACTGGCGTCATGTGCTAAACCTAACATTATTGTTGTGTACACTTTTTCCTTGTTTTGGTATCAGGCTTCATAATATACAAAGATATCGACTTCATAATGGCACTTGCTGTGACTGTTGTAGTCATTCTGATTTTGTTTCCTTTTGTTGTGTAACAAGTCACTTCTTAGTCTCTGTGTGATGCGGGGGGGGGGGGGGGGGGGGGGGGGGGGGGGGGGGATGTTGTGTGGAGAGAAGAGTGGTAAAAATATGCCCTCAGTAAGTTTTGGTACCACACATCTTTGGCTTAATCATTTAATTATTGTTACTAAAGTGGTATTGACGATTTGTCATCTTAATATTATTGTATGGTCAGTATGGTCAATATTATTGTATAGTCAGTATGGTCAATATTATTGTATGGTCAGTATGGTCAATATTATTGTATGGTCAGTATGGTCAATATTATTGTATGGTCAGTATGGTCAATATTATTGTATGGTCAGGAAAGAGGGGGAGTGAAAAAAGGATGGTGTGAAGGTTGGTAAGGGTTTGTGGGTTCATATTCGGAAGCGGTTACAAGAAATGGAAGGTTGGTAAGGATTTGTGGGTTCATATTCGGAAGCGGTTACAAGAAATGACGAATAAGCTTAATAAAAAGATTGTTGCCCCCTTGCCACCTCCCTTCCCCCTTCCCTCCATCTGAGGAAAAGAACATTTTTAGATTAAAAAAAAAGAAGATAAAAACGTCAGTGGAAATCATCAACGTCTTCACCGAAGCAACCGTCCAGGGCATGGGGAGTGGAAATCATCAACGTCTTCACCGAAGCAACCGTCCAGGGCATGGGGAGTGGAAATCATCAACGTCTTCACCGAAGCAACCGTCCAGGGCATGGGGAGTGGAAATCATCAACGTCTTCACTGAAGCAACCGTCCAGGGCATGGGGAGTGGAAATCATCAACGTCTTCACTGAAGCAACCGTCCAGGGCATGGGGAGTGGAAATCATCAACGTCTTCACCGAAGCAACCGTCCAGGGCATGGGGAGTGGAAATCATCAACGTCTTCACCGAAGCAACCGTCCAGGGCATGGGGAGTGGAAATCATCAACGTCTTCACCGAGCAACCGTCCAGGGCATGGGGAGTGGAAATCATCAACGTCTTCACTGAAGCAACCGTCCAGGGCATGGGGAGTGGAAATCATCAACATCTTCACGGAAGCAACCGTCCGGGGCATGGGGAGTGGAAATCATCAACGTCTTCACTGAAGCAACCGTCCAGGGCATGGGGAGTGGAAATCATCAACGTCTTCACGGAAGCAACCGTCCAGGGCATGGGGAGTGGAAATCATCAACGTCTTCACTGAAGCAACCGTCCAGGGCATGGGGAGTGGAAATCATCAACGTCTTCACTGAAGCAACCGTCCAGGGCATGGGGAGTGGAAATCATCAACGTCTTCACGGAAGCAACCGTCCAGGGCATGGGGAGTGGAAATCATCAACGTCTTCACTGAAGCAACCGTCCGGGGCATGGGGAGTGGAAATCATCAACGTCTTCACGGAAGCAACCGTCCAGGGCATGGGGAGTGGAAATCATCAACGTCTTCACTGAAGCAACCATCCAGGGCATGGGGAGTGGAAATCATCAACGTCTTCACTGAAGCAACCGTCCAGGGCATGGGGAGTGGAAATCATCAACGTCTTCACCGAAGCAACCGTCCAGGGCATGGGGAGTGGAAATCATCAACGTCTTCACCGAGGCAACCGTCCAGGGCATGGGAAGTGGAAATCATCAACGTCTTCACTGAAGCAACCGTCCAGGGCATGGGGAGTGGAAATCATCAACGTCTTCACCGAAGCAACCGTCCAGGGCATGGGGAGTGGAAATCATCAACGTCTTCACCGAGGCAACCGTCCAGGGCATGGGGAGTGGAAATCATCAACGTCTTCACTGAAGCAACCGTCCAGGGCATGGGGAGTGGAAATCATCAACGTCTTCACCGAAGCAACCGTCCAGGGCATGGGGAGTGGAAATCATCAACGTCTTCACCGAAGCAACCGTCCAGGGCATGGGGAGTGGAAATCATCAACGTCTTCACCGAGGCAACCGTCCAGGGCTTGGGGAGTGGAAATCATCAACGTCTTCACTGAAGCAACCGTCCAGGGCATGGGGAGTGGAAATCATCAACGTCTTCACTGAAGCAACCGTCCAGGGCATGGGGAGTGGAAATCATCAACGTCTTCACTGAAGCAACCGTCCAGGGCATGGGGAGTGGAAATCATCAACGTCTTCACTGAAGCAACCGTCCAGGGCTTGGGGAGTGGAAATCATCAACGTCTTCACCGAAGCAACCGTCCAGGGCATGGGGAAAGGAGCAGAGGACAGGAGGAAGGGTTGGAGGTGTGTGTGTATGGGGAGGGGGGGGGGGGATGCAGTCATTCACGCTGTTTGGCTGGAGCCAATTAAGCAATTAATGTCAGTGAGGCTGGGCTTAACGGGCAGGGCGGGCATTGTCCTGCATGTCTTTGGGATCAAAGCAGGCACCACTGAACACGCCACCACAGTGACTGAGTGTGGGTGCCCGTTTCCTGGGGGGAGGTGGGGGGGGGGGGGGGGGTGTGGTTGTCTCGTCTCCAATGTAAAGCAGATCTGTGCCGCTGTGAGCCAGTTTTCTTCTGTCTCTCTGTGACTTTGACTGGCACTTTTTTTTAAAATTGGTGTTTGTTGTTTGTTTTTGTTTGTTTTGAGGTTGTCTCTCTCTTTGACATGGACTTTGGCACCTTTTTTTTTTTTTTTGATTGGTGTTTGGTGTTGTTTGTTTTTAAGGGGTTTTCTTATTGTTTTTGTTGTTGCTTTTCTGGCTCATTGTAGGTCTTTTTGTGCTTTTCATGTAAGTCGTTGACACATTTTTGTTTTCTCTTTTATAGTTATAATATGCCAGCCTTTTGTTTCATGTGTGTGTGTGTGTATCTGTCTGTCTGTGGTGTGTGTATGTGTGTGTGTGTGTGTGTGTGTGTGTGTGTGTGTGTGTGTGTTTGTTGTTGTTGTTGTTGTTGTTGTTGTTTAAATCTGGCACAACAAGGTAGTGTGACTCTGAACACTGCACAGAGTGGATAGCACCAGCTGTTGATTTTGCAGTATTTGTTGCACCGAATTCAAATTATTATACTGTTTGTGTGTATGTGTGTGTGTGTGTGTGTGTGTGTGTGTGTGTGCACGCGCGCGCCACTGTTAAGTTTATTTATTTATTATGTTTATCTTTATGTTTATGTTTTTTTGTTGTTGTTGTTGTTTCTTTTTTTAGGATGGGCATTGCCCTGTGTGTGATGACAGCCCCAGAAAGTGTCCCATTTTGTCCCCCCGGGGTCGTGGATAAAACTGTCACAGAATTCACTCTGTGGTTGACTGGCCTTGAGACCCGAAGAGAACGATCCTGGACGTGGGTGTATGTCGAGTGGGGAGAGTTGGAATGGATGATGTGGGAGTGGAGTGTCAGGTCGCAGACAATCCACATAGACTAGAGGCTAACAACCAGACAAAAAGTCAGTGACAAAATCAATATAAAAAAAAAAGAAAACTTTGTTTTGTTTTGTTTTTTAGGAAAGCATAGTGCAATAGAAACTAACATTTTTTTTTTTCTCCAAAGTGTACCAGTGGTCTGGAAAGCATTGTAATATTTGAAACACTCCTACCTGTGGTGGCTACACCTGGTGTGTGGGTTTGCTCCCATCCTGATTGGTACAGTTAACCTTGTAACTGCAGGGCAAAATGGCCTCGGATGTGCTGGCTGGGATATGTGCAGGATCATAGATGTTATGGGTGGACATTATTTTGTAATCTTAGTGTGTGTGGATATACCTGGGTTTTTTTTTCTCTGTGCCTTCATGTTTCTTTGACTGTCTGTCTGTCCGTCTGCCTATGTCTGTTTTGCTTAGTGTCCCACCTTTTCTGGCTTAGAGTGTTTGTCCTTATACGCTGCCGATCCTCTCTCTTTCTGTCTCTCTGTCTCTGTCTCTAGTGTGGTTAGTGGGTGGGGACAGAAATGTTAATATGTTTAAGAAGATTTTTAGGCAAAGGTTGGTAGACTTATCAGCAAGATTGGGCTGGCAAATTAAATTCAAGTGATCGCTTCAGCACCTATTATTCATTTAAGTCTCTCTTACAACCAGAACCTTATCTAACCTATTTAATGGTTAACAAATTTAAAAATGTATTTCACTAGATTTCATCTTGGCTTAAACGACCTGAATATGAATAGCAGATACAAAGAAAATATCAAAGCATGTCCTTTTTGTAACCAACTTGAGAACAAACTCTACTTTCTGTTGAGATGCAATGCTTATATGCCTTTCACAGAAAAATACATACTGAAGCACAGACAGTTTCAGAAGGTGAACTCTGTTGAACTAAAACAATTACTTGCAAACCAAAATGTGCATATTACAAGAGAAATTGCTATGTAGATCTATTATGCACTGAAAAAAAGAGAACTCGTATCCCACACTGTATGAATAATTAGTTACCCTCATAAATTAGCGTTATTAGTACATCAAAAAATATACTTTTGTTGTCATTTCTCCTTTTTCTCTTTATGTGAGCACTTCACCTCACATTGTTATAGGCCGTAGGCCTGAAACATTAAAATTGTGTTCAATTGTTCAGTTGTGTTCAATTATTCCCCCTGTCTGTCTGTCTGTCTGTCTGTCTCTCTCTCTCTCTCTCTCTATATATATATGTATAAGTATGTATGATCTTAGCTTAGAAATACAGAAAAAAAAAAGAATTACTTCTCTCTCCCTTCTTCCAATTCACACTCCCACACCCACACCTGCACCCAACCGTTGACCCACCTCTCAGTATGTTGTCTCACCTGCACTTTGTCCGTCTGTGTGTGTGTGTGTGTGTGTGTGTGTGTGTGTGTGTGTGTGTGTGTGTGTGTGTGTGTGTGCGCATGTGTGTGTGTGCGTGTGTGTGTGTGTGTGTGTGTGTGTGTGTCTTTTTTCTTTCTTTTTTTTTTTTTGTATTTGAATACAATTATTTCAATCCAACTTGTTTCATCATTCTTATTATCATCATTATCATCATCATCATCACCATTTTTTGTTTTTGTGTGTTTGCGTTGTTTGTTTCTTTCTGTTGATTGTTACTGGTTCGATGTTGCTGCTATCGTTATACTAACTACTAATATTTAGTCCTAGTGATGTCTACTGCGGCGGCTCTTAACAGCTGTTCCTACTATTCTTCCTCGTAATACAATCTCCCCGCACCACCTCAGTATCGCCATCATCTGCACGACCATATACAGCAAGATGTCCAAGATCTGGGCACGAAAAATGATGAAAAGTCGGTTTGGTCTGACGCACTTGGGTCTTGACGCAGCAGTCCGAACAACAGGAGGGAGTGTACGTATATGTACGTAGACATATAATGTGCCCACATACGTTCACCCCATTTCGTATTGATGGCCCAGCGGCAGCTGTGATGATCTGACAGATGTCTGCATATATGTACATACATACATTATGAGAGAGAGACAGACAGACAGACACTGAGAGAGAGAGAGAGATAGAGAGAGAGAGAGAGAGAGAGAACAGACAGACTGAAAGAGAGAGATCCAGTGGGAGAAACGGAGAGAGAGTCGACACAGACAAAATAACGGACACTCAGACTGAAAGAGAGAGATGCAGTGGGAGAGACAGAAAGAGACAGAGAGAGAGAGAGAGAGAGGGACAGAAAGAGACAGAGGGGGGAGAGAGAGAGAGAAACTCAGAAAGAGAGGCAGACAGATTGAGATCCAGTAGGAGAGACAGAAAGAGATAGAAAGAAAGAGAGAGAACAGACAGACAGACAGACTGAAAGAGAGAGAGATCCAGTGGGGGAGACAGAAAGACAGAGGGAGAGAGAAAGAGAGAGACAGACACACGGACGGACAGACATACTGAAATAGAGAGATCCAGTGGGAGAGACAGAAAGAGAGACATTGAGAGAGAGAGAGGGGGGGGGGGAGATAGAGAGAGACACAGACAGACCAAGAGAGATAAGCGAGGAGGAAGGGGCAGGAGGGATTGTGGGGGTCAGGAAGAAACGAATGGCAAGGGATAAGGTAGGGAAAGGGGAAAGATTCAGAATGCAGGGAGGGAATTAGAAATAGATTGGATGGGGGAAGTCGGAGATGGGTGTGTGGAGAGGGTGGGGGGGGGCGCTGGGGGGAAATGCAACAAAAGAAAAAGGGGGGACGACTGAAGTTGCAAGGTCGCAGATGCAATAGATTTCTGTCCCCTTGTTGCTGGCTATGTCCCGAAATAGGTAATTGAAAGTTACTTATTTTGGTTGTCGATCACAGTGTGATATATCTACTGTTGTTTGTTACTGAGTGCATTACATCTGCTGTATATTGCGTACTTGCTTGGTATTGTAGCAAAATAGTAAGTGTGTTAAAGTGTTTAGGAAAACATGGCAGAAATTTAGGGAAAGGGAGGTTGGGTGGGGGGGGGGGGGGGGGAACTGCTTGTTTGTCTTAGCTGTACTCCTGTTCTTTCCCTCTCTGTTTGTGTGTGTGTTTCTCTCTCAGTCTCTCTCTCTCAGTATGTCTGTCCTCTTTCTCTCAGTCTGTCTGTTTGTCTGTCTACCTTATGTGTGTCTTGGTTAGTGTCCCACCCTTTGTGGCTTATAGTGTTTGTCCTTATACTCAGCCGATCCCCCCTCTCTCTCTCTCTCTCTCTCTCTCTCTCTCTGAGCCTTGTCTTTCTCTTTTTCTTCTGTACATCACCTCCTGTTGTTTGTCTTACTCAGGTGCTACCCATCCTGCTTTCCTTCTCACTCTCACCCCCTCCCTTCCCCCCTCCTCACTTCACCTTTTACCTTGAGAGGGAGAGAGGGGAGGGTCAGAAGGTGTGTGTGTGTGTGGGGGGGTGATGATATGCCAATGCCAGTGCGCACCTGGTGTGGTGTTCATTGTTGTGACCATGGGCATTGTGCCCACCTGGACCCTATTGTGGTTGCCACAATGGAGGGAGAGAAAACAAGAGAGAGAGAGAGAGAGAGTGGAATGGGAATGCAGGCGTGTATGCTCATATGCAGCCATTCATGGCCTCTTCCCACAATGGAGGGAGGGAGAGTGAGAGAAAGAGAGAGTGGAGTGGGAATGCGGGCATGTATGCTCATATGCAGCCATTCATGGCCTCTTCCCACAATGGAGGGAGAGAGAAGGAGAGAGAGCGAGAGAAAGAGAGAGAGAGTGGAGTGGGAATGCGGGTGTGTATGCTCATAGGCAGCCATTCATGGCCTCTTCCCACAATGGAGGGAGAGAGAAGGAGAGAGAGAAAGAGAGAGAGAGTGGAGTGGGAATGCGGGTGTGTATG
Source organism: Conus canariensis (assembly GCA_033310375.1). Lineage (NCBI taxonomy): Eukaryota > Metazoa > Mollusca > Gastropoda > Neogastropoda > Conidae > Conus > Conus canariensis. The sequence goes on from CM065746.1 coordinate 7,737,995, forward strand.
CTCATAGGCAGCCATTCATGGCCTCTTCCCACGATGGAGGGAGAGAGAAGGAGAGAGAGAAAGAGAGAGAGAGTGGAGTGGGAATGCGGGTGTGTATGCTCATATGCAGCCATTCATGGCCTCTTCCCATGATGGAGGGAGAGAGAAGGAGAGAGAGAGAGAGTGGAGTGGGAATGCGGGTGTGTATGCTCATATGCAGCCATTCATGGCCTCTTCCAACAATGGAGGGAGAGAGAAGGAGAGAGAGAGAGAGTGGAGTGGGAATGCGGGTGTGTATGCTCATAGGCAGTCAGCCATTCATGCCCTCAGACATGTGAGTGACAAGGGTCCATGTGCACAGTTTTGCTTTTAACTTGCTTCCAACCCTGACATGGCCCTAGTGCTCAGCTGGGGTGTGAACTGCAGGACATTAGTGGATGTGCTTTCCTGCATGGCAACCCACAAGGGCGTGCATGTGTAATGGTGGCTTATGCAGACATGACATGCCCACACACTCAACACAGGCATGAAAGAAAGTAACTGGGTCAGGGTATTCCGGCCCTAGAAAACACTGAATCGATGTGTGTTTTTGTTTTAACCTCCACCACGAGATTACCATGGTTTATGGATTTGTTGGCAAGATAACATAAAAACTGCTGATCGATAGTGACAAAAAGTACGGTCCTTTGACAACCCATTTTAAGGTAAACTTGAATTTTTTTTTTTTCCATGCAAATCAGTATCAAAGGACTGCTAGTCAACATTGAAACACATTTGCTTTTGGAAACGAATCTGATCAACTTTTTGAAATTGTTGTTTGTGATTTGAATTTATGAGGTGATTTTTTTTCATGGAATGTTTAAGCCATCTCAAGAGACATAGCTGTTTCTTTAGAGACAGTTATTTCTTTATAGATATATTTGACATTTCATATTTTCAGTACCTTGTTAAAACAAACGAGCATGGGAATAACTCTTTCAGTTCAAACGAAGTATTACTTCCCTCAGCAGAAGAAAATTTTGTTTTCACACTTAAGTTTATCAATCAGTCAATATGTATTTATTCTTTTTGGCCTTTTTGGGGTATGGAGGAAGGGTGAGTTTTAAAGCAATAACAGGAAAAGGAAAACAAACAAGCCAAAGTGAAACATGAATTGCTAGTCAATGCTGACATAGACCAACAAGTTACAACACTTGAGATAATCTAATCTACTTTGACACTAGAAGCATTTGTTTTCGATTAGTAGAAGACGTCATTTGACAAAAATTATAGACAGATTGGGGGAAATAAATCTTTTTGGCAAATATGTGTTGCGCAGATTAACGTATGATGAACATTCGCTGACAAAATGAAATTCATCACACACAGACACAGACACAGACACACACACACACACACACACACACACACACACACACACACACACACACACACACCACAGAATCAATCTGCTGACCTTTTGGTTGTTTCCTTGTCTTATTCCCATGTCCAGTTACTATCTTCTTCTTCTGATTTTTATTTGTTTTTGTTTGGTTTGGTTTTCAACTTCTCCTAGGAAGTGACAAAGTCTTTATGTTGATCAAGAATTTGTTTGTTTGTTGTTGTTTGTGGGGAGCTAGGAGAGGAGGGAGGGGGAGGGGGGGGGGGAGGCAGAGAGGTAAAAAGTCATGCTATGTTGTCGATGGCCTGAGACCACAATGGCCTCATCAGGATTAATGTATGATATGTCCCACCCGAGTTTGTGGGGCAGAATAGTCCTCCCGGATCTTCTCCTGTTAATTGAAGCGTCAGCTGTTGTGTCGGACCCCTCTCAAGCATGTGAGAGTGGGATTGATACTGGTGAATAATTTATTCAGACCCTGCGCTTGACGTCAGCTTACAGGTGATGGGCTAACTTGTTTTTCTTTTGCTTTCTTTTTTTTGTTTTCTTTTTTTCTTTCTTTTGTTACTTTTCTTCTTCTTTCCTTTCAGTCTTTTTTTCTTTTTTCTTTCTTTTTATTTATTCATTTGTTAAAAAAAGATATGGGTGGTTTCACATGGATGACAGGCTCTCCACCTGCGGAGGACAGATGAGTTTGACACTTAGAAATCTGTTGTAACAATGAAGTTCAGCTCTGCAACACCCTGCAATACAACACAGGACAAGAGAGTACAAAACACTGTTCTACACTACCCCAAAGTCTTCTGCCTTAACTCTGTATAGGTGTGAATGGGACAATGCACAGAAGCAGTCTTCACCAAGGTCTTTCTGCTTTATCAGCTGAGCTCCAAGGCTTGGGTGTCTGCAGATAGTCGAGCTTTCCTCTTCATTCTGCTCTGTTGCTAGCGAATTTTTTTTTTTTTTTTTTTTTTTTTAACACTATTCTAAAATGCACCAAGTAAAAGCATCAAGGAGTCTGTTCTCTTTCAATGTAGAACCTACAGAGTTTTCTTTCTCCATTTTAAGAGATTTTCCATGTAAGAGACTGGCATTATTTCAGTATTACAAGTTGAGATCAACAAAGAACGGTTTGCCATATTGTGCCAGCAACTTAATGAAAATCATGCTGAAATTCTGATGGGGGAAACAGTCAGCTTTCTTTGTGGTGATATGGCTGACAGTAGAAATGTTTCCAAAGTACGCCAGCTTTCTTGAAAGAACCGTGATCTTTGAGGAGAAACACAGGTGCTCCACGCTGCAAATATGAGGTACACTGGTCCCAAGTCTGTGACTACTTTGTACTTTTTACCTTTAAATAACCCCATCCTTCCCTCATTCTTCTCTCCCTTCATACATGCCATCCTTCCATCATCCTTCTGTCTGTCTCTCAGTGTGAGTGTAAGCATGCCTGTGCAGGTATGCATACATGTTACATGCATAGGGCATGCATTTTTTAAAACAAGCTTATTGAGTGGGTGGATGGATGTTGCATATGTACTAAAGACATTTTGCAAAAATCTTTTTCAAAAATTTTTTGTTCAAAAATTGTATATAATGTTTTACTGCCTATGTTCCAGTGTATTTTCTTTTATTTCCCTTTCTTTTTCTTTCTTTTTATTTTTTATACTTTCTTGTCCTTGTCTGTGTTCTTTCTCTGAAATGATCCACAACCAGTTCCATTCCTTCTGTGGTGAAAAAGCCACCCTCATCCCCAGCCACCAGCCACACCCCCAAGCACAGTACAGACTCTCTCTCCCTCATCACCTCCCAACCCTTCAGTCCTACAACACACACACACACGCACGCGCACACTCTGTCTCGCTCTCACACACTCATACACACACACACACACACAACACTCTCTCTCCCTCATCACCTCCCAACCCTTCAATCCTACAACACACGCACACGCACACACACACACACACACACACACACACACACACACACACACACACACACACACACACAACACAACACACCACACACTCTTTCTCCCTCTCTCTCTCTCTCTTTGTCTCTCTCTTACACACACGCACTGTCTCACACACACACACACACACACACTCTCCTTCTCACTGCCTCTCTCTGTCTCTGTCTCTGTCTGTGTCTGTCTGTCTGTCTGTCTGTCTGTCTGTCTGTCTTCTCTCTCTCTCTCTCTCTCTCTCTCTCTCTCTCTCTCTCACACACACACACACACACACACACACACACACACACACACACACACACACACACACACACACACACACACACAGAGTCATAGGCACTGAAGAAACATCAATGTATAATTTTTTTACTTTCTTTCTTTTTCTGTTTTTTCTTTCTGGTTTCATGTCTCCTCGTCCAACCCATCTCCCTACTCCTTCTCCCTTTCTTCCTTCCCTCCCCTCCTTCTCCCCACTTCTCCCCCCCCCCCTCCCACTTCCCCCGCATCCCTATGGTTTTATTCCTGTCTGCTCATGCTGGTTCTCCCGTTGGCAACCACATCCAGGTTTGTCCTGTTGGCGCTAAGCACCAGTAGTGCTCAGGGAACAGTCGGTCATGAGGCAACCCACCAGAGGAGACACTGCACTGTTGCTCAGGTGCTGTGTTGGTGTCAGAGATGTTGGTTTGATGCCACCTAGGCAGGACATGACTGGTGAAGCCCCATGTTGATGACTATGATTTCAGAGTGGCGTGGTTAGACTGAGTGAGTGTCGCTTCCTGGAGTGCGCCATCATACCCGTCTGATGACCGTCTTCATAAACTTGCTGATTTCAACCACTTATGACGTTTACACAAGTTTGTAACGGGCATAAACGTAGAAAAGATACCAAGAGAGGGGGGCATGAAGGGCCAGAGAATTTGATACTTTTTTTTTCTTTTTTCTGATGGTGATTTTTGGAGTTGAGGATGAAGATGATGATGCTGTTGAGTTCCATTCTGATTTGAGACTACATAACAGGGCTGTACTTGACTCTTCTTTTTTAAGGCTCCCACTTTTCTGTGCATCCGTGGATTTCAGCCAGATATGAAAATAAGAACCTGAAAAGAAAAAAGAACAAAAGCAAGAAAAAAAAATGGGGGGATAGTAGAGGTGGGGGTTGGGGGGGGGGGGGGGGGTGGAGGCAGTGGAGCCCATGGAGGCATTCGTCCTGGTGTTTGTGCGCTGGCAGAAGACGCTGATGCAAGGGATCATGGGTAACTTCTTCACGAGAATGTGCAGTCTGCCATTTTGTCCGCCCGGCTGAAGGCAGAGTATTGTCTCGCTGTGATGTCATGCGTCAGCAAGGTGTCACTGGGATTTGTGTCAGACTGCACTCTGGGCAGAGTGGGCGTCCCCCCCACCCACACCCCATGCACCCCACACCCACCGGCGCCCGACTTCCCCCCATAGCCTACTGGATTTCTGGAATTTTCATTTGTCCTGCGTTGGAGCCCTGTCGTCCTTTGGTGATTAATTTTTGGTGCTAATTGAAAGGTCAGCCGCCCAGTAGGGACCCTGGCAGTGGGTGGTGGGGAGATGGGGTGTTGTCAATGATTCATCGTCACATGGCCAAGGACATATGGGGCACTGAAACTGACAAAGAGCGAAAGAGTTCCAAGACAAGTCCTCTTTCACATTCGGAATTTTTTTTTTTATTCCCAAGTGCCTTTGCTTCCTTTCTTTTATTTTGTATTATAATTTGTTTTGTTTTGTTTTTTGGATGTTGTTGGGTTTTTTTTTCTCTATGGCTTTATGTCTGTGTCTATGATCATAGAAGTATAGGTATTGTTTCTCTCCTTTCTTTCTCAGTTCCTCTCCCCCCCCCCCCCCCACCCCTTTGTAGGGAGCGGTGTGTGTGTGTGTACATGTGTGCGCGCACCATTGTTGTGAATGTATAGATTGTATGAGCGTCAGCCAGTATATAATTGAGAACTCATGCAAGTCCAGTTTGAGTTTGATCCACATTATCAGATCCATGCATTGTAGATCTAACCCTTTGTTGCATTGGGTTGTCTTCTCTTTTTTTTTTCTCTCTCTCTCTCTCTCTCACCGATATTCATCCCTAACTATCAGTGACCTCCCTTCCCTGAACAAAAACGACAACAACAAAAAGCCCAGACCACATCCCCCATGCCCTACTCCCCCCTCCCCTCTCCCCTAGTATCCCTCCCTCCCTCCCTTCCCCTCTCCTCCCCTCTCTTCCCACGCAGGCCATTGAGCAGGTTATTAATGAGTGATTTACCTCGTCAATTCAAAGGTCAGTGGCTGTGTAGGGACCCCCCTGGCAGTGCAAAAGTGGGATTGATACTTCTGAATAATTCATCCCCCCCAGGGTAGAAATAACAGGGGTTGATGGGTCTGCACAGATTACTGTTGATCTGGGAGATTGAACTAGTCTGGGTCTATGCCTTAACCGGATGCTTCTGGGATTCACTCCACACAAACAAACCTGGGGCCAGCGTGGCTTGGCCAAGCAGAAAGAGTAGAGCATTGTTCCAAGGTTCCTGGGTTTGGTTCTTGCTAAGGGACTGACAATTTTGAGGAGAATTTGTTTTTTGGAGTCGAGTTGACATTCATGCAGATTCCTCCCATCTGCAAGCCCTTAAATTGAGACTTCAAACCTAGGTTCCATGTGGGATGTATGCATTAATAAGACAGACATCCATGTGCATGCGCACATGCATCCACATCCATTTACTAACATGCATAATTGCACACTCATCATATATACACAATCTCTCTCTCTTTTTCTTTCTCTGTCTCTTTCTCCCCCCCCTCTCTCTCTCTCTCTCTCTCTCTCTTGAACACACATGTGCATATTAAATCTCATTCCCTCTTTGTAGAAGAGTAAGCCATCCTATGCTGGTGAGGTGCATGAAAAACATGGCTCACACACACACGCATGCATGCACGCACATGCATGCATGCTCTCTTGCTCTCCCTCTCGCTCTCTCTCTTTCTCTCAAACACAACCACACACACACGCACACACACACACACACACACACACACACACACACACACACACACACACACACACACACACACACACCTGAACACTGTGTCATGTTTAACTATTGGAAATGGAATGTGCCTACCTTAGTGGAGGGGTTAAAAGCTGCCACGGGAAATAGAATACCTTAAGTGGTGGGGTTGAAAACAGTCACAAAATCATCAAAAGCTTACAAGAGGTGAACCTGGAGTCTCTGGCTTGGGAGTGAAGAACAAGAAGGAACCGCAAACCTTTGGAAAGAGATTTTCATGGCACTGAACTCATGGGTGTGGCATCGTCCCCCACTTGATGTTCGACTTGGTTGTACAGTTCACATGTTTGAAGCTCAGTCCATTCATTTGTCCAGTTCTGAAATTCAGTTCATGCCAAGTTAGCTCGCTACCTTTACCTTGAATTTTTGCCACTATACAATACGAAACATATTGTGCTTAGACTGCGATTATCACCCTGAAGTTTGGTTGAAACTTTCAGAACTGGAGTGACCAGCCGCCATGCTGTCATGGTTGGCACTGTGAGTGGCATCCAAGGCATGTTGCTGGGGGGAATTGCCCCAATCCAAAGCTGAGTGTGCTGTAGACTCTAATAGGAAGACTGAACCATAAAGTCGTATTTCATTTTTCCAGAAGATCTCTGAGAGAAGTACTCCAATTTCCAGACCATTACTTCAGTTGGCTGTTTCTTGGGCCCAGTTGACACCATATGAGGATATATTTATGATGTTATAAAGTGTACTTATGTGGCACACCTATCCTTGGTTAGTGAACAACCTCTACGCGCTTTTCAATCCACGCTTTCCTTTACACATTAGGCTCCCTACCTGGGTAGAGCTTTCGGAAGAGCTGCCTGCTGGCACTTCATTCAGTCATTTCCAGTCGAAGAAAGCATAGGCTATAGCACTGTTGATGAAGCACAGGACTAGAATGGAACTTCCTTAGCATCATCTTCATCATTCTCATCTGCATTGATCATTAAAAACAAAAAGTCTGAAATTCTGTATCTGTTCTTGCCCAGCTCACATAGTGACCACAGTTTCAATTTTCTCTCCCAGGTCCAAGCCTGTAGTGTCAGAGTTGACAGTATTGGTACGTCAGTGAGAACTGCCGTTGAGAGAATGTGGTCTGATTGTCTGAAGAGAAACCCAGACTCATGCTGGCTTCACGACTAAGCAGTTCTTGTCATCATGAAAGGACTTACAAGCTGGTGTCCAGTGTCTGTGCGATGGGATGGGCTCCAGCGTGTGTTACATTGGAACAGGCATCTGCGTGCGTTACATTGGAACAGGCATCTGCGTGCGTTACATTGGAACAGGCATCTACGTGCATTACATTGGAACAGGCATCTGCGTGTGTTACATTGGAACAGGCACCAGCGTGTGTTACATTGGAACGGGCACCAAGGTGTGTTACATTGGAACAGGCAACAGTGTGCGTTACATTGGAACAGGCACCAGCGTGTGTTACATTGGAACGGGCACCAAGGTGTGTTACATTGGAACAGGCACCAGCGTGTGTTACATTGGAACAGGCACCAACGTGTGTTACATTGGAACGGGCACCAAGGTGTGTTACATTGGAACAGGCACCAGCGTGTGTTACATTGGAACAAGCACCAGCGTGTGTTACATTGGAACGGGCACCAAGGTGTGTTACATTGGAACAGGCACCAGCGTGCGTTACATTGGAACAGGCACCAGCGTGCGTTACATTGGAACAGGCACCAAGGTGTGTTACATTGGAACAGGCACCAAGGTGTGTTACACTGGAACAGGCACCTGCGTGTGTTGTATTGGAACAGGCCCTGCGTGTGTTACATTGGAACAGGCACCTGCGTGTGTCACATTGGAACAGGCACCTGCATGTGTTACATTGAAACAGGCACCTGCGTGTGTTGCATTGGAACAGGCACCTGCGTGTGTTGCACTGGAACAGGCACCTGCGTGTGTTACATTGGAACAGGCACCTGCGTGTGTCATATTGGAACAGGCACCTGCGTGTCACATTGGAACAGGCATCTGCGTGTGTCACATTGGAACAGGCACCTGCGTGTGTTACATTGGAACAGGCACCTGTGTGTGTTACATTGGAACAGGCACCAATGTGTGTTACATTGGAACAGGTACCAGTGTGTGTTACATTGGAACAGGTACCAGCATGTGTTATATTGGAACAGGCACCAGCGTGTGTTACATTGGAACAGGCACCAGCGTGTGTTACATTGGAACAGACACCTGTGAATACTTTGAAGTGAATTGGCCGTAGTGCTGTCTCTCCTGTGCTGGGTTGGACAACTCTTGACTTGTGTCTTCCCTTTCTGATCTAATACCTTGTAATCATTAACTCCCCTGACCCACCACCTCTCCTCCCCTGCTCATTTACCATCTCATAACCCCCCTCCTGCCCACTCTCCTTGGACCTGTCCTCCTCCTCCTCCTTTTCTCTCTCCTCATCCCTCCCCTCCCTAGCATCTTGATCAAGGTCTGTTGATCAAAATTGTAATAATGCATACGCGAGTGAGTTTTCTCATTAATTGAAAGGTCAGCCGTCTTATTGAGCGGAACAGCAATGGCCGATTTTCCAGTTAATTGAAAGGTCGGTGGTTCTGCTGGGATTGCCGCGGTACGACAGCAGAGTTGATAGTTCTGAATAATTGATTGCCACAGCTCTGAAAGGCGGAGACCGCTTTGAGTTGGCCCATGGCTGAAGGGTTTTTTTGCCCTGTCGATGTGTTAGGCACTATTTTTGGTGTCATTTTCTTTGAATTGGGCTTTGCGCGTGTTTGTGTGTGTGTGTGTGCGTGTGTGTGTTCATTTGCGGCACTAGCTATATATCATGTCACCAACTGTAGATTTGTATTTTAGCACTGTCTCGACACAGAAAAACTAAAAATGAACAAAACAGTTATGCATTCATTTGAATGTAAGTTGTGAATATGAACTGTAACTTTTGCTCCCTTAATGAAACGCATAATGGCGCCCACTGCAGGTTCTGTGCTGCTTAGGGTACCAGTTCGTCTGGCACACACACAAAGAGACAGATGGGAAAAACTCGGGACCACACCCCCCCACCCCCCCAATTTTTTTTTTTTAAAGTAAAAGTTTCAAGCTTACACTGTGGCCCAACACAAGCGCCTGTTTTGTGTGCCTCTTGTTTGCATGTGTGCTAGGTCAGTTGGTACCACCACAGCATTGATCTGGTGGAGGTAGGTGCAATTCTTCACCAGCACGTGCATCAACACATCAAGCTGCACAATCAGTCCACATGAAGATTCTGCTGACAGGGTGAAGAAGGGAAGGATGTCTTGGTGTGGACATGTAACAAGACCCAGTGGCCTTGATTCATTCAACAGTCGTCCAGGATCTGAGGCTGGGGTAGAGAGGGGGGGGGGGGGGGGGGGGGGGGGGCATAAAAACAGAAAAACACCCAATGGACTGACAATGTGGAACAGACAGGGGAGACCATCTGTAGAGACCCAGGCCTTGGGGTACAACTGCGCAAGTGGAGGAACCTGGTGAACTGTTCTTCTGTGTGGTGCCCCGGTGATCGTTCACAGAGTTACAGGAAGAAGAAGAAGAAAAAAGCCTGTCATTGCTTTGCCATGGGAAAAGGAAGAAGAAGACCCTTTCGTTGTTTTGCCTTAGGAAAAGGAAGAAGAAGACCCTTCGTTGTTTTGCCTTAGGAAAAGGAAGAAGAAGACCCTTTCGTTGCTTGCCTTAGGAAAAGGAAGAAGAAGACCCTTTCATTGTTTTGCCTTAGGAAAAGGGAGAAGAAGACCCTTTCGTTGTTTTGCCTTAGGAAAAGGGAAGAAGAAGACCCTTTCGTTGCTTTGCCATGGAAAGGAGAAGAACCCTTGTGTTGCCTGGAAAAGGAAGAAGAAGACCCTTTCGTTGTTTTGCCTTAGGAAAAGGAAGAAGAAGACCCTTTCGTTGCTTTGCCTTAGGGAAAGGAAGAAGAAGACCCTTTCGTTGTTTTGCCTTAGGAAAAGGAGAGAAGAAGACCCTTTCGTTGTTTTGCCTTAGGAAAAGGAAGAAGAAGACCCTTTCGTTGTTTTGCCTTAGGAAAAGGAAGAAGAAGACCCTTTCATTGCTTTGCCTTAGGAAAAGGAAGAAGAACCCTTTCCTTGTTTTGCCTTAGGAAAAGGAAGAAGACCCTTTCATTGCTTTGCCATAGGAAACGGAAGAAGAGGAAAGACTCTTTCATTGTTTTGCCTCAGGAAAAGGAAGAAGACCCTTTCATTGTTTTGCCATAGGAAAAGGAAGAAGACCCTTTCATTGTTTTGCCATAGGAAAAGGAAGAAGACCCTTTCATTGTTTTGCCATAGGAAAAGGAAGAAGAGAAAGACTCTTTCATTGCTTTGCCTTAGGAAAAGGAAGAAGGCCCTTTCCTTGTTTTGCCATAGGAAAAGGAAGAAGACCCTTTCCTTGTTTTGCCATAGGAAAAGGAAGAAGAAGACCCTTTCGTTGTTTTGCCTTAGGAAAAGGAAGAAGAAGACCTTTTCGTTGCTTTGCCATGGGAAAAGGAAGAAGAAGACCCTTTCGTTGTTTTGCCTTAGGAAAAGGAAGAAGAAGACCCTTTCATTGCTTTGCCTTAGGAAAAGGAAGAAGAAGACCCTTTCATTGCTTTGCCTTAGGAAAAGGAAGAAGAAGACCCTTTCATTGCTTTGCCATAGGAAAAGGAAGAAGACCCTTTCCTTGTTTTGCCATAGGAAAAGGAAGAAGACCCGTTCCTTGTTTTGCCATAGGAAAAGGAAGAAGAGAAAGACTCTTTCATTGTTTTGCCTCAGGAAAAGGAAGAAGAGAAAGACTCTTTCATTGCTTTGCCTTAGGAAAAGGAAGAAGACCCTTTCATTGTTTTGCCTCAGGAAAAGGAAGAAGACCCTTTCATTGTTTTGCCATAGGAAAAGGAAGAAGAAGACCCTTTCATTGTTTTGCCTTAGGAAAAGGAAGAAGACCCTTTCCTTGTTTTGCCATAGGAAAAGGAAGAAGAGAAAGACTCTTTCATTGTTTTGCCTCAGGAAAAGGAAGAAGACCCTTTCATTGTTTTGCCATAGGAGAAGGAAGAAGACCCTTTCATTGTTTTGCCTCAGGAAAAGGAAGAAGACCCTTTCATTGTTTTGCCTCAGGAAAAGGAAGAAGGCCCTTTCATTGTTTTGCCTCAGGAAAAGGAAGAAGAAGACCCCTTCATTGTTTTGCCATAGGAAAAGCAAGCAGAAGAAAAAGAGCCTTTCATTTTTTTGCCCTAGCAAAAGGATTCTGGAAGCAGAAGAAAAAGAGCCTTTCATTGTTTTGCCCTAGCAAAAGGATTCTGGAAGCAGAAGAAAAAGAGCCTTTCATTGTTTTGCCCTAGCAAAAGGATTCTGGAAGCAGAAGAAAAAGAGCCTTTCATTGTTTTGCCCTAGCAAAAGGATTCTGGAAGCAGAAGAAAAAGAGCCTTTCATTGTTTTGCCCTAGCAAAAGGATTCTGGAAGCAGAAGAAAAAGAACCTTTCATTGTTTTCCCATAGGAACAAAAGTTATTTCCCCTGTTCGCTAGTTGTGTTTTATAATCTGCATTACTTCATTAACGATTTCTGTTAAAACCTTCTTTTTTTTCTCTTCTCTGTGACTTCAGGTACCACAAGAGTGCAAAGGCCGCCAGCGTGGTGGATTACCCAGCATACGGAGTGACGGGCCCTACCAAGGATCGCGTCCCTTCTCCAGGTGATCGCAAGCTGGCCCACAGTGCCCAGATGTACCACTATCAGCATCAGAAGCAACAGATGATGGCGCTGCAGAGGTGTGTTTGAGTGTGTGAGTGAGTGTGTGAGTGAGTGAGTGAGAGAGGGAGAGAGAGTGAGCGAGTGAGTGAGCGAGCGAGTGAGTGAGCGAGCGTGCGTACGCGTGCGTGCGTGCTTACGTATGTGCGTGCTTGCGTGTGCACGTGTGTGTGCGCGCATGTGTGTGTGTGTGTGTGTGTGTGTATATATGTGTGTGAAAAATGACTCTGTGTGTGTGTGTGTGTGTGTGTGTTGTGTGTGTGTGTGCACGTATGTATGTGTGTGTGTTTGTGTGTGTGTGTTATTTGGTAGGAGATGTGGTCAGGAGGTAAGGTAGATGAGAGGTGGAGACGGATTGAAGGTCAGAAAAGGGGAGTGGGAATGGGTGGTTGGGGGAGGAAAGGGAGGGAACACATGGGAAAAGGGATGGAGGGGTGAAGAGGTGGTGTTGGCAGGAAGGTAGATGCTGAGGATGTTGTTGTCTGTCTTTGTGTGTATCGATAGATGTCTTTGTAATAATACAAGTTCACATATAGAGCAGATCCAAGAATAGCTCTGTGATCTTTACAGTTATATGACTCTGACTTCTATTTACTCCCCATCCAACACACACACACACACGCACACACACACACACACACACACACACACACACACACACACACACCACTTTAGTCCCTTCCTCCTTCCCCCATCCCCACCCCCTAACCACTTCCCTCCACCTTCATATTCTAAGAATATTTCAGTTGTTCTTGTTTTATTGATTTTTTTGTATTTTCTTCTGGATGCCAAGTCTTAAGTTATAGAAAGGTTTAAAGGAAGGGTGTATTAGAATGCATTGACTTATTTATTTTCATTCCTTTTATCCTTGCTCCCTCCCCTACGCCCCCCACTGCCATCACCCTCCTGTCTTCATCCTGTCCCGTCCCCTTCATCTGCATGTTGTTTTGATTCCCTCCATCTGTGCCCCACCACCCCTTCATCTGCATGTTGTTTGTTTTGATTCCCTCCATCTGTGCCCCCCCCCCCCCCTTCATCTGCATGTTGTTTATTTTGATTCCCTCCATCTGTGCCCCCCCCCCCCCTTCATCTGCATGTTGTTTATTTTGATTCCCTCCATCTGTGCCCCATTCCCCCTTCATCTGCATGTTGTTTTGATTCCCTCCATCTATGCCCCATCCCCCCTTCATCTGCATGTTGTTTGTTTTGATTCCCTCCATCTGTGCCCCACCGCCACTTCATCTGCATGTTGTTTATTTTGATTCCCTCCATCTGTGCCCCATCCCCCTTCATCTGCATGTTGTTTGTTTATTTCCCCTCCCACCTGTGCCCCCCCCCCCCCCCCCTTCATCTGCATGTTGTTTATTTTGATTCCCTCCATCTGTGCCCCCCCCCCCCCCCCTTCATCTGCATGTTGTTTTTGATCCCTCCCCCCCCCCCCCCCCCCCTTCATCTGCATGTTGTTTGTTTTGATTCCCTCCATCTGTGCCCCCCCCCCCCCCCCCCTTCATCTGCATTTGTTTGTTTTGATTCCCTCCATCTGTGCCCCCCCCCCCCCCCCCCTTCATCTGCATGTTGTTTTTTTGATTCCCTCCATCTGTGCCCCCCCCCCCTTCATCTGCATGTTGTTTTTTTGATTCCCTCCATCTGTGCCCCCCCCCCCTTCATCTGCATGTTGTTTGTTTTGATTCCCTCCATCTGTGCCCCCCCCCCCCTTCATCTGCGTGTTTTTTGATTCCCTCCATCTGTGCCCCACCCCCCTTCATCTGCATGTTGTTTTTTTGATTCCCTCCATCTGTGCCCTCCCCTTCTCTGCAGTTTTTGATTCCCTCCATCTGTGCCCCCCCCCCCCCCCTTCATCTGCATGTTGTTTTTTTGATTCCCTCCATCTGTGCCCCATCCCCCTTCATCTGCATGTTGTTATTTTGATTCCCTCCATCTGTGCCCCATCCCCCTTCATCTGCATGTTGTTTTTGATTCCCTCCATCTGTGCCCCCCCCCCCCCCTTCATCTGCATGTTGTTTTTTGATTCCCTCCATCTGTGCCCCATCCCCCCTTCATCTGCATGTTGTTTATTTTGATTCCTTTCCATCTGTGCCCCATTCCCCTTCATCTGCATGTTGTTTTTTTGATTCCTCCATCTGTGCCCCCCCCATCCCCCCTTCATCATCTGCATGTTGTTTATTTTGATTCCCTCCATCTGTGCCCCATTCCCCCTTCATCTGCATGTTGTTTATTTTGATTCCCTTCCATCTGTGCCCCATCCCCCCTTCATCTGCATGTTGTTTTGATTCCCTCCATCTGTGCCCCATCCCCCCTTCATCTGCATGTTGTTTATTTTGATTCCCTCCATCTGTGCCCCATCCCCCCTTCATCTGCATGTTGTTTTGATTCCCTCCATCTGTACCCCACCGCCACTTCATCTGCATGTTGTTTATTTTGATTCCCTCCATCTGTGCCCCATTCCCCCTTCATCTGCATGTTGTTTTGATTCCCTCCATCTGTGCCCCATTCCCCCTTCATCTGCATGTTGTTTGTTTTGATTCCCTCCATCTGTGCCCCATCCCCCCTTCATCTGCATGTTGTTTCAATTCCCTCCATCTGTGCCCCATTCCCCCTTCATCTGCATGTTGTTTCGATTCCCTCCATCTGTGCCCCATCCCCCCTTCATCTGCATGTTGTTTATTTTGATTCCCTCCATCTGTGCCCCATCCCCCCTTCATCTGCATGTTGTTTGTTTTGATTCCCTCCATCTGTGCCCCATCCCCCCTTCATCTGCATGTTGTTTCAATTCCCTCCATCTGTGCCCCATCCCCCCTTCATCTGCATGTTGTTTCAATTCCCTCCATCTGTGCCCCATCCCCCCTTCATCTGCATGTTGTTTATTTTGATTCCCTCCATCTGTGCCCCATCCCCCCTTCATCTGCATGTTGTTTCAATTCCCTCCATCTGTGCCCCATCCCCCCTTCATCTGCATGTTGTTTATTTTGATTCCCTCCATTGTGCCCAATCCCCCTTCATCTGCATGTTGTTTCGATTCTCTCCATCTGTGCCCCATTTCCCCTCTCCCTTTCCTTCCTGTCCTGTTCCCTCTCCTGTCAGCTTAGAAGGAAAAAATACTGATGTGCTTCTCTGCTCTTTGGATAAATAGTGAGTACAGCTACATTACATGATGAGTTCTGTGGCAACATTCAAAGGAAATTATTTTCTGGTTTATTCCTCAGCTGTATAGAGTGCTGGAACAACAATGATTAAAAAAAAAAAAGAAAGAAAGAAAGATGCAAGGGACGGAGAGGTATGCACAGGGAAGGACAAAGAGGGGGGATGTGGGGGGGAGGGGGGCTCAGGGAGGGGGGTGGGAGGGGGAGAGAGTGAGAGGAGGGCCAAGGACAATACTTTCTGCAGAAAGAAATGATTTTCCTTCGTAGACTAGTCAATTCTCACCAGGCTCCTGTAACTTTGTGGGTGTGCGTGTCAATGTGTGTGTGTGTGTGTGTGTGTGTGTGTGTGTGTGTGTGTGTGTGTGTGTGTGTGTGTGTGTGCATGCGTGAGAGAGTGTGTACATATATGTGTGTGTGTTGTGTGCGTGCCTGTGTGCATGTAATTTAATTACCACAGTAAACTATCAGCACGGCACTTCTACTCCTTAGCCTCAGCTGTCTGTCGTGATGGCCCTGAAACCTGGAGGGAATTATGTTGCTAGACACCTGGCATGGGAGAAAAGTTTCTCTAAACACTAAACAAGGAGAAAGAAAACATGAGCAGGCTATTGATTCTTCAGTGCAGGAAGACGTGGCAAAGTGCAAAAGGAGAAGTTAAAAAAAAAGACAAAAAAGACAGAAGAATAAAAGAGAAAAAGGGGGATTGTGGACCGTCTGATGGAATATTCTTCTTACCTTATTTTCTTCTGTTTTTTTGTTATTCGTCTCTTCTTCCGCTTCTTCTTCTTCTTCTCTTCTTATTCTGTTCTTCTGTATTGCACTGTTAGAACCCTAGTGTCACATCGATGAGATAGTCAACTTATCAGACTGATGTTTCCTTTTTTGTTTTCTGTATGCCCTGTGTTGTTGTTTCTGCTGTGCGATTCAGTGTCTTAAGTGGCATTCAATCGGACTTATGGGCATCTGTTTATTTCATAATGGGAGCAAGAGTCATCCTACTTGTTCGTTAATTACTGACTTTTTAATTTTCACTGTCTGCCAGGATGTGTTTAAACTTGACACCAGTGTGTCTTTCCTCTGTGTGTGTGTGTGTGTGTGTGTGTGTGTATGTGTGTGTGTGCGTGCGTTGAATGATTTTAAAGGCCAGAGCAGTAGGAAGAGTGACAGAAAGGACAGAGCAGTAGGAAGAGCGACAGGTGAAGAATTATAAAATACAGAGCATTAGGGAGAGCGACAGGTGAATGATTTTAAAGGACAGAGCAGTAGGAAGAGTGACAGGTGAATAATGATAAAGGACAGAGCAGTAGGAAGAGCGACAGATGAATGACTCTAAAGGACAGAACAGTAGGAAGAGCGACAGGTGAATAATGATAAAGGACAGAGCAGTAGGAAGAGCGACAGATGAATGACTTTAAAGGACAGAGCAGTAGGAAGAGCGACAGATGAATAATGATAAAGGACAGAGCAGTAGGAAGAGCGACAGATGAATGACTTTAAAGGACAGAACAGTAGGAAGAGTGACAGGTGAATAATGATAAAGGACAGAGCAGTAGGAAGAGCGACAGATGAATGACTCTAAAGGACAGAACAGTAGGAAGAGCGACAGGTGAATAATGATAAAGGACAGAGCAGTAGGAAGAGTGACAGATGAATGACTTTAAAGGACAGAACAGTAGGAAGAGTGACAGATGAATGACTTTAAAGGACAGAACAGTAGGAAGAGTGACAGATGAATGACTTTAAAGGACAGAACAGTAGGAAGAGTGACAGGTGAATAATGATAAAGGACAGAGCAGTAGGAAGAGTGACAGATGAATGACTTTAAAGGACAGAACAGTAGGAAGAGTGACAGATGAATGACTTTAAAGGACAGAACAGTAGGAAGAGTGACAGGTGAATAATGATAAAGGACAGAGCAGTAGGAAGAGTGACAGGTGAATAATAATAAAGGACAGAGCAGTAGGAAGAGCGACAGATGAATGACTTTAAAGGACAGAGCAGTAGGAAGAGCGATAGAGATGAATGCTTGTTAAGGACAGAGCAGTCCAAAGCGTGACAGAGATGAATTGTCATAAAGGATGTAGTGGCAGGGAGAGTAACAGATGAATTGTTGTATGGGACAGAGCAGTAGAAAGAGCGAACACGTGCAAGGGTGACAGAGATGAATTTCTGACATAAAGATCACATCAGTGGGAAGAGGAATAAAGGGGAATGTTTGCAAAGGTCAGAGCAGTGAGGAAGAATGACAGGGATGGATTGTTCTGTTGCAGCGCCTCTAGTGGGGAGATGAAGCACGACGGGTCCGACGACGAGTCGGTGGAGGACAACGACGATGCCGATTACACTGTATATGAATGTCCTGGGCTGGCACCGGTAAAAAAACTTGTGTTTTGAAGTTGTGTAGGGGTGTGGATGGAGTCCTACCACAGTGCTCCCTACCTCCCACTCCACCCACACCACCACCACTCCCCTTCCCTCCTCCATTCCCCCCCCCCCCTCCCCCTCAAAAAGGTAGAGCAGTTTGATGGGTTCAGTATATTTCATCATTTGAGAGAAGAAAAAAAAGAATGAACAGGAATGTAGTATCTTTAGGAATCAATCTTCAACTCCATTTTCGAGAGAGAAAAATTTTGTTGCAGATGAAATGGAATAGTTGGAATAGTTTTGTCTCGATTGAAAGCTTCATATAAATGACTTTCCCCTGCTTAACATTTTTTTAAAAATCAATGGACAAGGACATCGTTGGAAAAAGATGATAGAGTTATCACACCCTTCAAAGCTGTGTGATAACCCCATGAATGGCAACCCACATGGGGCTTTTAATGTCGGGCTTTCATGGGGCAACTTGCTAGAGAAGACACTGTACTGCTGTTGAGGCACTTCAGTGGTGTTTAACTGATGCCCGTTGTGATCCAACTTATGCTGGACACCACATACATAGCACCCTACTGATGACAGTTATCATTATTCAGGGAGCCAGCATGAGTGAGTGTCCCTGAGAATATTTCTAGATTTACCAGCCGCTGTGGCAAAGTGGTTAGAGCATGGTTAGTGTCACAGATTCCAAGCTGATAGGTCATTTGTTCAATTCCCTTCAGAGCCATTTATTTGTGGGATTTTTCTGCCCTGACTGGTCCCTGCCCAGAGCTGAATTTGCTACAGGTTCAGTTGGGAAGACTGGGGACACTAAGTCGGGTTTCATCCACTTAATGGATGCATCTCTGAGAGTGTTGCTCAAATTTCCTGACCAACGCTGCAGGTGTCTGTATGTCTCGGGTCTGGTTGATGCCAGGATATGTTATGAAAGTAAGTGTAGAGTACAGCCCTGCCATGCGGTCTCAGACTGGAATGGAGATCCATAGCATCATCTTCATCAGCCTCATCCTCATCGATCAGCAAAAAAAAGAGAGTCTTAAATTCTGTGGCCCTTCATGTCATGCTGTCATGGTGATCTCAGTTTCGGTTGCCTCTTAATGTCAACAGCCTTGGTTTGATGCTGTTGCGGTTGCCGGTATTGGCAAATTCATTGGGACTGTCATTGGATGGGCGTGGTGGTGTCCTCAGGAGGACAAGCTCTGTCACGCTGACTCTGAGACTAAATAATTATTGTCATCTGTAGGGGGCTTAGTGGGGGTGTCCTGCTTATGTTGATCAGAACAAACGCCACTGAACACCACCAAAATGACTTGGCACTTATCTTCTCAGGTGGGTTGGCTCCTGACAACTTGACATTGACTGCTCCCTGTGGATTGCCGTGGGGGGGGGGGGGGGGGGGGGGGAGGCAGGTTCCAGCTGCGGATGGGGGGTCAAAATGAGCGGCGTGGATGCAATACCACTGAGGTGGCACTGAAGATGGGACCAAAAGAAAAAGAAAGAATATCCTTAGATTTTGAATCAGGCTATAAGTAAATTCAGGGAGAAAATCCTAGCTGAAGAATGATTGTAGTAATGCTCCATAACGTGGTTTGAAAGCTTTGTAGTGCATTGTACAAACCTGCACAACCATTTTTTTTTTATTCCTGCAATAAGGGAATGCCATCTGTTTTGTGTCACAAGAAATCAGAGATAGGCTGCTACAAGTGTTTGTTGGCTATGGCATTTTTTGAGGATGGAATCCACTTGACAGGTTAAGAGGGGACGTGGTGATTAACAGTTTTTGTTTCAAAATAATCCATTGTTTTTGAGACTAGAAAAAGAACAACTTTATGAATGTAGAAAGTTTAAGGGGGTTTGAAAAAATATTCTTGTTCAGAAAAAGAACAAATTTATGAATTTAGACAGTTTTATGGAGGTTAAAAACATCAGTAACATTGTTGTATATTAAAAAGATGGTATGTTATTTGAAGGGGGGGGGGGGGGGGGAGGGGGGCTAGAAGAACAAATACAACAGTATTGCAAATGTTCCAGCAATCTGAACTGTATGAAGAATTTTAATGTTAAGATCTTGTTTGAGTTTATCCAGAGGTATTCTGTTTCCTGTATGCTCATCAATTCATGAAAGATTTTGAGAAAACAGCTTGTGAAATTGAAGAGGAGAACTGCAGAGGGGAAGTATACAGTCCAGCCGTAACATCATCAGCCCAGGTTAATTCAATAGTTTGTGTTGTTTAATACCCAGCTAACTGCAGGAGAACCATATAAGGGCTGTCATCTCATCAGCATTGCATTGATGCATGCATTTTTTTTTATGCCTCAGTTGGACATCCACTCAAAACACCTTTAAAACTAGATTGACTGCACAAAAATATGAAAGGAGATGAAAAATACTGATCTCTTTATAAAAAAAAACAAACAAAACAAAACAAAAAAATACTGATCTCTTTAAGAAAAAAAAAGAAAAAACAAAAAAAAAACACTTCTAAAAACCCCATGTTCATTGGAACATGTCTGAACCAGGTCTTCAAACAGTGAGTTTGCTGTAATGTGTTTCATGTCTTGACCTGTGCAGACTGGCGAGATGGAGGTCAAGAATCCCCTGTTTTGTGGTGATGAGACACCCTCCACTCCAGCCAACGACGAAACTCGTCCAACACCGCCAGAATATTGAATCCCTCCGGCCACTGCCAGTGAGGCTTCAGGCCTGGATTCTACCATTTGTCATGTAGGGGTGTAGAAACTGACCACCTCCGTCAGTGGAGGTCACAAACCTCATATATTTCAACAGTTAAGGTTTAAGGGAACTTTCCTTGTATTTTCAAGGTTAGATCTTTTGTGTTTGTTTCGAGGGGACATCATATAATTTCTGTTTGTTTTGAAGGGACATCATGTAATTTCCTTTTTTCTGAACCCTTTCAAGTGACTAGTCATTGTTTTTATATAACAGGGACGCAGTAACAGTACTTGTGTGTCTCAGGTGAAGAGTTGTGTTTCGATCACCAGGGATTAGACACCCGGCTTCCTTCGTCTGTTAAACTGTTCACTTTGATCTCTTTTTCACCTTTTTTTTTTTCTTATGTAGAGATTGAAGATAATTGAATTTTTGTGTCTTCTCTCACCGGCAGTGATTAATCAGCGAGGTGCAGAAGGTAAATCTCCTGTGCCATCAGTGTGTCAACATCGGTGTTTGACGGCTTTGTCAGGGGAAGAGACAAAGTGGGAACTTTTTTTTGTCAGCGGGGTCCTCGGTTTGTTGTGTTTGTGGTAGAGCTGAAGAGTTCCCTTGTAACCACCTCTTGATTTTGCCCTGTGTCCAGACCAGCACCTGTTTATGCGTTCCCTTTTCCAATGCCAACTTTTCCCACCGGTGTCATATTTTAGGGGTTTTGTGCGTTATCGTGTCCCAGTTCTATAGTGACCGAAGTTTTACACCATCTCAGATATTATGACCAATTTAGGTTCCTATATACAGCGCATGGTGTGTAAAAACTAGCAAGAGCTCCCATTTGCATTTTAATCAGTGTCCCCCCCCCCCCCCCCCCCCCTCCCAGTTCCATCCCCTCCATGATTGCCTCTGAATATTAATTTGTAAATGAGTATTAAGACAGAAAATGAATTGAAATTTGGGAAAGAATGAAACGATATAAGATTTGGGATGGACACAAAGATAAGTGACATTGATTGAAAAGGATAAAGGTGCAGGAAGTTCTTGGATTTGTCCAGAGAATTGTTGGACCCAAAGTTGTAGTCGTTGTTCGAGTTGGAGAAGATGATCTCAGAATGACACAGTTGTTGTTGTGGGATGGCTTGCCACCAGTGTTTGTCGTTATAAATGAACAGCTTGTATGTTCTTTGTCCTCTGCGGACAGAAAGATGTAAGGGTTTGGGTATGCCCCCCCCCCCCCTCCCCCCCCCCCCCCCCCCCCCCCCCCCCCCCCCCCCCCCCCACAATATGTTTGCTATCACAACATTTCAGAGTTGGAATGTTTTAAGAATTTAAGGCCACAGCATATTATTGTCTTTTTGTTGTTGTTGTTGTTTTGTTTCAATGGTCTAGTTGTGGAAGATAAGATCTGTTGAAATCTGGACTTTCTTTGTGCCAGGAAGTAATTTGTTTGTTTTTATTTTCATGAACCTTTTGTTTGGTCAATTTCCCCGTCTTCTTTATATATATTTCCAGTTCCCACCATTGTAATATATAAGGGAAAAGGGGAAAAACATTTAAACAATTTCTAAATGCTTGTCTTAATCTCAACAAAATTTTGAATTTCATTCAGCATTATTAAGATTTTCAAAAAAAAAGTCTGTGGTACCTGCTCACTTAGATGTTTCATAGTCATTTTTTTCTTTTTTTTAATAGCTGTGATCTTGTTTCGTTCTTTCTCAGCGTTGGGGGGGGGGGGGGGGGGGGGGGGGGGGGGGGGAAGAAACAGAGAAAAAAGTTCCCACCAAATGTTATGGGTTTTGGGGGGGGTGTTGGAGGGGGGAGCATTTTTATTGTTGAGATGTTACAGAAATTATGCTGCTTTAAATGTTGACACAAATGCTAACTTGATTTTCTTTTACAATTTTCATTAAGTGTCGCAGACTGAAATGTGTTGTAGCTGTCTCTACTCGTATTGTTTTTGGAACTCTCATATCTCACTCACACGCACGCATGCAACACACACACACACACACACACACACACACACACACACACGCATGCACACACACACACTCTCACACACACACACACACACACACTGTAGAGGGACAAATTGTGCATGAGCAGACCTGGGCTTCTGTGTGGTTTCCAGGCCTACAGGAAACCAAATGAACTGAGACAACTCCAACGCATTCAGAAATCGGTACATCCAACAACACTGCACATAACCTGACACAGTAACACAGTTCAGTCTGCGACTTGCTCCTGGTTGTGCATTTCCAGCATTTGTGTCAGGATTTGATGAAAAGACAGCACATTCTGCTGGGGGTTGACAAACAATCACTCGGATTGGAATATGGGCCGCCAACGACTGGGATTTTTGGCTTGGTGTATTTTATGGTTGGACATGAAGTTTGGTTCTTGCGAGCCCCCCCCCCCAAGGTGAAGCAAGTTGGGCCTTTCCCTGCGCTACCCTCCCATCCTCTCTTTTTTTGTTTTGTTTTGTTTTGAAAAGGACTGTTCGGTGGGGGAAAGTGGAACCTGGTTTCAAAGATAATTGATGTTCGGCAGCTCTCCTTTCAGTTGATGATTTAGACAGTTTAAGCTACATTCCACTTGTCTCTTTTCTTTTTTATTTTTATTTTTTTCTTTCTCTCTCTCTCTCTCTTGTTTGAGAAGTGCTTTGTTTCATTTTGCAGCCATTCCACGATCTGGTCCCCTACCCCACCCCTCCCCTCCTGCCTTTTATTTCATTCCTACTTATTAGCTGGAGAACTGGGACCACGGCAGTTGCTTTGCCGTGATGATCAAGTCCTTAAGGCTGCAGAGTCCTATGTCTCTTATTGACACATTCCTGTTTTGTTATTGATACTTAACCTCATTACAGATTTGGACAGCTCACATATACTTAACCTCATTGCAGATTTGGACAGCTCGCATATACCTCCCACCCCTCTTCGCCTAACACAACAGTAGCAACACCAACATGGGATATGCTGTTTTATTGTCAAAGAATGCTGTCTGTAGTTAACAGTCTAGTCATTTTTGCTGGGGACTTGTGGATCCACAAGCATATGGGTGTGTGCATTTGTTGGCTCACAGGAAGAAACGAGCACAGTCAGCAGTGACGTGATGCTGTGATCTACTGACGTTTGCTCAGCAATTTTTTTGCAGTTGCTATTTTTTGTGATATTTTATCTTGTTTGTTTTTGTTCCTCCGTCTCTTTCTTTTAAATGGGGAATGGCGTTGGTGCACAGAATGAAGCATCGTGTTCGTGAAATACAGGTACGATAGGGAAAAAAAAAATCATTATCAAGGGGAAAAAAACTCATAGAATTTGTGGCCTGTACAAATAAATTTTGCTGAGAATGTCGACAGTTTGCTCCCTTCTTCATTTCAAACGGTTTATGTTTTTACAGCTGCTTTTGTCATGTATCACATTTCTTCCCCCCCCCCCCCCCCCCCCCCCCCTCGAGTACAACTGAAACAAAGACTCAGTTTTTCAGCTCTCCTAGTTTCAAAGAAGTCTCAGACTTCCTTTATTTTAAGGTCTAGGTCAAGAGAAAGGATCTTCTTTGCAGAGTTGAAGACATATTTCAAATACAGAATGGACCAGCTTACTGTACTGTTCTGCACTTTTTTTTTTTTTTTTACATTCAACAAGGGTTCGGTTTAGCAATACAAGTTAATTTCACAATTTCTACCTTGATATGCTTTTCTGGGCTAAGAATTATGGCTAGACTTTTTGTTTGGAGTGGAAAATGCATAGAAAAACAATTATAAATGTATAAATCATAGACGTTTTTGGTTTGGAATGGAAAATGTGTAGTCAAGTATTGTAATTAAAAAGAAACATGAAATTATGAGGAAAAAAAAGAAAGAAATATAAAAAAAGGCAAAACAAAACAATCATTCTAGGGGGTTGTTGTGTCCTGGTTTTAGTTTGAATGACAAGTCCAAGTGTAAATGTGTGTACAGACTGGAAGTCGATTCTTCCGCTGGTGTATATAACACTCTTATTTGTCTTGAAATTCAGATCATTTTGGCGGAAGGTGGTGATGGTATTGATTTGAAGTACATTTATGAAAATTTTTAATTCTTAATATTTAAAACCATATTTCTAAGGAATGATTTTGGTCCTGCTATTTAAGGGAAAAAAAAGTAAGTACGTAAAGCTGTGAAAACATCACTTGACTGTAACACTTAAGCGTATTGTTTATTATTGGTTGATTTTCATCCCAACTGCTTTCAAATGTTGAAATATGAATTTTTGTTGTAGTGATATGCCAAAATGTATTTTTAGGTGTGCATCAGATATGAGTAATGTGTTTTATTTTGTTAAACATTTCTTCTGCCCTCTCTCCCTCTTGATTTTGTAGTACACATTTGTTTTATTTTAACCTTTTCTTTATCATTGTTATCAGTATATAATTTACTTATATATAATTTTTCTTTATTAGATACATTGTGCACAGAAAGAACAAGTTACTGGTTCTTTGAGAGGAAATGAAAGCTACTGATTTCCAAAAAGAAAAAGTAGATGTCATATCAGATTTTTTTTTAAACTACCAACTGTTGTTATATCTTAATGCTTGTAATGTATGCCACCTTTCACCCCAAATAACAGTTTCTTTTCTGTTTGTTTTTTGGAGGGGGAAATGCATGTACTTTTAAGTTGTTGACGAGTATCTGTGTATACTTCACAAGTTTCAACATACATTTGCATGTTCTTGCAAGTAATTGAGGAATATTTAAACATACCTCTTCTTCATTAACTGAACCTTACCAAAAAAAAAACAAAAAAAAAAGAGATTAGACAACCAGATAAAAACTTGTCTTCTTTAGATTCCCCTCTTACAGCGCTGGTTTGTTGTTGATGAATGTATTGGGAAGTCATTGCTTATGTTGGTGCTTAGGACCAGTTGATAAGTGATTTTATTTTCAATAGGTCTTTTCAAGTGCATGATTAAAAGTGTGCTGCCCCAAACATGGCATTGAAGTTTAGGTGTATGGCCACGGTGTAGTTGGTAATCTGGATGACTCAGAATTTGCATAGTTCGCAGGTATATGGATCTTCCTTCTTTTGAATTTTGTTTACTACTTCTTCTTTTTTTTCTTTTCTTTTTTTTTTAATGATGGTCATCATTTGCTCAGAAATGATTACTGACTGAAGGAGCAAAGCAAAGGAATGTGGTTCCTGTCTGTTGCAAACTGTAAATAAATTAAGATGTAAACTGTTGATGGATTGGGAGTTTTTGTTGGACCAAGGGTTGGTATTATTCTACCTGGATGATACTTTATACAATTATTATTTGTGGGGAAAAGTTTTTAACTTTGGAGCATTTAGTTTTCTGAGATGTTTTTCTTTTTCTACAAAACTGAATTTATGTTAAAAATACAAAACTCTTAACCTATGACAGATCATTATAAGTAAAGTATCTTAACCATTGTGGGATTTTTTTTTTTTAAGTTAACCATTGTGGGATTTTTTTTTTAAGTTTCCTGTGGTATAAACAAAGAAAGATACCACAGAATGATCACTCCAAGCTGAGAATTGGAAAACGAAAAAATGTTTCATCATTATTTAACATTATTTTAATCTTTGTGGGGTTTTTCTGTCTTCTTCCACTGAAAATGTATAAACAAAAATCTAGTCTGTTAGTTTACTGACAGGGAGATTGCACAAAATAATGTGTTTTTGTTCATGACATATTAGAACTGTGACGAAAGGATTCAAGTTTGGGGCGGCTGCCAAAGCAAGAAACCGGTGGAAAGCATCCTATGTACAAACCAACCCTGTCGCTAAATATGGTCACAAACGCTGTACATTGCCAGTTATCTTTTTTTTTGGTTGGTTGTTTATTCACTGCGGGACAGGTGAGCATGGTTTTTATAGTTTAGTACTAAAAGGGATCGAAAATATATTGAATAATATTGTGAACTCTTCACAAAAAAAAAAGACTGACGTTATTGCTCTTTGAGGAAAGAAGAACAAAGTCAAGAGATTACAAAGATGTATTTTTATATGAATCAAAATGTTTTGTGTCGTTTGAAAAAAAACAACAACCAGTTTTAGCCAGAAGTTAGCTTTAAAACACATGAAAAGGTGGAAATTGCAGCCAGAGGAGGGCCATTAAGTAAAAAGTTCAGATTCTCAATGATGAACGTTAATGCTGAAGGATCCATATCTCTTCAAATTGTAGGCAAAACAGGCTGACATGATGGATACCACTTGTTTTGATAGTGGAGACATTTTGCCCGTGTTGCCTCCTTGTTTTCCCCCCGTCCTCCATAGCGTTTGTAGCAACGTCATTGCAGGGCGCAAAACTTTGATGATGACATATGTTGCTGAAAAATACGTTATATATGATTTATTGTTTATCTTTGAAATATTCAATAGTATCATCTCAAACATAAAGATTGTTATTACATTTATTGAAAATAAAGAGTCATCTTGACATAAGCTTAAACAGATGACTTGAAATTTGATTTTAAGGGTAGTCTCAGTTGAATTGATGAAGGCATGTATCTTGTGAATCATTTTAAATTACACTACCTATTATGCCCTAAGATATTGTTTACACCCCGATTATTGTTATTCCAGTGAATGTGCTCCCATAGAAGTAAGACTTGTTCGTGGTGTTGTATTGTTTTTGTTTTTATTTGAAGAGAACCCAACTGAATCGGTAATGTTTGTATTAATTCTTTCATCGCAGTCTTTCACAGTTTATTGAATTTTGGTCATCTTGTAGAAAAATTTGTGCCACACATGATTCATATATTAAGAGCTTTGCACCAGTTGAATCAACGCTTTGGATATTTTTTTATTCTGTATGATGGAGACAATTTGTAACAGTTGCATATCATGCTCTCACCATCAGACTGGTTTTCAAATGAGCAATATTCATTGGTTAGTCAAATTTATTTAGTCATGAATAACCTAAGAACAGAAGACAAACAAAACAAAAACTTGAATTACACAATCAACTGTACTGAAGTCACACCATCATACAGTGGCAATAAGCTCCATAAGTGTGGTTCTGACATAAAAATCAAGACAATTTTGGAACTTTTGAAAACTGTCTTATAAGACGAGAAAGGTTTGTTAAGTCTTGAACCACATGATGGCGATGAAAGAGTTAATACAAACCAGCAAAAAAACACGTACCAGAGGGCTGGGTGGTAGATAACGACATGGGATGTTGGGTTATTTCCCTTTTCTTCTGATTCAGTACATTGACTAGCCATGGTAGCCAACCTCAACAGTCAGCCCAAGGAAAGTGCAAAACTGTGTGCTAACCAAAACAATTAAATAAAACTTTGAGTAGTGCAGTCATCAGCGCTAATGTGTCTCGTCGTCTTCTTTGAGTGTGTGTTTGGCACATGATTGTATGTGTTTGAATATCAGAGAATGAGAGTACATGTTTGGTGTGTGTTAGGGAATGAGAGGGAGGGGGAGAGAAAAAAAAACGACAGTTGGAGTGGACAGCTCCCTCCACATCCCCTACCTTCTCAAAAACAAACATAAAAAACTATGTGATGCTGCTAGCGACAGTATGTCGTAAGCCCCGATTCAAATTTCATTCAGTGTGTTAGCTGACAACAGAGTTTTATCTTAAAGTTCAAATGTACACACCTCAAAGACTGATAAAGGTATTTGAACTTAAAGTATAATCGTCTAATTCTTGATAAAATTGTTAAGAGTGTCATTTTAGATTTTTATCATTATCTATGATTTTCGCAGGTAGTTTCCTATGTGTGTGTGTGTTGTGAGGGTTGTGACTCACGCGCTCTCATTTGAAAACGAAAGCAGAGGTGATGCATGTCCACTCAATCCATTTTGATTTACTTCTTTGAATCAAGCATGAAAATAAAACACCAAAAGCATTTTCTAACACTCTTCCTCTCATATTTGCAAGAACAATCTGCAAAAACAGTCACAAGTAACTGAACACGCGAGTTGGGTCATCTGCATATTTCCTCTCAGTTAAAAGGAACGTAGAAAAATGAAACAAGTGATCGGTTGATTACAAGAGATAATGTCCTAAGCAAAAGTAAGCAAACTCTTTTAAAAAAAAAGAAAAGAAAAAAAAAAAGAAAAAGTGGATTTACATACTGATCCTGCTGATTTATTCATTACACTGGTACAATACACCAGCATGTTCAGAAAACAAATCAAGAAATTCTCGGGGGGGGGGGGGGGGGGGGGGGGGGGGGGGGATTATACAGAGAAAGAAATCTTAAGTCATCTGCACTAACCTGCAAGAAAACATGCTTTTTCAGTTGTAACCATCCCCCCCATTCTTCTTAGTGTAGCAGATACATATGAGCTTTTCCTCCCCCCTTGCCCTTTCCTTTTCTTTTGTCCCACAGCGATAGCCCCTGACCCATTGATCACTTCCATTCCTTTCCAATCATTATTATCATTACCCACACCCCTCTCATCTCAAGCACCACCCACTATTTTTTTTTTTTTTTTTTTAATGTATCTTTCTATTCCTTACCACTACGCACTATTATCAATCCACCATAATCACTACCTTCACCACTATATCATATCATTAAACAATGACTACAAAACATACAAACCAACCCTTCAGTTTCACCCCCTTCCACCCTACCCCCCCTCCTTTCCCCCCCCCCCCCCCCCCCCTTCAGTGTTTAGCCACTACTAACACTTTAAAAGAAAAGAAAATTACCAGTATCCCTCCTCTTATTATGTACATTTTCATCATCACCATTATTATTGCCATTGTTACCACTATTATTACGGTCATCATCACCACTATTATCACTATTATTGCCATTGTTACCACTATTATCACGGTCATCATTACTATTTCAAATTCCATTCCTCCTTAACGGCCTTGTTTTCATCCAACAGCCCGTTTGCGCTGAATATGAGAAAAGTGGTTTCTCGTTCTTCGTTTTCATTGTCCTAAACATTGTTGTTTTTGCCTGAAGAAGACCTATAAGGTCGAAATGCATTGCGTTTTGTGTCCTGTAATCTGTTTGCCTGTATCTGTGGCGGTCACTAACACCGCTTCTTTTTAAATTTTGATTCGGTAAACATGCAACAAACTTGGGAGGGGGGGGGGGGGGGGGGGTGGGCAGAAGTAAAACTCTTGCAGTCCAAAGAAAAACCAAAATTTTGTCCTACACAAATCACATCAACCTCATCTTGAAGCAATGGGCAAACAACAATTTTGCTAAAGATCAATGAATTTGACAGACTTTGACATACATTTTCCCAAAACAATAAATCTGACAGACTTGCACACTAACACTTAAAAACTGACATGCTCTGTGAATATGAATTCAAAATCATCTAGCTACAGAGGCCACACCGATTTTCTATACGTCGCTTACTTTTAATAACAAAACAGTCGGAGAGGTAATGTTTAGAAAGTGTTATGTATTGTAATAACAAAATCTCTCAGACATGAGAAAGCTGCATGCCTTGTTCACTCAGGCTTGATGTTTGCTGATAAACCAAGTGTTGGCTCCCAGAATTCATCCTTGGCTTGAGCCTTTATAGTTGGGGAAGCACGTTCAAGTGATTTGAAAAGTTTCCCTTTCCTTTCCTGTGGATGTGCATACACACTCATACATTAACATTCTCACAGCATTCAAACAAATTCCCCCCCCCCCCCCCCCCCCCCCCCCCCCCCAAAAAAAAAGCACCTGCCGGACTTGTGGCACTTCTTTCACAGACTTTTCACTCTATCACAGACAGAGCCTTCAGCAGACTGACCATGTGTAGCAGACCTGCCTATCCATACATGTTTGGGTATTTTGTTCGCCATTTTACACAGAATTCAACAGTACGCCTCTCAAAAGAGAAATATGCCAAGTAAACATTCTAGCAAACTTTCGTTCAATACACTACATCAGACATTACTTGATATGACAAATAAACATAACGTTACCAAGTGTGACTGAACTGATAAGATATTAGATTTGAGAATTTACTGAAACTGCTTCAAAACAAAAATGAAATACACCTGGGTTTTTGTTTTTTTTTCCAAAGTACACCTGTGTATGTGAGAAAGTACACCATGGACGATTTCTGGGTAGGCAGGTCTGGTTCAGCACATCACTGCAACTCATCATGAACTTCAACAGGGTGAAGATGTTCAGCATATCGCTGCAACTGGTATCAACTGGATGTGCCCACTAAGATATGCACCAAAATTTACATTTCTTACCTGTAGGTTGGTGTTTTAAACAAGACATTTCTACAAATTACTCTCACACTTTTCTGTTCTGTATTTCTTCCTGGCATGGCTGATGAGCAGGCCCTACACTACCTTGACACTATTGTGACTGGCACTGCCTCTGCCTTGTATTCCTGCCAAACAGGGCCTGCCTCCAAGACATTTCCACAAAAACCTGTCTAGCAGCCCTCAACACAGTGCAATCAACACCAAATGTGGTGTACTTCATTAACAATGGATGCCAAGTTGAGCTGTGGTGTTTATAAATTGACTGCCCGATCGTGAGTCCAAAACGAGCGTCAAACACCCCTGGCCCTACCATGGTCAGTTGGTCCACTTGTGCTGGCTCCTGAAGTAAAATCTGACTCTGACACCGTCTCTACATAATCTTCATCACTTTCACTACTATCACTTTCTTGAGGCGAAAAAGACTCATCAGGATCCCTGTCAGCAGACTCAAGATCTTGCAGACGAAGAATTTCTTCTCTCAACATTGGACGTTTACATTCCATTTTCATTTCAAAATTGAACCAAAAATCTTGTTCCCAAACTTCACATTCCCAAACAGTGCTCACCATAACAAGGGAAGTAAGTCTTCACAGAGCTGATGAGCAAAGAGCGCAACAACCATTCCATCTCAGGACCGTCTGGGAAAGAAGTGAAAAGCTTGTGAAGAAAAAGAAGTCCCGCTGACATCATGTGCCAGGAGGCACCTTTCCTCTCTAATTAATGTATGGTTGGCAGAGCCATGCACTAGTTTTCATGCTTCTTCGACTCCGAGACAGGCCAACACACCACACACTTCCACATCTATTGCACTTGGAAATTTGCAGAGGAACAAACTGCAACCACAAACTAAAACAAACAACAACAAAAAAAAAACAAAGAAAAAAAAAGTTGCTGGGGGTCAGGGACCTAACACTACAACGACATCACTAGAGAGACGGCACATTCTGATGAACAATGAACAACACCAAACAGTCAAAATGCACAAACAGGCATCGTAGCTGATTAATTAATTCTTTCTGTCCTAATGTCTGCGTTTCTGGATTTTGCCATGGGTACAAATTTCATACATTTGTTCTCAATATAATTGCTAGTCAAAGTGCAGAAATATTTCACGTAATACTAAACCCTTATCTCTGCCATCATTTGAATGATCGTGTATTGCAAGTAACTATCTTTTTTTTTTCCCCACTCTTCCTTGTGAATGAATGACCACTTTTTCATTTTGCTCCATAATGCTGAAGAAAATTTGCCCAATTTTCATCTCTCAAAAAAAAAGAACTACCTAACAACTAACAATTCTGGCTTTTATGTATGCTATATACACTAATATCTTACAAAAAAAAAAAAAACTTTGTGAAAATGCTATATTCATTGGTTATTTTTTAAGTGGCAATATTGTCAACTAAGCCGTACGAACACAACCTCCATGGAAAATAAAGGGAGAATACTGGCATGGTCTACGAGGTTCAGGGTTCAAATTCTCTCACCACCTGGTGAGAGAAGGGTACAGGCTTACCTGATCTCCCACATCATTATGCATACCGATACCGTACCTCAACTCCCATCACAATACCATCCACTACAGCCACGCAGAAGATCAAACCCTCACGTTAACAATCCCATAATTCATGTCAGCACATCAGAGAGATTAACTCTTTCATCCCTACAACTGGGTTTTCCAGTTTGCAGAAATCCTACCCTTCCTTCCTGCAGCCCGGAAAACCGGGCAGCACAAAATCCCTCCTCTCCTTCCTGCAGCCCGGAAAATCGGTTCTCGCAGTAAGCGCTTTGAACTTCGCACAAGTTGCATCATCGGTACACGTCATGACCGGGTCGCCTGCGTGGCAGTGTTTATGAATGGAATGGATGCCAGACGGCCCCTATAGCGTGGGAAAGGGGTCGCTGCTCTTTTCTGGCCGGTTTGATACTGCATATGTGGCAGTTCTCACTTTACACTTCTTTTTTTTCTTCTCTAAATCCAGTAATGAAGGGAATACTCATAAGAATCTAGGAACAAGAGGAAGTAATGGTTCATAGAAAAGTAGGAATGAAAGAGTTAAAGGTTAAAATCCGCAGCCTAATGGCTGTGGCAGCAGTGAACTGTTAGAAGTTCACCATGTATAGGGCACGGAAGGATGGAGAACAGAGCCCAACTCTCTCTTTCCGTGCTAAGCTTCCCTCAACTCTATCTGTATTAATAACTCCTTCCACAGAGGGAGATGCATGCTTGCCTTTTTCTTTTTTTTTCTTTTTTTTAATTGTAAGGTAAGCAAAAGAACACCACACAATTCAAACGTAAGATTATCGCTAGTTCTCATAACATGTGTGTTTTACAGTGTAAACTTATATAAATGTTAATCAGTTGCATGGTGTATCAGCTGTTTTTCATGTACTTTTGTCTTTTTCGTCTTCTTTGTTTTCAGTTAAATCGCAGTGAATAATAATGAACACTTTGTGTATGCATGTTTGTGTCCTACAGATGTGTGTCACTTATGAGTTGAAGTTTCTGCGCACTGTCTCCTTTGGCGCATCTGTAATGTCTCGTTTCATTTGATTAAAATCCAATAATGAGGGGGGAAAAAAAGCGCCCCTGAACTCAACCAGGCACCGGTTTGCTCTGGGTGGACAAGTCGGTTTTTAAGTGGTAAAAATCCTACCCTGTAAGTAGTTCGAACCCATGGCTGTCGGCTAGGCAGGTGAAAGGTCGGACAATGTGAACGCGGGTCTGACGCTTCAGTCACAACCCTACAGAAGTGAAATGGCATCAAGGTGAGTCGACATTAAACTGAATATTACGAACTATAGTTAAGTAGCAGAATACCGTAATAAATGATCTTACTCCTCTCACGAACAACACAGTGAGTATGACAACATAACGGCCACTTCAACGAACGAACGCCAACAATGGAGGGAAACAAATGAACAGCACAAAAAAATGATCCGCCAACTGACAAGAACACACAGTGAACACAAACTCATTATTTTCCTCAGTGACGGAGACGTGTACTACCTGAGGTGGGTTTCGACATGAAAACTTAACACTACTGAATAACTGAGCAGCAGCTGGGGCAACTTTTCAATAGATTATCAAACTGTCCTTGCAGACAACATGGCAAGGATGGCTACAGAATAGTAATATAAAATGGAAAATACAGCACTAGTCTGTCATTTTGTGGGATCCAACCACAGAACGTTTCTGTTTTAATCATACTCTGATCTTCCTCTTTGGACATACTGATTGTTACAGCTATGTTCTTCATGTCTGTGCATGAAAAGTTCGTGACAATAAGGATACAAGTGTGTTCACGGTTCCATTTTAGAGTGTAAGCAAGTGTATAATTATGAGTGTGTTTGCATAGCTCTTTTCAGCCCAGAGCATTTTTGTTAAGATTTCACTTTTATCCAATCAAACAATTCGTATAATTATGAGTGTGTTTGCATAGCTCTTTTCAGCCCTGAGCATTTCTGTTAAGATTTCACACTTTTATCCAGTCAAACAATTCGTAACCTACTTGAAGGATGGACTATACAAAATGCACCCTATTACTATTTAATCAAATGGAATGAAGAAGGCCAGACATCAAAACCACAGCATCTGAAGAAGGGGTATTTTCTTTTATATAAAAGCAAATAAAAAAAAAAAACCTGCTAAGTAAGAGAGAAAAAGTAAAAAAAATAACAAAATGCAACATGATGAATACAATGAATTGCTGAAATGAGCTGAAATGAGTAGATGTGTTGTGTAATATCATCGAGTGAAAAAACGCCAGAATGTAGCTCTTTTCAGAGGTGTGTGTGTGTGTGTACGTGTGTGTGTGTGCCCCTGTGAGTGCACATGCGCGTCTGTGCATGCATGTGTGCGTGTGTTTTTGACTGTGAAAGACCGATCCTGTGAAGGCCTAGAGAGGGTCAAGGTGAAGGTCATCAAATCTAAACATGGAGCATAACTATATGCATGTCGGGAACCAGTGTTTTCATAAATAAAAATGAACAGACAAACACAAGCACCATCATGATTTCTAGACTGTGCACCATACAGATATCCAGCAAGTTATAATCTACCCAATCAAACGAATAACAACAATTACTCTTCAAATTTGTCATAGGAGGTCCTGTCATGTCACATATATAATCCAGCTGACCACGAAAATCACACAGGGCAGCAAAGCAAGTTAAAAACAGAACTTGTAGCAATCAAGTGGAGGAGGGGGGATGGGGGGGGGATGGATGGAGGGGGGTGAACATTAAGTTAAAAATACACATATACTACTACATGTAAAGTGGAATGAAGCAGAAGGTACAGCAGACGGGCATCACAAGGCTCTCACTATTGCATGTGCACGCATCCCTCACTCTTGATGGAATCACCGGCACACTGTGTTGCTAAACAGGGGTCAGCAGGGTTTCCGTAGCTTGACGAGAAATTTCCAGTTAGTTTCAATGCCAGGTGACTGCAGCCGGAAAGATAAACAAATTCTATAAGGAGTTCAAAACAAATCCACCAGATGTCAGGGACAAACAAATCACAAAACAAAACACGACACATTTCGACCTCTTAGGTCTTCTTCAGGCAAGACAACACTGAGGACAATGAAAATGAAGGACAATCAATCACTTCTCTTCTCAACTTTGGTGCAAGATGGGCGCTGAGAAGAGAAGTGATTGCTCGTTTTCATTGTCCTGTGTTCGTCTTGCCTGAAAAAGGCCCAAGAGGTCGAAATGCGTTGTGTTTGGTCTTGTTATTTGTTTGTCCCCGTTATCTGGTGGATTTACTTTAAATTCCTTTTCACATTTTAGAAATTTCCAGTCCTGTAAGACTATCTAATCTCATACTTATTCTGTAACTTAATGTCAAAATTGAATATAACTCTAATCTCATACTTATTCTGTAACTTAATGTCAAAATTGAATATAACTTCCCATCAAAATTTAATCGCCAGCAGATAACGGGAACACTTTCTCAGCAAATGTGATGCATGTGAATGTGGAATTCACCGTTCTCTGCTGTGCCCATCCACCTTCTTTATATAATCGACCCCCAAATATCTGTCTGGAACGGACCCTCCAGTGTACAAGCGAGCCTCCTTCTCACTGAGGTCAGAGGGTCCCAGGAAAACCCTGTGAAGCAGATTGAACAGGACCCCCTGTTTCCTCTCCTCTACTTGGCCTGGGCTGGAGAGGGGGGATCAAGCATGGTCTTGCGCCGAGCTGTCTCTTTGGACACATTGTTCTGCAGTTTGTGGAGACGTTCCTGCAGCATATTCAAATCAGTGCGTTAGTATGTATGGGTACTTAGTTCAAAGCTACTTTATTTCATAGTTTGTGATCTTGCATTAACATGTAAGGGTCCTCAGTTCAAAGCTGCTCTCTGTTTCATGGTTTCTGATCTCACTTTCACATGACTGCCTGCATTTAAGCTATGTCATGGTATCTGTAGCCAACCAACCATGGATGTCACATGAATACTGTGAATGAATGACGTCTTATATTATAGCACATTGTGAACAAGTGTCATTTTTCTTCAAAAACCAGGTTAGGATTCAGATTTTAATATGCTGATTGAAATGACAATTTTGATATTCAATTGTGCAAACAAACAAACAAAAACGCAACAACAAAAAATCTATACATCTCTCAAACACCTCACCTTGTTCCCTAGCTTCAAAAACAGACATGCAAACACGCTTGCATCATACACACACCTTCTCCCTCTCCCTCCCCCTACACACACACACACACACACACACACACACACACACACACGCACACACACACACACACACATACACACACACACACACACACACACACACACACACACACACACACACACATTTCTTCTGTTCTTAGCTTCTGAAACATTTTGAGCCAACATTTTTTTTAACCACTTGTATTTGGAGGCGCCAGCAGAAACTTTGACAAACCAAACTGGAGTCAAATAATCGATTGGTTTGAGAACTTGAAACCTGATGGGTATTAATATCATACACCCCACCTCTCCCCCAATTTTCTCAGCAGATTTATGCAGTTCTCACAAATGGCCTTGGAGATCTTTAAAAAGCCTGAATTCAGGCTAGAAGCTGGAAAGCCTCATGTCTGTACATAAAACACCGACAAACCTTGTGAAGGCAAACAGGCACACACCGATATGTACACACATCACACAAACCTGGACGTTCTGCAAGATGCTGTTCACTAGCATGACTCTGCGCCGTGAGTTGTTCAGCTTCTTCACGTATGGATCCAGTTCCATCGGCACTGCTTCGTTCTCCGATATCTTCTTCAGGTCTGCAACACCATCTTCAATAGACTAAAATCATTCAACTGTCAGCATCTGTGCACAGGTAACAAAGTGCTCGCTCACTTGTCAAAGAAGACTGAAAAAAAAAAAAGATTGTGCTAGCAACATTTTTATGATTAGCCCAGATCGTCCTTGCCAGATGGAAATATATTTTCCCCCTCCGCCTCAGCACTAATAGCTGCCCCCATCTCCCATACTCTTCCACATTAAACTCTAGGAGAAAACTCTGTTTCCTCCGCAACTCTCAGACAAAGGCAGCATGCTGCGAAGGTTCGTTATTGAGAGCATACATCATCTGCTCCCTGCCAGGAATTCAGGCAAGCAAGGGAAGTCACTTTGCTTGGCCCACAAATGGTTTTTTCTGGCCACTCTGCAATAGTAGTGAAATTTCCAAGGCTTCTGTGTGTGTGAGAGTGAAAGTGTGTCAGTTGTTTTTGTGTGCTTGAGTCCTCCTGTTGCTCTGCAGTGTAGTGAAATTTCCAAGGCTTCTGTGTGTGTGTGAGAGTGAAAGTGTGTCAGTTGTTTTTGTGTGCTTGAGTCCTCCTGTTGCTCTGCAGTGCATAGACCAAACGTTTGCTGTAAGGGTTCAGATCTGGCTACAGGGCTTTTCTGCGAGTCAGCTTGGCTGGCTACTTGAAAGCTTTACATCATCCCTGGTTGTATGCTAACAAAACAAATCGTGACATTGAAAATTAAAAAGGGCTGGATAAAAACAGATAACAATTTTGCAAATTTCTTCTCTTTTTTTGTTGTTGAGAAAATTGTTGAACAAGCTATCAAAGGTTGTAATAAGATGGAGGCTAGGTGGCGACGTAGTTAAATAAAAGTGACTGAATCAGTTAACGAGATATCAAATATGTGCATCAGAGAGAGAGAGAGAGAGAAGGAGAAAGAGGTAAGGTAATGTTGCTTGTAGCCCAGCTGACCACAAAGGGCCACATCAGGACTGTTGAAGTCAACTCACAAGTCATTAAGAAAAAAATTACATCAAACAGATGTACAAATAACTTACCACCGGATTAAAGAAATCAGAAACTTGTATAAGGTACGAAAGGTTTTGTAAATGACAGTCCACGAAGACACCATATACACCTCTGTGTGTGTGTGTGTGTGTGTGTGTGTGTGTGTGTGTGTGTGTGTGTGCATGCACTCCCAGGTATATATGAGAATCAAATATATAACTGTGTGTGTGAGTGCGTGTGTGTGTGTTCGTTCTTTAGTTTTACGTCTGTTCACCCTTAAGTGATATTAGACGGGAAAGGGGGGGGGGGGGGGGGGGGGGGGGGGGTAGGAGAAATAAAGGTATGAAAGAAGAGATTGTTTATGCATGCGTTGATATTGTTTAGAGAGTGTGTGGTAGTAAAGATTATGTGTTTTTCCTACATACCTACACCTACAATTCTATATAATGAGCAAGCTTTATATGGGGTATGAATTGTTGAAAATGACAGAATTAGTAGAAAGGAAGTGAGGTTTACCATCTATATCAAACGCGACTTAACAATTAACAGAAGATTAGTATAACAACAATTGAATCGAACAATAAATTAACTATTCAAAGGAAAAGACCAATAGGACTAAGGTGTAAAACTTCTGAAAAACATTTAAGAAGATGGAAGTCATTTAACACTTCCTGAACAGTTAATGGTATTTGACGAGTCAGTAAATCCCCTGTAGTTTTCGTCATTAATTCTTTGATACTAGGACAGTGTAAAATCAGATGGCTAATGGAAATTTGATTTCCACATACACATTTAATATCTTTAGAAAATTTTGTTTTAAAGGCATTTAAACGAATTTTGAACATCAGAGAACTAATATGCCTTGAACTTGTATCAGATATGTGATTTAAAATTAATTTGGAATTTATTGTGCTCACGCTTTTTATACAGTTGTGTGAATATTGGCTATCTGATGTCTTCAGCATGTTATCAAACTTATCTCTCGCTAGTTTTTCAATGTGATTATAATACTCGTGCAGATCTAGATTTATGTTAATTAGAATTGCCCCTTCAGTATTACGTCCTGCATTTTTAGCTGCTCTGTCAACCAGTTCATTGGCATATATTCCGCAGTGGGAAGGAACCCAGTAAAAAGTCACACTAATGTCTTTAAATGCCAATTGATGAATTACATGTCTGATTTCTAGTATCATTTCAAGACGTTTTTTGGCATTTTGATGTTTGACTGCTTGTAATGCCGATTTAGAATCTACACAGAGTAAAATTTTACAACTATTCATAGGTAACTCCTCAATATGCTGTAAAGCCATTAAAATAGCTAACAACTCTGCAGTAAAAACTGAATAGTGATTACCTATATGATATTGTTTGACTGTTTTCATAGTAGGAATTACAAATGCTGAACCTGCATTGCCATTAAGTACAGATCCATCTGTGAATATTTTAATGTAATCACTATAGTAATTTTCCATGTGATCATTAACTAAATTTTTCAGAACGTTTGGAGATTGACTTTTGCTCAATTCTGTATGATCAATATCAAAAGTAGGTTTAATTTGTTCCCAAGATGGTACAGGTAAAAAAGATGGCTTAATTGCTATTTTTTTACTTTTTAATTCTGTAGAATTAATCATGTCGGAGACAAACGAATTAATTGGTTGCAAACAGTGTATTGTCTTAGCCCTGTTAACAAAGTCATGCTTAGAATTCATCTTTGTTTCTTCATTACAGAATGAGTTATGTGCAAAGGATTTTAATACAAACTTAGCTGCAGAGATTTTCCTATGTTCATCAAGAGGAAGAACTCCTGCTTCTTTATATGACCCAAGATTGTAAGCATGAGTCGGCACTCCTAGTGCCAGTTTAAAGGTTTTACAATCTATACTTTGTAGCTTGTTTAACAAATGTTTTGGTGCACTAAAGAAAGATTCCTGGCCGTAGGTTAAACGCGAACGAACTAAGGAATTAGCAAGACATAAAAGTGGTTTTGTGTCCTGACCCCATCGCTGTTTACTAATAATTTTGAGAAAATTTAAAGCTTTTCTGGCTTTATTTAATATATAGTCTATATGTTGATTCCACGTAAGTTTGGATGATAAATATACACCTAGAAACCTTACGCTTTGCGAATAATTAATGACACTGCCACCAATAGTGAAATCAGGCAGTTTTTCTGGGTTATGCCCCGAATTAAAAAGTACCATATGTGTTTTTTCTAATGATAAAGAAAGTCCATTTTCCTTCATAAATATATCAATTTTATTTAGTTCGCGTTGGTACACTTTTTTGGTATAGTTAAGTGCTCTAATTGGAGTTTTACGCTTCATTGTCAGTGTGTGTGTGTGTGTGTGTGTGTGTGTGCGTGTGCGCGCAAGCGTGTGTGTGTGTGAACACACACATGTACATGGGAATCAAGAGTGTGTGCACAGGCACATTCAATTATCTGTAACAAAACCCTATGACTGCTCATGAATGAAACACTCATGATACAATAATGTGCTTGGTATGGGATCTCATCCTATACGCAGCCTAATAATAATAAAATTCATCAAATCTTCGCCGATTTAAATGCGGCGCCTTGTTGTCACTACATGCCTCCCTGATCCTAGATCCCTTACTGCCTTTCATTCAACCTTGAACTTAACAAACATCTCCAGTCTCTCACTTACCATCACACAGGTTATCAATCTGCTGCCTCAGCTCAATCTGACTTTCTCTGAAACAGAGTTCAGACACAGTTCAATTCAAAGGCATCCCTGTTTGCTTAAATTACAAGAACGCCACATGTGCTCAGAAGTCTTAAATGAGATACTGAAAAAGAAAAGAAAGAAAATGACGAGTGCATTACCAGAGTAATGAGGACATGAGCCTTGGTGATGTTCCTCTGTTTAAGCATACTAGGCAACACTCTCTATTTAGCTGATATAAGAGATTCTGAAAATGAAAAATTATCTGGATTTAATGGATAAAGGATACACTTGACAGAAAATCACCTAGTCTGTCCATTTTTATGACAGTTAATATTTTATACTCTGCAAGAGAGACAGACAGAAAGGGAGAAGGGGAGAGGAATAGCTTGGTTAGATGCGAAGTGCTATGATGACATGCATATGTCTGGATGTCAGAGTTGACAACCATGACATTTAGACAGGTACCTGACTGTATTGAAGATCTTAGGAGATGTTATTCATGTAAACAGTAAAGAGAGGGCTTAAGCTGCATTCCACTGTATATCAAAGGTTCATACGTGTTAAGCCTGTCTTGCGCCGAATTTGAGAAAGTAAGTGATTCCTCATTCTTCATTTTTGTTGTCCTGAATGTTGTTTGTCTTGCCTGAAGAAGACCAAAGAGGTCAAAACGTGGTGTGTTTTGCCTTGTAATTTGTTCATCCCTGTTATCTGGAAAATTTACTATAATTTCCTTTCAAAATTTCAAAGGAAATAAATCAATAGAATGTGGCTCAAACTGAGCCCAGAACCATTGTACTAGTATATGGTGACACCTTCCCCCTCCCCTACCAAATTATATCTAAGGAGACAGTTCCTCAAGTCTCAAATGGAGTGAAGCAGGGTTGTGTTCTTGCTCCCACTCTGTTCAGCCTCATGTTCTCGGCTATGTTGACTGATGCATTCAATGACGCGGAGATAGGCATCGTCATCAAGTACCGTAAAGATGGATCAGTCTTCAATCTCAGGAGACTTCAAGCGAAAACCAAGGTCTCGACAGACACTGTCAATGACTTCCTTTTCGCGGACAACTGTGCCCTCAACGCTGTCTCAGAAGCCACAATGCAACACAGAGTTGACAAGTTCTCTGCTGCTTGCAACAACTTCGGCTTGACAATCAATACGAAAAAGACTGAAGTGATGCACCAGCCAGCCCTGGGAAAGCCATACATTGAGCCAGTCATCACCATCACTGGACAGCAACTGAACGCGGTTGATAAGTTTACCTACGTAGGCAGCACTCTGTCCAGAAACGTTGTCATCGACAATGAGGTGAACGCCCAGCTCGCCAAAGCTAGTGCCGCTTTTGGCAGACTCCACAAGAACGTATGGAACAGGAGAGGCATCACCCTAGAGACCAAGATCAAGGTGTATCAGGCCATAGTTCTCACCACACTGCTCTATGGCTGTGAAACATGGATGGTTTACCAGTGTCACGCCAGGAAACTGAACCATTTCCACACCACCTGCCTCAGAAGACTCATGGGCATTAAGTGGCAAGATAAGATTCCGGACACTGAAGTCCTCACTTGTGCTGGCCTGCCTAGCATCTTCACCATCCTGATGCAGTCACAGCTTCGTTGGGCAGGTCAAGTAGTTCGCATGCCAGACCATCGGCTGCCCAAGAAACTACTGTTTGGTGAACTACAATAAGCAAAACGCTCTCATGGAGGCCAGAAGAAACGTTTTAAAGACAACCTCATATCTTCCCTGAAGGCATTCAACATCAGCCACACAACATGGGAGCAGACCGCCCAGGACAGAGACAGGTGATGATCAGCTGTCCGCAAAGGTGCAGAGACCTACGAAAGCAACAGAATTGCTGCAGCTGAGCAGTGCAGGATGATCAGGAAGACCAGTGTCAACAGATCTCCAACTGCCGCCACCATCCCCTGTCCATACTGTGATAGGTCTTTCCGGGCGCAGATCAGCCTGACCAGCCATCTACGCACTCACCCCCAATCCCAGGATGACCAGATGGTCTTCATCATCTCGACGGACAAACAACATATCTAAGGAAGAGCCAGAGTCCAGGGCAAAATGCATTTAAGCCAGAACTGTCATCTGAATGATGTCCTAAGCAACAACATTGGCCAGAAAGAGCACCTCTGCCAAGTCTGGCTCCACTGAGTCTCATGGACCATATGAAGTGATCCTGAAAGTGAAAACTGCTTCTTGGTCTCTGGATTGAAAGATTCATGAACCCAGCTAGGAACACTGTCAACTGGACTAAGCATTCCATATTGACTTTGTCTGGCAACAACTTGTTTAAAACACAACAGCCTCAAATGATAAGGATGTAAGTCTCACCCTGTGTGTGGACACATGTATGTGTTTGTGCGAGTATGTGTGTGTGTGTGTGTGTGTGTGTGTGTGTGTGTGTATGTGTGTGTGTGTGTGTGTGTGTATGTGTGTGTGTGTGTGTGTGTGTGTGTGTGTGTGTGTGTGTGAGAGAGAGAGAGAGAGAGAGAGACAGACAGACAGACAGACAGAGAGAGAGACAGAGACAGAGAGAGACCCTCTGGTCTGGGAGTGTGTATGCATGTGTGACAGGCAGAGAGAGACAGAAACATTACAGACTTTTGTTTTCATTACTGGATGATATGGTTGCTCAGTCTGGGATCCTTACCATCTAAAGGACATTGATAACCTCGAAAAGATTCAGAAGAGAGCAGCACGGTTCGTAACAGGGCACCATATCAGAGAGAAGGGGAATACTAGGAAGAACATGAGGAAATTAGAATGGAAACCCTTAGAAGAGAGAAGAGCTTTTATCAAACTTAATATCTTCTTCAAAGGCAGAGCTAAACTAACTGATATCCCAATGGAACAACTAGTATTGAATAAAAGTAGCACCAGGAGTAGCGGTCAATGTTATACCATACCTGCATCAAATATTGACAGCCACTTACATTCATTTTATCCTAGTTCTGTACGGCTGTGGAACTCACTGCCGGGTGCCATCAAGATTGCCACAAATGCAGTCTCATTTAAAAAGCAAATTGATATGACAGTTTTGAGATCTGCATATTGACGATTTTCTATTTTAACTTCCCCAGATATTTTATGGTTACCTGGGCCTCAATCCGGCCATTGCTTTTAACTTTTTGAATATCGTGTGCAACCCCTTGTTGCCAAATTTTGCTCCAGGGACCAACAGACTGAGTCGCACTTTATTTTATGTTATTTTATTTTACTTTTTAACATGTGCGCTGGTGACCTACTCGTTTTTGAGTGAACCAGTATTTTAGGAAGAAGAAGAAGAGAAGAAATCCAACTATAATCATAAATAGCTCAGTGCTAGCAAACTGTAGGGGTCAGTCAAATCTGTTCTTATCAATTTTGTTTTCTATAGTAATCAATAATGCATAAATTCTACTTCTACACATTCATTGTACTTTGAAAAAGGCGACCAGTAATTCAGGACACAACTCTGCTTTACTTAACTCACGTCCAAGATAATCTTAGTTGAACTTTGCTTTTCTTCACGAGTCTTACTTCAGCCCGAGTTTCGCAGCTTTGAGGTACTGATTTCGTGGTTTTGATTTGATTCGTTTGTGAAACAAATTACCTGACAGTTTTGACCCGATCGTCGATTTCATCGACTGCCGGTTTCAGTAATTCGAATATACCAGTTGCAATAGCATCTCTGTTTCTGGAATCAAAATTCCCCGTTCCTCCTCGAGCAGACGGCAATGTTTTGGCTTCTGCCATCTTTGATGAGCACGTGAGTGTGGCCTCCCTTTAGATTTACCTCCCTTGGACGTCAGACCCGTGAAACAGGAACCACTTTAATGGGCTAATCAATAAACGTATAAAATTGCATTTTGTGCACATCTACAGAAATATAACTCTAACCATAATATAGTTTCATCTGAAACCATTAATCAAACCTGGGGGAAAAAATGTTTGTCGGCAATACTTATAAGAGTGACTTCCCCTGACCATGACTTTTTGCCTTCGTTTTGATAAAGCGTAATGCCACACACACACTTCACGTCTCTGCACACACACACACACACACACACACACACACACA
Organism: Conus canariensis; assembly: GCA_033310375.1. Classification (NCBI taxonomy): domain Eukaryota; kingdom Metazoa; phylum Mollusca; class Gastropoda; order Neogastropoda; family Conidae; genus Conus; species Conus canariensis. The sequence continues at coordinate 7,782,565 of CM065746.1, forward strand.
GAGGGACAGCACCTCGCATTTTACTGCTACAAGTGGAAAAGAAAAAAGCCTTTCCCTGTCAAAAATATCCCACAAAAGAACTCGTATCCGTTTTACCTGCACATAGTAATTATACCTTGAAGCACACACACACACACACCACACACACACTTTTTGTACTCCCAGTTCTTATAGAACAGGGAGTATTTTAGAATGGGAACGAAGAAATGCTTTGCGTGTGTGTGTGTGTGTGTGTGTGTGTGTGTGTGTGTGTGTGTGTCCGTGGTCAAAATGTGTTCCACTCGCTCCAGACAAAACTTCTGGGCCGATCTTTCTGAAAAGTTGTAGGTATGTTCATTATAGGTCACAGATGATGCCCGATGTTTTAGTTTACCGTTATAGCCGTTACTAACGGTTATAACGGCCCATAACGATTTTTCTTTTTTATGGGATATCTCAGAAAGCACTCCGTCGATCTTTCTGAAAATTTGTAGGTATGTTCATTATGGGTCACGGATGATACCCAATGTTTTAGTTTACCGTCATAGCCGTTAGTAACGGCTA